>VZTU01009948.1:744582-801294 GCA_013400835.1 Zapornia atra
GGAAAGGAGAAAAAAAGGAAAGTGCAGATTGAAGCAGCCAATATTTTTCTGTTATTTAAAGTGAACTTGGCACTGGTGAAAGAGCTGCAGCCACAGAGGCTGAGTGTGTCTGTCTGTCTAAAAAGCCCCAGCAGTACCAGAGGTTTCCCAGTGGCATGCCATCTATCATCACTTGTGAAATCTTTCCACAATCAGGACTCTGTCGTCTGAAGGACCGAAGGGGCACGGAGCAGAGGACGGAGGGTGGTCAGATGGGAAGTAAGAACGTGGTGGAGTGCCGTGCTTTCCCTCAAAGCCACGTCCAGTGGACCATGCTGAGCTGTCAGTTGATGTGTCCTCTCAGAAACCTTGGAGGGGCGGGGATGACATCCCATCCTCCCCTCAGTATTTGCCATGGAGAGCGACAGCCAAGATTTCCATCCCAAGCAGCGCAGATAATCGCTGCTGTGAAGAGTTGAGAGCTGCCAGCATCAGATAGATGACTGCTGATTTTCAGAGGCTGAGGCTGAGCAGATCTTCCTCATAGGGGAAAGTTCAGTACTCCAGTTTCCACCATCACTCTGATTTACTGTCTTATGGTTCTAGGGGCTTCACGTAACTTCGTGAGATTATTCAAATCCCAAATATTTAAGATCTGCCCAGAGCCTTTCAGTCTCACCAACACATCAGCCTTTAAGTTGCTTCCCAGGAAGCCCAAGAGCCAACTCAGGACTTTCTATGAAGGAATCCATCCAATATTTATTCTGTTTCCTGCCTAATTATAAGGAGACTTGCAGGGAGAAGGTTAGACCGTCTGCCAGACTAATCCTGTCTTTTTCTACCGCTGCACGTAAGCAAACTAAACCTACTCCATCTGGCAAAGGGAGCTAATCCATAAGCATAATCAACTATTTTTTGAAGGCACTCCCAAGCAGATGAATATGGGGGGGGGCATTATGAAAATCCAAGGTGCTATGGAGATGGCTGCTGGCATGTTAAAATAAAGATCTTCCACCCAGCTCGATGAATGTAATTGAATCACTTATTTCCCAGGAGGAGATTAAGCATTTGTATTAGGGATTCAAGGAAAATGTCATGCCTTCTGCACCGAGCATGCTGCTGGGCATTTCTCATACTGACAGAGGAGAAAAACAGCAAGCATGTGCTACAGGGCAATGAATGGCTGGAGAGGAGAGCTGGGTATTGCAAGCAGCTACCACGTCAGAAAAAACAAATCCTTTAGCTCCACAACACAAAGACCTGGTTACTGTCTGTTGCACTGAGCTCAAACACAGGCTGGGAAATAGCCTCTCCTTCAGCATCACAACAACACTTCAGATCTTTCCCAGAGCCAAAAACGTCCAAGTGTTAGTACTGAAAAGCAAAAATGGTTTTCTGGGACTCCTTGCCTAGGACTGAACGAGAAGGCCTTCCTGAGCTGACCCAAACTTGTGTGATCTGCATAAGCTGAAGCAAGAAAACACAAAGCCAGCCAGCACTTCAGCATTTTTCCACTTAAAAAAGGAATTCCACTCAGCCAGTGGTCACAGCATCCTTGTGTCGTGACACAAAACCTTTGCTGAGTATCGCAGAATACTCGGTTCTAGGTACTGACATGATGATGTGGGAACTGTCTGCAGGCAGGTTGGGGCTATTTTCCTTTTGCTTTCCCAGTCTTTGGTGGCAGAAACGCTTTGTCTTCCTCCTGTCTGCTGCAGCACTTGGCCTGCATGCTGTAGAAGTTTGGCTGCCAGTGGTTTTTAAAGATGTCTCTTGAAATGGACCCTGCACTTTCTGAACGTGATATCCCAGCATCGTCCGGTTTTCTACGTGCTGTTTTTAAAGGCCCCTTGGTTCCCATGCAACCTGTCTGAACAGTCATGCTGGTCATTTTCCTGAACAAAACTGAATGTATGCGAAATATTGCCAGGTGAACAAATAAATTATTGGGGGGGATGTGCACTTTGTGACATGTGAGATACAAGTCTGTCTGCTGGTCTGTTTGTTTGGGTTTCTTTTCCCCAAAAATATTTATACAAATGTGGCTTTTCCCTTTCAATGAAACTTTCAGGCAGAGGATCAGGTGGAAATTCGTGCCAAGAGTGCTGGTCTCAGTGGAGTTTAGTGGGAGCAAGGTACAAGGGGAATAAAGAAATCAAACTTGCAGTTCAGCTGCAGGGGAGGGTCAGAGCAGTCGGGAGCTTTGCTGAGGTTCAAGCACTTTTACAAGGAAAAGTGACACTGTGCTGGCAACTACAGGAGAGACAAGAGTCAGAAAGCATCCAGTTTTCCTTTCAGCTTGCACATGAGATCCTGCCCAACCTTAGCCCAGAAATTATGGGCTAACATCCTAAGTCATGACAACATCAGAAGGCATTTTCACAGTTGAAACACACTGAAGGGGGATGCAGCCTGCAAGAAGTAGAAATCTGGCAGCTGACCTAAAGGTTTGTTTTAAAAACTCAAGGTCTGTATTTCAGAGAAACCTGTCCCAAACTTGTTGGCCAAGAGTCAGAGCACATACCTGATTCAGCAGATTCCCAACCTGCTTCTTCACTCCTCCTCGTATCTGTTGCAGAGCAAAGGGAAGAAGGTGCTAGAGGGCTTCATTAAATAGCTCCTCTGATGCTTGTTTCCTCACCATGGGCAGCCCCACACTCACATGTGCCCATGGCCCAGGGTTTTCCCCTCCCTTGCCCCAACACACACCTGATTTTCCTTTCAGCAGCTGATCCCGACTGGGGGAGCTGGCCAAGGCTGTGGAAAACAGGGCTTTTCACAGCTGCATCCTGCTTCCTCACCGAGCAACAGGTCCTTGGCTCCCTAACACAGAGGAGACAGCACTTACACGTCATTTTTCTTCATCAGCCACACGTGCCCAAGCTCACAAGACCCAGGGTTCTCCAGGGGAGCACCTAGGGCTAGGCAGGCTTAGCTATACATGACCCATATAGTCCTAGCCTGTATGGTGGGAAGGGGAGGCGCCAACTGGGAATTAACAGCACACATTGATGAATGTTGAGCCCAGCTTCTGTCCAGGTTTCATGTCAAAGCAGTGTTATATGAACACACCAACACATTTTCTGGCTAGTACAACATTTCCCTCCCCTCAAAGGTCTCTCAAACACTCCTGAGTGTTTAAACAGACCAGTTCCTCAGGGTGCAAACTGGAGGAATTCCTCTTGCACTCAATGAAATCCATGGTGGCGTTACAGCCCAGCTAAAGCTCTGCTATACTAAAGGGGTTTGTTCTGCTGGTTGGGGTTTTTCTCCATTAAATAGTATTCATTATTGAAATTCACAATTGCACTGTGCTGTCTGGTGTTGCCATAAAGCTGAGGAGCTGCTGCCTGCTCCTTTATTGGTCTTTTTTCCCTCATTACAGATGCTGGGGTGGAGCAGTTGTGATGCTGCTGGAAAGCACACTGAGCTACTTCAAGATGAGACATTTACTATGTATTGGTTAATCAAGTAACTGTATCAATGTTTATTGACCCCATACCTCTGAAACCAAATACCCCTCATGCTAGCAGCTCCTATGATGTGTGCTTGAGAGAGACCGTGCTGTCTGAAGTTCGGCTCGGGGGCTGCAGAATGCTCCTTCAGTTTCAGGAATGTTCTGCATTTCCCTTGGGAGTCACAAAAATCTCAAACTAATGGTGCTATATCCGGAGATGTAGTGGAGGACGGGGCGAGCAGGAAGAATATTGCCAGGGAGCCTTAGGTTTGGGAAACATTTCTTTCCTTGAACACATGTAAAAAGGAGGACAAACTAAATCTGTTGGTTACAGGCAGTATTGCTAAACCCAGGGATCGCTAATTGCCCCCACCCCTTGACGTAAAAAGACACCAAACTCCTCCTAACATTTTATTGAGCTATTTTTAATCCTAAGAATTAGACAAAAATCAGCTATTTTGGAAAAGGGAAGACCTTTTTCCGGGGCTTTTATAGTCTGAGGATGCCCAGTCTGGCAACATCCTACTGCTGAACTCCAAGGGATGACTCCCAGTGATGTCATGGTGAGCTGCTTCCCTCTCTGAAACCTGGTATTTCTGAAGGAGATGTCCTGTCATCCAGTGAGGAAACAACCAGTGCTATAAAGAACAACCTTTTCCCTAAAACACACATAAAACCTATGGCTTTTTGCTTGCATTCCAGCTTTTAAGCCCTCACACCCGTTGAGGATTTTTTAACCTATTGTGGATTTTTTACAGAAATCAGCCTCTCATCATGCATTATGTTGTTCAGTGTGAGAAATAAGGTGTTCTCAAAAATCCCAAGAGTGAAACAAGTGGCTTGTCTGGTCTCAGGATGCTAAAGCAAAATGGGATTTGCAGGAAAACTTCAAAGCCCATGAGGAATTTCCTTGCAAGGTTAACAGAGAGCTTGTGCCAGGCAGTTCAAAAGGGATAAATTCATGCCAACCACCCCCCCACCCCCCCAAAAAAAAAGCCTCTGTGTTCCCATCTCCTGTCTGAATAGTTATGAGAATTTATAAAGTGCAAAGCCAAAAACGTGCCAATGCAAAGAAAAAGGAACATGTACTTATTTATGAGCACTGGATCCAGACCCATAAATTGCCGCCTCCTTTTGCCAAAAGAATAGGTTCCATGTGGTTGTTAGGAAGCTATTTTAAGGCACTTTTATGCCTTTCACTATGTTGCTGTATCCAAAGAACATTTGATTGGGAATTCGGTTGTCTAATTCTGAATGCATGACACATACCCAAAAAGAGGCAGTTAAATTAGATGACAAGGCTTGGTTGGGTTGTTGTTTCATTTGTAACATGCCTGGAGTGTCTGCTGGCTTCACCGGGAAATATCAGAATATAAATCTCATCTGAAGCTGTATTTACATATAGATCTGGGTGTATTGAAAGGCTCCAGAGGACTCAGAAGCATCAGGGGCCCCTTCCTGGTGCTGCAGAGGGATCACGCCTAAAGACTCCAGAGCCCAGTGTTCAGCACTGGGGACGTTTGTTTTGCTGGAAGCAATGTATAAAAGTACAATTCCATATCTCCTGAAGCAGGTGGCAAACAATAAGCACGTGTGGCATCCACAGGAGCAGCTCTGGGCCTGCTCCGTGTAGCCTTGCCACCGCCTGCTCTACCTGGGCCTGGTCCATGCGATGCCTGACTCTGCCAAGGTGTTGCAGCATGCTGGGAGATGCCAGAGCAAGCCAGGCAGGGGTCAGTGGTGGGAAGGGGATATGGAGAACTTCAGCCTCAGAAACACCACCAGAAAATTCCCGGGAGTCCCTGAGAAGGCCAAGGAGATGTTGAGACGGTAAAATTAACCCTCAATGTGAAACGTTTTGATCACCACAGTGAGCTGAGAGCGTTGTCTTCTTACCCTTGCAAAGGCTCCCCAGTTCCCTTGGGATAAATTCAGCCCCCTCTAGCAGAGCAAATCTTGCTCGTAAGGTTTTTTGGGAGGGGAACGGGTTGGTAGCAACTTGTCAGTGGGGTACAGCCTCAGCCACAGTGAGGGCATTGCTGATGGAGACGTGAGAGCTGGTCAAGCTGTGTGTAGCCGGAGGAGTTACACTGCTCTGCAGGTGCTGATCTTCTGCCTTCTTCTCCCATGATCTCCATGAGCTTTAGAAATGTTTTAGCCTCACTGGTGGCATTAATCTAGCTAGAATCATATCATCTTAATTTGCACTGAGGTTAATTTTTGTTTAGGAAAAAAAATGGCTAGACTTTTGTTTAACTTAGCTATGTGTGCATTTCAAACCAGCTATTTCACCCTAAATGATGAATTAGAGGTATAATTTCCCTTCATGTTTTGAAAATTAACATCTAATTATTCTTAACCTAAGGGATATTAGCACTTCTTATGAAAGCAAATAACACTAAGCTAAATTTAGAAGAGAGAACTTCCCAGCAAATGGCAAGGGTGGGATCGTTCAAAGACAAAAGAATCAGGTCACAGAAAGAAATGAGCATTTAAAACAATATAAATCAGAAGTAATGTCTTAAGACAGCCAAAGCAGAAGGAATCTGCCTCTCTCAGATCTGTACTGGTAACATTTCCCGGCAGCATGAGAATGGCTCAATGCAAGCAGCATCAAACTGCAGTGGGTTCTCCATCCTCTTTGGGACCACTGAGATCTCTTTGAGGAACCTGAGACCATCTCCCTCTTTTTGCTTCATTTTAAGGAGTTGGCATCTGAGAGAGAAGTCGGATGCATTCTTCTAATTGGTGAGAGCAAACCACTGTCAAGACGGATTACGAAGCAGCACGACGAAGTCTCCATCTCTAAAAGACTTTAAATAAGACTAAAGAAGAGGCTGGTTGAACCTCAGACTTGTGGGCCTGATCTTGGAACTAATCATGGACCTGACCAAAGAATCATAGTTCAAAGAAATTATTTAATATTTACGAATCTAAGTGTCCTTGACAGCTATCACACAGCAAATGCCTGTGTGCTAAGTGCACAGAGGCACAGATCATTTTCCTGGCAGCCATTTCATTATTTCAGCCTTTCTCTTCTAATGAGAAGCAGCACTTTGTTTTTCTCCTCATCCTTGAACCGCAGACTGTTACAGAGGGAACCGCGGCAACCAGAAACAGGACTGGATGCAGCCTGACAACCCGTTACTTGTACCTCATGAATTAACTCTTCTGGGAGGAGGAAAGCAGCACAAGAAGGGCAGGTTCTGGTAGGATCTCCCCATGCTTTCAGACCAACACTTCTGTCCTTGCTGTCGCCGTTGAAGGTTCCCCAGAGAGATGTCCTTGGTCTGTACCACGTTAGCTCATTGACTCAAGCCAGAAAGGAAGCACTTGCCTTCCTCTCTCAGGGCACTAGATTATTTTGCTCTTCCCTTTGGATGTCAGGCTGAAGTCATTCTTGCATCCTGCCGTCACGACGGCCTGTCGCTGGGAACACTTTCCTGAGCACAGAGCCAGTGGGTGGATGATTTCTGGCCTGCAGCAGACACAGATCTGTGGCCACAGCATCTGCAGTTCGCCTTATTTCCAAACCAACCCCATGGGCAGGCCTGATGCCAAGGGTTTTTCTGAAAATAGGAGTTTCCACTCTCCCCTGATGCCGGGCAGCACACTGCACTTCCAAACTGGGAGACATGCTAATATTATCTGCTCAGATATTCCTGAGCTTTCTCCTAAGCCCTTTCGGTGCTCAGATGAAGTGGTTTTAGTGCCAGCCTAAGTTTTGGCAGCCCCAGAGACTGAAATGATGCCCACACAAAGCAGAGGGTGGCTGGGGTAATGGGCATGTTTCCAACCCCTTCACTTCAGAGACCACCACACGTGTGCTGGCCAGGGGTGTCCAGCTTGCAGGAGAGCCTCATTCACACACCGGCTTCGGCACAGACCTTCATGTTTGGGCACATGCCTCCTTCCCACTTTCTTAATAAACTGGCAGCGATCCCTCCTCCACCTCCTGACTCCACTTCTGCTACAGCTTGGAAACGATGAGGCTCCCTGGGGAAATGAGGTCTTAGTGGTCCCCAGGGCTTTTTTTGAACTGGTTTTCACCCTGATGCAGCATCCTCAGTAACCAGGGTGTGCAGGAAGATGTTTTAAAGTCAGCCTAATCTTTTGATATATGTTTCAGGTCCAAGTTTTCTGTGAACAGTAATGCTGAAGGAGGCAGTTTGTCTTCTCAGCACAGCCACACTAAGGAAAGGGATAATTACTGGGGTTTATCTTTTCACTCCACACATTATTCAAAAGGGCAAGATATTTGCCTAGAAACAGTGCAGTAGGTGGGAAGGAAAACTCCCAGCAAACACTGTGCACTTCAATAGCATCTTTCGTCAGAGAACGTGAAAGGGCTTTATAAATATTATTGGGAAGATGATTTCTTTTTCCCCCTACATCTTTTGCGTTGGCAAAAGCTCTTCTCGCACTGACAGACATACACAATTCCTGCTGTCCTTCCCCAGGGCAGCCCCAGGAGCTAGGCAGCTTCTGAGTTGCTTCCTGAGCCTTATTAAAGATTTTAAATGTCCATTTCTTCAGCTGTAAAATGAGAAAGCGTGGCTTTGCCCTGAATCACACACCGGGGCAGCGAGGGATTTAGTGCCTGGAACCCAGGAGCATCTTCATCGTCACGCTTCTGGAGAATGTCGGCTCAGATGTGCTCAGACACAAGAGAGGAACATGAATTTGGTTCTCTTCGCGCCCCTCCCCGGCTCTGTCCATCGCCCCCTCCCGCCCAGCTTCACGTCTGGTTGCAGGAGCTCTGTGGACAATCTGGGCCGGGGTCTGTGGTTAGGACCAAGGATTTCAGACCTCAGGCTTCACAAGTTCCCACTGCACTCCATGAGCTGGTACCCTGCCTACAGCCAGGCACAGGTACAGGACTCTGCTTAATTATGGCCTAGAACCATCCTGCCTTCGCAGGCGAGGCCTAACGAGCGCCACTGGCCCCGTTACACCACCAGGTAGATGCAGCTTTTCAAAGGAGATGTAAACCAAAAGCCTCTGGGGTTTGGATTGCATCCCCGCTGCTGCTGCGGCTTGTTCATCACCCGGGTATTTAAAAAACAAACTTCTTATAAATAAAAAGGACCATTTAACATCCGAGTGACAAGTTGCAGCAAAACCCAACGTGTATAAATGCCAGGGGCTTTTTTTAGTTTATGAACCCTTGTTTCTAAGTTTATATAAAACATCTTGCTGGTTCTGTTGGGTTGTTGGGGTTTTTTTTTAACACTAAAAGAAGCCGAGGACCCGGTCCAAAGACCACTGAGATGGATGGACAGACTGTCATGGATTTCAGTGGGTCTAGATCAGCCCATATTTAATATGGGATGGCTGCTCCGGGAGATTTCTCCAGCCCAGGATGGGGGACTCTTGCCCTCTGCTGGCTGCTGCTCGCTTCAGAAATAAACTACCAGGAAAAACAGCTTGAGAGCTTGAGTTATGTTAAACAAAAAACATAAAAATCCAGCAGCCAGCCTCTGTGCTGGGAAGGGTGAAGTCTGCACAACACAAATCAGTGTCTGCTAACACCAGAGTCACCCCATGAGAGCAAAGAGGGCAAAACCTGGCTTCTAGTTCCCCTCCCCCTGATGTTTCCGGACTCTGAGCCATTCAGCTGAGTAAAAGGAGGCTGGGGGAGGGTCTTTCAGAGCCACACTGATGAGTTCTCCGTTGTTCGTCAGATCAGAAGGCGCTGCCCAGTAAGACTCACCCATACACACTCATTTAATGAAGGCCAATGGCTGGTAAGCTGAAAAGATGGTGGCCCAAAAGTTGGTGCCTCCCGCTTCAGGCCTGGGGTTCGGTCAGGGATGCTCTGAGTGTCTGCTAGACCTTGTCAGGATGAAAGGAACTGCTCCAGTCAGTGATTGTTTGGTGGTGGTGAAAGACAGAGGGGTTCAGTCGCAAAGGACAGTCTGTGCTGTTGGAATCAACACTGGACTGTCAGAAGAGAGAGGAAAGAGGATCTGAGCTGAAAGCTTCTGAGCCTGAGGTTTTCTTTTGCTTCTGAGAATCTGATTTACAGCTCTGGCATGAGAATAAAGATGCTGGAGAAGTTGTTTGCAGAATAAGACATTTTCATCCCACTCCTAGAGACGGGCCCTGCAGTGGTCCCAGGGCACTTTAAAATCAGTAGATTTAAGGTAGATGTAGAGCAGTGCACAGAGGGGGAATGGTCCAGAGCCAGGTGTGTGGCTGCGACCTGGGGTGAACCAGAAAGCATCTCCTCCTGCAAGAGCTGCCAGGACACCTCTGACAAGGCACGTTTCCCCTCCTGATGTTTTTTAGCCCAGCATGTTTCTAGAAGCACCCACATTGATACCAGTAATAGCTCACCTCCCATCTGGACGCAGTCCTCTCACTCTGCATCAGCTGCTGCATCCTCCGACCCACAAGCTCCATCACCTGCCTGAGCCACTGACGGCCTCTAAAGCAGATAATGTCCTGGGTGTTGATGTGGAGATGAGAGAAACCTGGGAAAGGGGGAGTGATGATTTCAGCAGGGAAAAGATCCATAATTATTCATAGGGACGTCTCCCTCTCTGCACTGCCTAACTGAGCAAACACGCCACCCGGGATTATTTTGAGCTCTTTTGTTCTAGCTCAAAAAGTTCCCAGCACAATTGTTTAGCCAGAGCTGGAGGGAGGAGATGCTGTAAGCCAGAATCTGAGCTCAGTTACAAGCCTTTAAGCTCATTCTGACTCTTTCCATGCCAGGGATGACTCGTACCATTCGGCCAGGGCAGAATGAAGGCTGTGCCATGATTAAAGGATGGTTTCCCACACAGATGCTTTTATGGTCCCAGTGTGCAGCCTCAGCAGGGTGTCTTTGAGAACACTGATGCTCTCTCATCCGTACGTCCTACCTTCACGGAACAGTACAGAGACTCAGGATTTCTGCAGTACCATCCCTGCCTACTGGAATTGCCCCACTGGGAGCCATGGTTGTTGCCCTTCAGTGGCTAGGGCATGGCACATCCCATAATCCACAAATTAGTGGGGTCAGACCCTTAATCTGTATGCTGAGCCAGGCGTCTCTGAGCACAAACCTTGCTCCAGACTGATGCCCTAGTGATAAGGTGGTGAGGAGGAGCAGGAGGGCTGTCCTCAGGGGACAGCCAGCACGCCTGACCGCGGGATGCTGCACACCGCTCGAGGACGCTGAGGTTAGCGCATCGCTGGCGGCGCACGCTGCTTTCCAACACGGCTGATCGACTTGTGCCCAGACCAGGAGGATAACTCAATATTTACACAGGATTTCAACAGTAAAAGAATGTTGTTATGCCTTAAAAGCTTTTGGAGGATGAGATCCAAGATGGCATAGCAGGGCCGTGGAGCAGCTCCAAGTCGTGCTGCTTCGCAGGAGTTAGTCAAATCGAGGAGCTGGCTCTGTCAATCGCTCCCAAGCAGATGTTGCCACAGGCCACAACACCAAAGCCCCCAGTAGCCCTCCAGCCTCAGGCTGCCAAGCTGACTCTGAGGAGTCAGCCCTAAGCACTATAGCAGCCGCTTTGTCTTCGCACTGCAGCCCAGCACAGGGATCAGCAGATCAACCCATCTCCCGCTGCTGCACAGGACTCCCAGGTTCCCCAGCTGTAAAACAGGGAGCATCACAGGATGTACCACACCCCCTTATCTGCCTTTTGTAGTAAGGCTCCTTGTGGTCTTGTTGGGCTCAGACAGTGCTGAACTCCAGTTTGTGCTGGATGCTCCTCTGCCACCACTGTGTCATAGTCCTAGGAGCATGAATTTATAAAAACCAAGCTGTGACTCTCATCCTACACATACTGCAGGAGCCCCTTTCCAGTGTCTGACGCCAGAGGCAGTTACACAAAGTCTGCATTAGAAGACGGTGTATGACAGGCCTCTGAAA
Source organism: Zapornia atra (assembly GCA_013400835.1). NCBI lineage: Eukaryota > Metazoa > Chordata > Aves > Gruiformes > Rallidae > Zapornia > Zapornia atra. The sequence continues at coordinate 755,895 of VZTU01009948.1, forward strand.
CCTGCCATTAAGCTGCTATTGCTCTTGCACAGGTGTTTACAGACTGAGAGAGACAAAAACCTATCTACACAGCCAAAACCCTGGGGAAGCCACGCCACAGCCAGGAAACCCCACCTCTTTACCTGATGTCCAGGGCCAAGCCCTCTTCCCCCATGTCTGCCATTCCCATGGGTAACTGAAGCACAAGCTCCTCCTGGCAGGGACTCCTTCTTAATCTGGACTTTGTGCTGGGTAAGTGGGACAGTGGCTCTCATCTTACATCGCTGCCGTCAGCATCACTAAGCCCAGCACTCTCTCCCTCTCGCTGAGAAGCTGAAGGGGCATGCTGCAGCCTCCCTCCTCTCCATGCTGCTTGGCTCATCAGCTGTGTTTGTCCCCTGGCTTTTCTTTCCCCGTCCCTCTCCACTAGAATTTTAATCAGAAGCAGCAGCTGAACAGAAGGTGCCATTTCCATAGCTACGGAAGAGGCATCGACAGCGAGAGGTGATGGAGAGGCTTTTACCCAGATGCAGTCATCATTAGCATTCACCATTATAACCTCGCCTGCAAGCACAGCCCTACTATGGAAATAAGACTCCTGGGCTGTAAATCCTTGGCCAGGCTCATCTTTCATCACAGAGAACAATACCTTTTGGGGTCATACTATTAATCTGCCCATTAATCATGTTTATACATGGCAACGTTTGCGTGTAAGCAGGGGCCACTCTGAGCCAGCGGTTACCTTGGCTTGGGCACAGGGGGACACTCGTTGCCCTTTCTGAGGTGTTAGGCCCAGACACACGCACAGGCGTATGCAGCAGCTGCCATCTGTGCTTTGCTCCTCCCTTTGGGATGGTTTATGCCTCCCAGAATGAGGGCAGTCTGCCTGTATTTCTGGCTGTCTCCTGAATTATTTTGGGTAGGACCTTTCCACTCCATTGTCACTGTTCAGCTTGTGTTTTCCATGTCTTAAACCTTCTGTCAGACCTCCTCAAACAATAAACCAGAAATATTCCCTCTTTCCAGGACCTTCACAAACCCAAAACGCCATTCAGGGGGAAAAAAACCCTTATGGAGCCAAGGGTTTTCTCCATGGAGTCTGGCTCAGGCCCACTAATGTTAGTGTTTCCCCTCAGGCCCAACCCCGAGTCTGTGGGCAAAGCAAGAGGCATCTCTGGGGGACACATTACAAAGGGGTGGCCTGGCGTTAGGTTGGGGGTCTCTCTGCAACACTGGCTTGTTCCTGCTCCAGTGTAAATCTCCCCTGGGAGCTCCAGCCCTGCCCCTTCAGAGATTTCTGCCCCGGATTCCCACCCAGCAGCGCAGGGTGAGGAACCGGATGAAGAAAATTGAATTTGAACGTGAGGGAGGGAATGTGGGTAGGAGAAAATAACCCTTTGAGTAATTTATGAGGCACGTTTATAGCTGTTATTTATAGACCTCTGTGGGGGATTCACATTGTTCTCTCCCATCTGACATTATTTGACAGTTCAGTGGTGCCTACAAAAAAAATATAATACCCCAAACCCCTCCTCCAACACCAGGGTTTTGATTCATAATCCTGAAAGCCCAGGGTGTCAGCAAGTCCTCAGAAAGACTGTCCCTGCTCTCCTCTGATAACTTACGGCTTAAAGGTACAAGGGCTTGATTAAAACTCTCATCACAGTAAATCAATGGTGGCTCAGGGAAAAAGGGTCCTTCCCCCCCGCCCCACTTTTGGGATAAAGTTTACTTGCTTGTGCTTTTCTGGCACTCAGGTTCGCATGCCTCAAAAATGCTTCATCAATGGCACCAGTGAAGCACTCACTGGGGTTGCTCCGTGCTGTCCCCAGCAAGCTGGAAGCAGCCTTTGTATGCAGGGGTCTTCAACGTTGTTTTTTGAGAGATTAATGAATTCCAGTACAGTAAAAATAGCCTGCTGCAAACCAACTCACTCCTCCTCAGCATACTGGATGGATAGAGTGTCACCTGCATCAACACAACCCCAGTGGTACCCTGGGCCTGGCCAAGCAACCCTACCATTGGCTGTCTAGGGCAGAGGGTGTCTTCAGTGACCGTGCCTGTTCGGCACTGTTAATCCCAGCTACATCTGGAGATGAGTAGAGGAAACATTCCAGGCCTGGTTATGTCTCTACGTGGGCACAATGTGTGGAGCTAATTATAGGCGTGAGGCTTGCAGGAGGCTGGGAAACGAGCACTGATCCCTCCAACCCCCAGAGCAGAGGCAGGCAGGGCTCCTTTACGTGCCTCCCCCAGCATCCTACAGGAGGGAGAGTTTTCTCACTGTGCTCCTTAAAACACAAAATCTCTGGAGGGTTCAAAGGGGCTGCTGAGGCCTGGTCACAGCGGAGCCCCCGGGGCCTCGCAGGGTCTTCTGTGCCCTCAGAAGTGTAGCTGCTGCGGGGCTGTTAGAGGAAAGGACGAACTGCAGCTGGCTTCAAGCAAAGCGTGGGATGGTAGCTCACTGCAGAGCTGGCCCAGAGCCTGGGAAAGCTCGGTCCTACCACCAGAGAAGCTTTAGGGAGCACAGGAGAGCAAACCGCAGGGTCTCCTGTCAAGCTTTGGTCCATCCACTGATAACTTGTGTCTCAGCCTTGAAACGTCCAGCTGAGCTGAGTCCTCCGGCACTTTGCAGCTCTCCCCTGCCACGAGGCAATACAAAATGGCCTGAAGCAAAGGCCACATTAAATTTCATGGTGTGCCTGCTCTTTAAAGCATCCCACAAAGCAAGCCATTCCTGGGAATTGTCTAGCATTTGGAGCCAGAAGCCAGAGTGCAGCTGATGAGCTGTGACATTTGAATGTCATCTAGTCCCAGCCCAAGCCCCAGTTGCAACTGCCCCTCCCCTCCCTGTCCCAGAAATGCAATGCTCCACCAAGGTGATACCCATCTCCAAACCTCTCCTGTGCTACGTTTGGCTTTGTCTGGGAGGAAGGAAAAGCTGCAAAGAGATGCACAAATAAACCAGGACATTTCCAATCTCAGTTGATGTCTTAAAAGAAGAGAGATGCGTCAGTTTTCATCAGGCATCAACTGTCTTGGAGCAGAAATCTTGCCAGAATCTGTAGGAAAAGCCTGTGGGGTGACTGATCTTAAAAATCACTAGAAAAAACATCATTTTCCTGCAAAATATTGTGCGTGCATTAAAAAATGCAGTGAAAACAGATGGTTCCCTAACACACAGGCAGTTGTGATGTGGAAAAAAGAAGTACCCACACATCCCAGTTGTATATGAAACAGCATCTTCTTAGCCTAGGACAGAGTGAAACACGGCAGGTTGGGGTGCTGAAGAGCTGGGTAGGTACAGAAACGCCAAGGCCTGTGTACTTTGTGTTTAAATCGGTGTGTACCTGTTTGTGGAGGGAGAAATGGTCTCGCTGCTAAGAGAAACGCAGGTTCAACGGTGTCTGGTGCCATCCTGTGGAAAGGAGCCACTGCGAGGGACTGAGCAAACCCAGGAGCTGAAAAGCCTGGGGTCACTTTCGGGGGCTTTGAATAAGACTGATAGAAACTAGAACGGAGGCATCTAACTGACCATTTAAAAAATAAACCAAACCAACAACCCCAAAACACCCCAAACAACAAACCCTGCCTGATTTTCTGAGCTATCAGCCGAGTTTCAGGCATTCTTTGAGGATCTGCAAGGATCACACCCCGTTCCCACACTGTTAACTGTCATCCCTCATACTCAGTTTACGTGGGAAAAACGGGCTCTTTGAAACTGGTTTTTGGCCAATAATGTTTCTCACGTGCACACAGGGGCAGCACATCGGGCTGGTTTGCCACTTTAAAAAAAAACAACACCATGGCAAAGAGATCAGAGCGGGTGAATCGTCACAGGTTTTGGGTTTTGAGTTTGGTTTTTGTTTTCTAACTCTATTTTTTACTGTTTTCTCAATGAGAAATGAGCGGAACAACTAATATAATAAACCAAACCATTGTTCATTCCCTCCCTCCCTCCCCTCCTCCCCAAAGCTTCTTACGCAGGGAATGGCTGCGCAAAACCAAAAGCCAAAACATTTGTTAAACCCAGAAGAAGGATGGGAAACGGCTGGGAAGGACCAGAACCAGCAGAGAGGAAGGAAAAACCCTGTGATTTCATCAAACTTCCCTTCCCTCCACTCCTGGGCATTGTGCTTTTGTGGAGATCAACCAAAATCTGTTTAAAAGAGGACTGTAGGTGGGTTCCCCCCCCTCCCCGTAATTAAATTGATAATGTGTGGCTTGCTCTGTATTTTATTATAGGAGGGCTTCTTGTTAGGCACAAAGGGAATACACTAAGATGATTCATAGCTCTTTAAGGTTGAAATTCCATCCAAACATATTACTATAATGGAGAGGATATATGTGTATGTCATCTCTCTGTCACAGTTATCATGAGCCCTGTGCATGTTCTACACGTATTATATCCATCACCCTCGGGAGGATCCACGCGTCCCAGGGGAGTTTGGCATCTTCCTTTCTGCGTGTCCTGCTGCCACCTCCTGGCAGCGAGCTCATCCTGCAGCTTTTGTGCTTAAAGAAAGGGGAAAAAAATAAAATTACCCACATTCTGAAGCCTCCACCCGTGTAGAGCAAGCAGCTAAAAGCACTCAGTGCTTCAGGGCTTTTTAGTCATAAAAATCTTGGGACATTTAAATTAATTAAATCCATTAACTAATCGGGTTTTTGTCCTGCACAAGCTATGCAGAGGGGTATATAGTACCTCAGTCAGGGGTGTTCCAGCCCACGGGAAGGTGCCAGGCACAAGGGTACCCAGCAGCAGGGTCCATCAGCAGCCAGGAGCGGAGGCCATGCACTCCCAGACCACGGTGTGCAAGGCATCAAGCTGCACAAACACGGGGTTTAGCCTTCAGGAAACCCAAGGTCACAGAGGCCATGGCCTCAAAAATCCTAGGTCTTGGCCCAGGCTGAAGCAGGTGGCTGAGACATGAGGACCAGTGACAATTACTCAATTACAGCTTCCAACCCCCTGTCACTAAGCAATAAACCATGCCACACACTAAACCAGAGCTGTCCCTAGCTCTGATAACCCACCTCTCCTGGCGAGCCAACAGCCAGTGTTCCAGGCCACTGAGTCAAATTCATCGTCTACTTACTTTCTTCTCCTTTTAGCCACTGATTCTGGATCAATGTTAAGATGAAGTTAGATCTGTATTCGGTCTGACACATCTGGCCACAGACCAGCCAACGGGACATTTGCCTGCAGAGAACCAAACCAGTGCATACATAACAAGCTACGAGCTGGGCCTGGTTGCTGTCAGCGTTAGGAGTTACCTGGATGAGTAGGTTGACAGAACGCAGCTACCCCTGTGCTCTGCTGTACTGAAAACCAGCTCTGCTCCACCGACCTGCAGAGCTTCCCAAAATACAGGCTCAGCTCCCCAGTACACACTAGGTTTAGATCTGGCCCCTGATGACTTACTTCTGACCTCAAAAGCTTCTGTATGTGCTTCAGTTGATGGGTTTTAGCCTGTTCCAACAGGGACAGGCTTCACTGAGTTCCTGGAACCAATTTACCAGGGAAGAGGCTTCTTTCTACCTACCTTCCGTGATGGGGGAAGAAGTAACGGCCAGAGAAACCCCAACAAACGAGGGCTCTGCAGATGCGTGCCAGTGCTTCAGGCTGAACGTGTCCTCTGCTGGGATGTTATTACTGGGACAACCTAACGCATCCCACAGCTACACACCAACCCTGCTCTGTGGGGCTGATTGCATGAAGAGCTAATTGAAGCCAGCAGTAACCAAATACCTGCACCTCATGGGTGACAGAGCTCCCACACTGACCAGAAGTCTTGTTATTAGTGGGTGACCGTCACCTCTTCTCAACAGATTAAAACCAAACCTTCCCGCTGGGTAGGGGTGCAGGTTTAGAGCTGGGCTGAGAAAGCTAATTGCATTTCATGGAGTGCTTAAGGGTATGGTTTTGTTCTGATGAGGAACAGGAGCTCAACATCACCAGTCAGCTGCCCACTCCAGCAGCGCTGGGATCTGGGGGAAGACCACCAAGAGGGTGGATCTGGGAGATGTAGGGCTGCAGCAGCCACGGGGCTGAGCAGCTGCCAGTCCCAAGCCCTTCCCACAACCCGCTGCTGTTGCACTCGCAGCATCTCTGTGCCATCGTGAAACCCAACCACCACCACCAGTTCCTCTGGCACTTTTCCAGGCAGCCCCTGCACCCCCGTTCAGCATCTGTGTGTGGCTTCTATTTACAGCTGCACTTTCTCTCCCCTCCTCCATTGCCAGGGTCCAAGCAGACACACATTGGAGGGCCGAGGGCAATGCCAACAGCTCCTCCTGCGCGTGTTTCATCAGTGGTCTCTGCAATGCAGAGCAAGGGGTTTGCAGGGAAGAGCCTCTGCTCTGCCAAATGCAACTGCCCTGAGGAGAGCCTGCTCTTCTCTAAACTACACCATGGCTCAGCCATTCCCCTTCACCATCCCCACCTTCCCTGAACCGCGGCCGCCGTGCATCCCACCCCCAGGCCAGCACCCACCTCAGAGCTCAGCAGCTCTCCTCTGCCGAAGGGATGCGTCACGCAGAACAGGCAGCGCCTCCAGACACGGATGCACCCAGTGAAACAACAACGTTTTGTCTTTATTAGGAGCTCCCATGGTAATATAACACAGAGTTCTTAAGGAGTCAAACACAAGACTTGGGGATGGGGTGGGTGGGGTGGTTTTGCCGTGGCGACAATGGTCAGATATCAGTACTTCTCTTTGTCTACACACATGATCAGCTTTAGCACTTACAGCTCCTCCACTCATGGTTCACAATCACAAATCCAAGGGTTAAATCCAGCTAGTATTAAATCCTACTTTTTTTTTTTTAATTATTTTTTAGAGCTTCAAGTCACTGCGGTTAATTAATTAATTAATTAAGTCATCGTCTTTTTTTTCTTTAAGCATTTACATATGACATTCATTAAACAGACACAAAGCAGACGAGCTCTCACAGGAAAAAACATGCTTACATAGCCTGCAAAAATCTTTTTTTTTGTCTTTTTTTTTTTTTTTTTTTTTCCCTTTTGAAGAACGAATTTTAGAACTGAAAAGTCTTCATGAGCCAGTGAAGGAAAAAAAAAAAAAAAGGAAGACAGAAGTGAATGCTGAAGAGCCGCGAGCGCTGCGGAGAACTGCAACTGCCATGCTTTCCTTTTCTTCTCCCCAACTCATTCAAATTGATCTTTAACAAACAGGTGAAACAAAATCGTCATGAAAGCAGCTGCAGGATATATTAAGTTGACGGATTACTTAACAAACAAAGTGCAAACTCCTCGATGCAAAACTAAAAGACCCGAGAGTGAAACCTAGAGGCGAGAGGCGTGGCTGGAGGTGGCAAGGCTTTTCTTAACTCATGTTCAAAGGGGCCTGAAGGAATCGGGTGACCAAGCTGGGAGGGTTCAGGTACCTTCCGGATCTCTGGCAAATCCCAGCGCTGACACTTCCCAACAACAAACTTGGTGCTTGTTCCTTGAAAGCCTTCCTATCTACAGCTTCTCCCCAGAACCACCTGCACACGCTAGTCCAGAAAACACTCAAAAATACGGAAAAACGAGGTCAACATCCGTGGCAAAGTACAAACGGAAGAGAGCAGAAGATGCAGCCAAGGGCCCGGGCACACTGACAGTGTTAGCTGTGGGCAGAAGAGCTCCCCATGCTCAGAGCAGCCCAAGTCCTCAGGGCTGCCAGGCCCTCCAGCTTCAGTGGGAATCTAATGGAGCAGATTTGTTCTCCATGTCCTGAAAACACCGAGCCTCCAATACCAGGGCTACTTAAATACCCAGATCTGCTGGCTGTGCACGGGCTGCGCCTCCTAAATTCATTCAAGGACCACTCATGGCCTCTGGTTTCTCAAATCTGAGGCAGCAGGCATCTGAGGGAGGGTGGGGATCCACTGCCAGGCCTGCTCATGAGTATTTGCACCAAGGCGGATCCCTGTAGGAACGAGCGGCTGTGACATCTGCACCACGGATGAGGGATTCTCAGCTGCTGGGGACCCCCAGAGCCGCCCGAGGCTCAGGGATACAACAGCTGTGCATCTGGACCCCAACTGGAATTGCCACAGATGCTCAGGCACGCGTCCAACTGACCAGCCTTTGGATGGGAGCTAAAGATAAGAGATAAGCTCTGGTCAAGTTTTAAATAACTGCTCACCGATGGCCGGGCAGGGGGAACGCAGCTGCTATGCCAGCAGATCTTCCAAGCAACACATTGCTCTGTGCCCACACCTCCTGCTTCTCTATTTCCAGGAACAAAACCCAAACTAAGTGCTAAGAACTTCCCAAGAGACTCCGTCCCAGCTCCCCAGCTGGTACCCAGCCCTTTGTACCAGCTCAAGACCTAGCACGCTGCAGTGAAGACCATAGCTTATGAACCTGCTCCGCATCCCCCTACTGCGGCGATGTGGTAAGCATTGGCTGGAGCGGTGGTCCCCAGGACTGCCTCGAGTACCAGGGTGGGGGCAGCAACACTGGTGGCAGGCTGCAATTTGGATGAGGTTTGGGAAGGACCGGGCAGAACTGGGAGATGCCCAGTTCCGAGATAAGGCTTCGTAAACACAATGATACGAACACATTAAAAACACACACAAACGTTCCGAAAAAAAAAGAAAGAGAAGTTTCCTCAAGGACCTAATTCCCAGCAGAATCCAGAAGGAAAGAAAGAAAAATAAACCCCAAAACAACGGAACCAGAGTCCCTGGCAATCCTGGCTCACCCGACGGCGGGGTGTGATGCGCTGTCAGTCCCTAGAGCCGGGTCCTGCTCCTCTGTCTTGGCAGCAGACAGCTGTTCCGTGCCCTCAACGCGGCCGTGGGGATGGGTAGGCAGGCTGGGATTCGTGTCCCTCTGTGCTAGCTACGCTGCTGGAACAGAACCCTAGAGAACATCCAGTTTAAAACCCTTGAACTACTCTTCTGCTTGACTTTAAAAAAAAAAAAAAAGCTATTTTTTTACATTTATTATTATTTATTCCTTTCTGTGTGTGTGTGTCTTAAAGGCAGCTCCCGGGAAATTCACTTTATCCTTCCTTTATTAAAAGAAAGATGCTGAATGGGACAGAGGCCACATATCTCAAACATCCTCTTTACATTTACTTTTTGCATGTCAGAGGTGTCAAAACAAGGTTTATTTCTTTGAATGTGTAGGGACTGAGGGGGGGAGCGAGAGGGGTTGGTGAAGATGAGGAGGGAATCTGAGGGGACTGAAAGAGGCGCCTTACTTCAGCCCCCCTCACTGGGTGCCCGCAGTAACTGTCACAGGCTCTAAAAGAATCAGGAAGGGTCTCCAGGTGCCCCTGTGCCCCACTGGCGAGGCGGGCACACACGGGGCCGGTCCTTAGCCCAAGCTGGTGATGTTGGCACGTCCGCCGGGCGGTGCCACGATGCGCTGAGTCGTGCGGCGTGGGATGTTGTCATCGATCTGTGCCCCTGTGGGAGAGAGGAGCAAGGTCAGGACCCCCGGGACAGCGAGAGGTGGAGCAAGGTGCAGGACAGGGGAGCAGAGAGAGCTTGGCTGCCCTGAAACCCTCGAGTCCTCCTCGGGCCATGCATAAAATGCATCATCTTTGGAGGAAAGGACCCCTCCAGCCCTCGATTCTGCCGAAACCTGCTCAATGGGCATTAACACCTCTGTGCCCAACACATGAACCACTCGCCCACATGGGTAAGAGTTGGCTTGATGGCTTTCCCTGAGCAAGCCCTTCCATTCCTGGTCTTAGTTTTCCCTTACTGCAACACTAAGAAATTGGATCTGCCACATACCAGACCCACAGCTGGGCTCGGTTGGCAAGGTTGGCAACGCTCTGCCCTCTACAGCACCCGGCTGAGGACTGAGCCCAGCACGCAGTGGGGTACCCAGCACTTGTGCCATGGCATGAAAATAAGTAGGACTTAATGATAGCTCCTCTGCTGCTCTTCCTCCTTCCCAGAGGAATAACCTCCAGGCTAAAACCACAACGCAGTCCCTCCCACTGCCTTCCAGTTCCAGCAGAGCTCTGAGTAGGGGAGTACAAACAAGCCTTGATTTCAAAGCAATGAATAATTCAGCCCCACAGAAGTACGCACCAGACAAGCTGAACCCAGACTGGTGCAGGTTCCTCACGGGTGGGGCCTGCTGTTTGGCAGGAGATGTCTTAGCTGAAGATGCTGGTGTGACAGTCTTCGGCGTCACCGACACTTCGCAGACAGGTCCGTCATAGAGGCCTCGGGGTACACCCCGCAGCTCAGCCAGCTGCAAGACACACAAGCAGCCTCCTGGGTCAAAACATCCTCTGAACCAGAACTAAAGAGCTGGTTGGGTGTTTCTAAGCCTCAGACACGCCTTTCAAGATCTGACATCATACAGAATCTCCACTGTGCTGGTCCTCAGGCTGTAGCTGCTCCCTGACGCAGCACGGCTGAAATCAAATGTGCTCTGGACCAGGCAGCTGCACCAGCAGCTTGTGGAAGGCAGGCAGAGCAGGGTCTGCCCTCCCTACCTGCTGCTGTATTACGGCTCCTGGCAACTCTCAAATGAAGCTTATTCCCCAAAAAGCAAAACTATGCTGAGGCAGAGGCAGGTCTGCATGAAGAGGAGCCAGGCTGGCCTCGCACCACTAGCTCGGGAGCTTTAGGCTGGCCTAAACGCCATTACTGCAGTTGAGATAGTGCCCAACTGGATTTACAGGTCAGACACATACTCCTGGGGAGATTGAACGCAGCAGCGAGCACGGATCTGCTCCCTGTTTGAGATGTGATTCTGGTAACTGGCAACTTCTCCGAGAGAACAATTAAGGGAAGATGGTTGGCAAGGAATTACCTGAGGATTACCTGTGATCAGCAGAACTAGCTCAGCTCTGGCTTTGTCCAGGAGAGGGCAACACTCCGAACATCCAAACGCTTCTCTCCTCCCAAATCTGACTTCATCTAGAAATAAACTCCTCGAATTCTCAGTAACTAAGCTGCAGCAGGGCTCAGTGCCATCCTCTCATCAGCTTTTACCAACTGAAGGCATATCAAAAAGCAGTTTCTATTCTGAGCAGGGGTATTTTATAAAGACACTTTTCCAACAATTTTAGCCTCTTAAAAATAGAAAACTCTCACTCATAAGCCATCAGACCGTGCCTGTGACTCACCAGTCACCAGCCCCCAGCATCTGATCCTACCTGACAGCAGGGAAAGCAGCACAACGTATTGGTAATGATAACTGAGGACTGTGTGTTGCTGCTGAAAGGTTTGATGCCTGAATGCTATCGATAACTTCTCTTGGTACTTCTGTGACAGGAGGAGCCTGCCAGGTCTGACCTTGACATGTGCTCTGTCCAGGTGTCCCCAGACAGAGGAGGACTGAAGAGCACAACAATCAAATCTGCAGAAGATCCAAGCTGGAGCCAAGGCATACCCCTGGAATGACTCGAGCGAATAGCAAAAATGAAAGAGGAATGAGATACATGTGGCTCCAGTCCAGGGAACATTTTCTGTTGCAGAAGTGTGTGTCTGCGAGCCAGGGGACAGCATCTGTTTTCCACCCACTTTAACTCAGGAGTTCCAGTGAGAGAATCAATGTGCATCCATCCATTTACACTCACCCTGCTCCTGGCTTTGATGCGCTTGTAAACGAAGTCAGGGAACGGTTTCCTGGGGATATACCGACCAGAGCCCTCGGTGACGTGCAGGTTCCCATCCTCCAGCACGATCTTCCCCTGGCTGATAACCACCAAGGGAGACCCACGGCACTCCATGCCTTCAAAGATGTTGTACTCCAGAGACTAGAACAAATGAAAAGACAACATGAGGCAAGCACACTGATCCCAGCAAAGCCTGCTGCGCTTTAATTAGCCGTCACCGGGCATGCTAATTGCCATGATTTTAAGGACAGATGGAAGCAAACCCGACAGTGGTTACCTGAGCTGTGTGTGCTGCAGTTTAACAGAAAGGCTGGTCTGTATTGTCAGTGTAAATTTAGGGAGGACTCAGTCATGCAGAACCTTCCACTGTGAGAAGAGGAAACCCTTTCAAAGGAGAACACCTCACCTCCAGCCTGCTTACAGGCACCCTCTCCTCTTAATTCCAGGGGACCCAGAAGCCAAAGCTTCACACTAAAAATAATCATTGTGAAACGCTCCATTTCAAACCAGAGTTTTGGTCGATAGGTAAAGGACCAGGACAATCTTGTTTGACTCTAATGGGATTGCTCATCCTCAATTAACAGGATTGGAAACATTACACCTGGAAAAAAAAAGGCAGGTTTTAAAGGAATCATTGGGAAACGTCCCACCCGTGAAGAGTCCTGGAACAAGATGCACTACAGCCACCTTATCTGGGGACTGCTACTCTAGTGACCATCTCTGAGGCACATCCAGGTCTTTTTTATGGAGTCAGTAATGGAGTTTGCTCTTGAGGTGTGCTGTATGTACGGGGTAGGCTTCAGTTAGCCAGAATGGCGGTTAAACCCACAGCAAACTGGGTCCAGTCTCTGCGGTGGCAAAGGAGGAGGCTTGGTGAGAGGCGTATGAATTCAGCTGGTTCCAAGAACAACACAATCTCCCTCGCTTGCTCCTCATGTTTCCTCACCAGACAGTGGCAAGAGCAGTGTGAATTCTTGGAAAACGCCTGTAAATGTAACAATCATCTGATGCCACATAATCACTACGTCTCCTTGCATTGCAGCAACCCCTCTGCCTGACTTTCAAAGGGGCTTTTGTTCTATACTTGCCCAAATTAGGATGCTTGGCCTCTAAAGGCATTGCTCACATCAATGTCTCCTCTAACACAAGGCAGCTAGTGACACACAGCCCCAGCAGGTGTAACGCCAGGTACAGCCGGCGATGCTGTGAGAGGGGATGAGGATGGAGCTGGACATGTAAGAGAACAAGCTGCTGTTTCCTAGACACCCTTGCACACTCTAAAACCACCCAAAACACGACCCCTCCCTCCTCCACTGCCTTGGCACAAGTTAGAGCTGCTTAGGGAGTGCTGAGAGCTCTCACCCGCAGCCCCTCGCCTGTAACGCGCTCCGCAGTGGATCTGGGTCTGCTTCGACCTAGCCCCGATCCATGGCAACACCACGGAGTCAGTCCCAGAGTCAGTCCTGGTTGTACTGGAGCACTGTACAAAAGATCAGGAAATTTGAAGTGTCCAATTCGTTTCCTAGAGACTGCAGCCACTAAACAGCAATATTTCCCAGTGCTCCATCCAGCACACTACTCCCAGCTCTCCACACCATTCATAAGCACAAACCCAGCATCAGACCACTAAATTTAGCACCTAATAGCAGTAAGCCCCAGGTTCCCTCCTCTTAGTCATTCCTCTCTAGACCAGAGGAGTGATGAGTCTGCAAGCACCTCTGAAGTGACCAGACTTCTGAGCCTGGATGTCTCTGGTAGAAGCCTAAGCCCAGGGAGGATGAATCCAGGCCATCTGGGACCAATTCTGACACATGGTTAAGTCACAGGGAAGTGAACCAAACTTTTTTAAAAAAGTTTCTTTGTGATCATGCCCAGGGATCCAAGTGTGGAAGAAAATCTTGCTCCTTCAGCTCCGGAGTGAATGAAAGCATTCAGGGAAGAAAGGACAAGGAGTTTTTTCCAGGGAAACATTCCATAGGTTCATCGCCAGCAGTGAAACAAGTCGTCAACAAATGCAAACAGTGGCTGCTTTCTCTGAGACAGAGTCACAGGGAGACCACAACCAGCCCCGGGCACTGGGACCTGTCTGCAGTTTCCCAGCACCAGGTATAAGATTTGGGACCCGGCTGCAGGCAAACAGGACCTCTGGGAGTGCCCCCACAAAGCTACCACAGAAGCGGGGCGAAGGTCCGCTTAGTTCGGGTGCTGCCCCGTGCCAAGTGACGTTGGGATGGTCACTGGTAATCTCACACCTAGGCGTGACTCCACACACACGTGCGAGACTGGAATGTGGTGTAAATCCCCTCAGACCCACCGATCTGGGCCAGATCTCCAGCTAAGGTGTCCGGGAACCAAGAAGCTCCACTGACCCCAACCAGAAGTGGGGCAGTCCACATTCCCGCTGCCAGCCAGCCAGAAGGTCGCCACACACTGTGATCAGAGGCCTTTTGATATTTTACAAGATTTAAAGAGCTTTCTGTGTGCTCAGATCCAAGCATCCAGCGCTCAGAAAGAGCAGACAACCTCACTGCTCCGAGGGCAACCTCTGGGTACTCATGTGATTTCAGATTTGGACTCAGTTGCCCTCCCTTCTGCTCTCACAGCTGAGCTGTACTGGGTGTAAGACCAGAGAGGGCTTGGGGCACAGAGGAAAAGCAGCCCCGAGATGTCACGAGCTCTAGTCCTTGGCAGCACCGTCTGGCACTGAAGGAGGAGAGGAGGAAACGGGCCGCGGAGCTCACACCGCAGAGAACAGCCTTACTATGTTATGAGTCTTGGCAGAGATTGTCTTGACGCTGTCAGGATCCCAGATAACCAGATCAGCATCCGAGCCCACGGCGATGCGGCCCTTCCGCGGGTACAGGTTAAAGATCTTCGCTGCGTTTGTGCTGGTCACAGCAACAAACTGGTTCTCGTCCATCTTGCCGGTCACCTGGGGACAGACAGGAGGGGTCCCTGCATTAGCCAGGGGGGCAGCGCTCCGAAAGGCGAGCGGCAGATTCCCAAGGACCGGAACAAGCATCTGGGAGGGAGATAACTCCACAGCACTGCAGCTGCTGCAGCTCCCCTTGTCTAGCTGCAGCAGAAGCCCATGACACACATGACATACCACGGCCTTATCCCAGATGATGGACATCCTCTCTTCGGTCCCGTTGGTTCCTTCGGGGATCAGGGTGAAGTTGTCCTTCCCAACAGCTTTCTGAGCGGTGTTGAAGGTGCAGTGGGCACTGCCAGTAACTTGGAGGTCTCCACTGGAAAAGACAACGACAGGTATTCAAGGTATTTAATCATCATCACAGGTTACTCCTCAAGGTCCACCAGCCCCTTTCTCGCCGTTGCTCCTATCACCCGCTTGTCTCCTGACGAAGCAGGTGTTGTAGGAACACAACGGTGCTCCACTCACCAGGACAGGAGGGAGTTGAGAAAATCAGGAGTGGTTGGGTCAGGACTCAGTGGTGGGGAAGTAACAAAAGCTGCTGCCTTAGCCCAGTTCTTGCTCCAGTAATGAGATCCGTCGGTACCCAAGCTGGCCGTGATGGGCTCTCCATACACCACAGTGCCTGCAGGACAGGAACACAGACAAGTCCACTGTGAGGACCAAGCAACACGTGTCTCCAGCCTGGTTTCCAGGCATGGAGCATCCTTCTGAAGTGGCAAAGTGTGCACAGCGCCCTGACACAACTGCTGAGGTTGGCACTGATCAGCTGTGCTTGAAAGGGTCGCTGCGAAGACTCGCTGTGCTGCATCCTGGGCAAAGAACCTTAAGGAAGAGGGGAAGGGAACTGTAAGAACATGAGGAGGTCCAGTCTCACCTAGAAGGGACGTGGAAGAGAAAGAATGAAAAAACCAGCACCTGGAAGACTTTTATAAATGGGTTTGTACTGACAGGTAGAGCCAGGCTGGATTTCTGGGAGCTGACTGCACAGACTGGGTAAGGGAAAACTCCAGCAGCAAAGTTTCCTGCCAACTGAGGAAACCCATCACAGGGGAAACGTCGGTGTTTCTGGTTCACAAATGCAGCTCAGGGAAACTGAGTCACTCCCCCAAGGGTCCAGGGTAAACCCACAGCAGAACGAGGAAATTAAACGGGATCTTCTGACTCCCTGTCCAGTGCACTAACCACCAGTGCATCCTTCCTCCTTATTAACATTTTTGGAACCACATGAAGGCACAGCGGATCCGTAAGGCCATGATACTGTGCAAGCTGGAATGCAGCAGCAACATCTGCACACCAAGCAGATGCAAGATGCTGCAACTTCAAAAGCGGCGCAAGCTGGTAGGCCCCAGATCTGCTCACCAAACACACCCTTGCTGGAACCTGTCAAGCTCCTGTCCATCTGGCTTCCGAGCCCGGACACTCCACGTACATGGATCTGCCTGCAGAAGGCAGGAGGAGGTAAAACACTCACCCGAAACACCTCGACCAGACAAGACTGGTGCAGGCACGGTGAGCTGGTCAGCTGGCCTTACACACCTCCCCACAGGGAGCACAACACTACGACTGTTCATATATCAGCTGAGGTACTGGTGTGGCTCTGGGCTCCCAGGCCAGCTGGGGAGAGCGTGCTGGCAGAGGCAGGATGATCCATGCACTGGCTGCTTGCGGGGTCCCCTGAAACACGAGGTGCAGGAACAGCCTTTGCTGGGGGGATCTGCCAGCAGAGGAAGAGGCCGCCTGACATCACTCGCCACAGACAGGGTTACAGAATCAGAACAAGGCAAAACACACGCTGGCTGATAATGGGAGGCCTGTTGTGGCCCGATACATTGGGAGGATTGTTCTGCAGGGAGTGATGCTCTGAGCTCCCAGATCTGCCAGCAACAGAGTCTGCAGGGAGTCTCCTCCACACAAATGCCACTGGGAACATCTGGCTTTAAATAACATTCGTTCTTTTCCATTTAGCAAATCAATTCTGTTTTGTTTTCCCTTGGATAGTCTTCAGCTACGCTTCCTCTGCTGCTTGGGGAGGGAAAAGCTAGTGTGTGTGGCCCTCCTGGGTTACCCAGCCGGGTAACCACACAGCATTTAAACTGAATTACTGAAGTGGAGGAACACAAAACAGTGTGCCATCTGTACCCCAAATTCTCCTTATAAGAAGAAAGCTCAACCTGGATGAAAACGAGTTCGCTCAGGAGCTGAACTAAGGAAGCAAGTCCTGAGGACCATTCATCTGGACAGAGCCCAGCCCCTTCCACAGGCCAGGTAACATCCACCAGCATCAGGCTGTGACTTATGGCTCCCATAATACAGGTGTATGGGCTCTCATCCCAACGCCCCTCTCTACTGGCCAGCCAGCACTCTCCGGGGACAGGGAGCATCACAAGAAGGTGCTTGTATTGACACTGCGCTGCGCTTAGAAAGAGGGAAGGATGCCTCCCTTGCTTACAGGATTGAGCTGCAGGACAACATCCAGTTGTCTCTGGGGTAATACAACATGCCATGTCAACAGCACGATCGCTGCTAACAGAGCTGGGAGAGGAAGGCTGGTCCCAAAGCGCGTGAGCTGCTTCCACGCCACGAGCAGGAAGAGAAGCCTTGGAAATGAGTCCTCCTCACCAGCTCTGAACTCATTTCATAGGAATCATGGGACCAAAATACTTCTGAGCCAATACACAAACACAAATCTGTTTGCTGCAGTAGGAAATTAGCTCTTCTCACACCAAACACCCAGATGGAAAGTGATGTCATTTGTATATCCATTCAGGCCTATTTAGGCTGCATAAAATTAAATCCAACCCTTCTGAGGAAAGAAGGGGGAAAATCATCCCCCCGCTTACTCACCCACCCAGGGCACTTTAAATAGACATGAAGGATTTAGTCACAGAACAGAGCAGAGACAGGCACTCACTGTGCTTCGTAACCCCTGCTTGCTCCAGGGGGGGCAAGGCAGCAGCACCCGAACTTGGGAGCAGCTACTGCATCACTCTGAGCAGCACAGCTCCCACACCGACCCAACCCAGACTACTGATCCCAGCTCCTGTTTGATGCCAGGCTGTGAGCTGCAGCCCCAGGAACATCTGTTCCACAAGCGAGCAGCACAGTGGCTGGCTGGAAGCAGTAACCTCTTCGGCTACTCCAACTAAATCCAGCAGGGCTCGTGAGTTGGAGATCTCCATCAGGACTCTTGGAACCATGCCTGACCCCGGAAGCAGCTCAGCAGAAAGCACCAAGGGAAGAACACAGCAGCTGGAAGGACACAGCTTGGGATCTCCAGGGAGTTTCACTAGATAAAGACAGCATGGAATTGCTCTGCAATAACACAAAGGCGTGTGGCTCAGTGTGGAAGGACGAGTGTGAAGACAGAGGCTCAAGGCTGAACACAGTGCCCCAGGCACTGATACAGCCCCTCAAAACATGTCTGTGGGGCATGAGATAGAAGCAGCTGCTGGGGGCCTTTTAAAGAAGAGCTTGGACAGTAACACTGGACAAAAAACCTCTCCTGCAGGGATGAAGCAGACGCTGACACGGAGCTGAACTGCATGAGCTAAGAGGGTGCTTCCATCCAATAACTTACCCTTTTTCCTGGCTTGAGCAATGACGTCAGCGGCGCTTTTGCTCATCACCTTGGTGATATAGAGGGGGCAGTTGGTCTGGTTGGCGATGGTTATTGCCCGGTTCACAGCCTCCGCCTCCACCTGAGAAACAAAGCCAGCAGCAGGTCAGTGGCATCCCCGCACACCAGTGCATCCAATTTGCCCACTGAGGGTCACAGCCTCTGCTTCCATGGGAACACAGGGCATGTGGGGCAGAGACAAGAGACTTTCCACCTCTCCAACTCTGAGTTGGAAGAAAGCACGCTGTAATCCAGACAATCAAAGGGACATCAAGCTGCTGTCCCCTCCCATCGCTACCTTTCCTCCCAGGCTGCTTCAAAGTTTCTCTGCAAGCAGACCAGGCCCTAAAACAATGCTCCAGGTGCTCGAGGTCAGATCGACTAAGCCCCTTCTTTAACCCAGACAAAAATAAGCAAGTTAAATGTTGACTCAACAAAACTATTCATGTTCCAGCCCACGCGGAAGAGAGATGCTCCAGCCGCATACTCTGGTAAGCCACGTTTGCAAACAAGCCTCCTAAATTGCAGCCTTCACCACACTATCTGGCTGGGGATCAGACAGAGTGTGAACCACCCCATAAATCAAATACTTTTCCATGCTTGTGTGGAGAGATAACCCCAGCGAGGCCGAGGGTCACTGCACACCCGCAGTCTCAGCGCAAACAGAACACTCTGCAGACACTTACAGGTCACCCCTCCTCATCGCAGCAGGCCAGAGGGACACGATTCGGGGTGATGCTCATCGTGCCCACTGAGCCTGCAGTAACCACAGCTGCTTTCGACTGAGATGAACCCCCGAGCAACCAGCCAGCCGATTCCCAAATGCAGGGGGCATCCAGCACCTCATGGGGACTCCCTGGGATCAGCACGTGCTCAGCACGCCTGAAAACCTGCTCTACAGTATCGTGAGCCAAGTGCTGCAAAGCATCACCGGTCCCAGAGCCAGAACGCTGTGCCTGGCCCACCGCAGTACCACCGGAAACCAAGGCATGCACAGCACCCTCACCCCAGCACCTAGGACACACATTCCCACCCTGTGCCTTAGTTTCCTTGCTGGCAAAGCAGGGAGCAACAGCTCCAGCTCTCTCAACTGGAGGAGAATTATTTTGTGCACAGAGGAGAACCAGGCTGCTGAATTCATGCCTTGTGCCCAGATGCTATGGTGACAGGCACATAACAATAACCCAGCGACTAGTCCAAAGGGGAATGTTTGCAATTACCAGTATGCACTAGAAGCCCTAGCACAGCAGTTCTCCTGGAAAAAAAAAGAGGCAGATATTTCCTGGAGCATTTGGACTGCTTGTGCTTTCAGCGTTTTTGTGGCTAAAATAAAAACAAAAAGCGATGATCACTCTAAAAAGCCATCACAGGATGATCTGAGCTATGAGGGGGAGAGCTTTCCAGAAAGCGATGGGTGACGGACGGCGGTATCTTAATTAAGGCTCCCTTTGCTGGCTGGAATAACATGCTGAATATTGTCACCTTGGCTGAACCCAGGTTACTCAGGTGAGCAAGCTACACCCGTGAGTCAGCCGTGAAACTGAAGCCTTAATTCGTGTCTCCTGCTCACCCTGGGAACTCAGAAGACGTGTATGTGCTGTGTAAGACACAGAGACACGTGGCCAGGCCCTGAATGCTCCACTCTGAGGTAGGTCCCACTGAACTGAGAGCTTTGACTTCGTAAGTCTCTCAGACTCGTTTGACAGCTCCTGCCAGCTCGCTGCAGACAGGGCTCTGAATTAAGCAGCTCTTCAGTAAGGTGACAACTATCCCAAGTCCTTGGGACAGGCTTTACAGTTGGTAAGGGGCAGCGTGACAAGCCAGTTCCAGTGTTAAGAGCCCCCAGGAGGAATGCCAGGAGGCATCTGCTGATCCTGAGGTCCGCAGGAACCAGGGACCTGCTGCCACCTGCAGAACCCGGCCTCTGCCATCCCCCAGAAGAAAGGGAGCTGTGTGTTTTTAAGAACACAGAGTTACTCCTGCGTTGGAGAAAGGGAGGGGAGGGATGTGGGTGACATAGTTTCCTGCTCTGGTTCCTATGACTTACAAGGAGGAGAATTTTGGACTCATGCTCTGGGCAGAGCACAGCCGGACCCGGCTGCACACAGGCTGCCCACACTGGGAAGACCCTTCAGGGACCCTCATCCAAGGCAGCCACGTGTCCTCAGGCAGCCTACACCTGGAAAGAACACACTACCACACAGAGCTAACGAGCCCTGCACGCCAGGGAACCGCGCACACCACGCTTTAAAGCTCCCGTTCCACTAAGGATGAGCTTTGAAGCGCCCACAGAAGACTTGGCTGCTCAGCCAGATCCTTTAAGGTAAGGAGCAGCCTTCCTTTGAAGCCAACAGAAGTTTTGGGGTGCTCCACAGATGAGCCCCAAGAGTCACGTCAGCATCTGTTCTCACTCTCCTGATGCAAGCCCAAAAAATATGTTTAAAGGAAGAAAAAAAGCAGGGATGGGTGGGTGGATGGAAAGCTCAGTGCAAGTGTTGGCTCCCAACTTTCAGGAAGCAAAAAAAATCCCAGCTCCTGGAGCCAACACAAATTCTGTGAGGATTCACAGACTGCCCAAGGCAAGGCTTTTTTTCCTTCCTCCCTTCTGCATGAAGCAACAGAATGATTTATATTCCTCCTGAAATGTTTCTGGATGCTGCTTGTCTGAACCAGGGGGAGGAAATAGAGAGGGAGCATGAGGGGCACGTGTGGATGATCTCACACCCCCAGCCTCCAGCTGCCACATCTGGCAGTCAGCAAAGGAGGAACAAAAAGGACTGCTTGTCTGTAACAGATGGACCCCGCAGACCCCGAGTGCCACGGTGAGATGTCTACCTTAGAGACACCAGGAGACTGGAAACCAAGAACACACCAGGAACCAACCTGGAAAGCAAAGTTTTGAGGTCTGTTCTTACTTGTGAGGTTTATTTTAAAGACCTAGAGGGAGTGAGAGGGATTGGGATGCTCGACCCTGGAGAGATCAGTGGGGAAGTACAGAGGGAATTTGCACCTCTGCCTGTGCCTACAACAAACCACTCAGACCCTTGGTCCAACACTCCACCATTGGTCCAAGAGCTGCCCAACGGTCAGATGATTGTAAAGGAAGAGACACACGTGCCTAGGAAATAACTTCAGGATTTAAGAACTTCTGCTGATTCAGAGCTATGAGAGAAGATGGGATCTAGAAAAGTCATTGGTGGAATCCTGCCTACATAAACCCAAAGTCGGAGTCCTTACTCACACACGGGTCAACTGAATGCGATGGGCAACTCCAAGAACTTCAGGGTCCAGCTCCACAGATACCACCAGCAGAAACCTCACAAACTGGGGGAGAAAAGGCAAAGGCAGTAAAGTTCTCACCTCTTCAGGTCTGCTCAACACATGCCCTTCAGGGCCGGTGATCCCCAGCTCCAGGATCCTCTGCTGCTCCTAAGGCAGAAGGAAAAGAGGAGACACAAAAAGATTTAAAGCAACAGAGGGGTTTTCTTGCAGACACAGCTGTGTGAGAGAGGTACCGGTGAGACCCAGGGCACCTGCACTAGCTGATAACCGCACAGTGCTTTACACAAGGATCATACAACCCAAGTCCTGTCCCACTTCCCTTGCTGAGAACAACCAGAGCTCACCAACCCCTTGCTGATTTGCTCACAGGAGGTCAAGGAAACCTTTTATTTTGATTTGTCTCACACTGGGTTCACGGCCCCTCAACTTTTGCTGCTTGTTTGCATCTATAAAATTCCCTCTAGGATGTGGCAGAATGGTGTCTCATGAGAGAGCCACCCTGCAGCTGAGAGAGCCACCCTACAGCAGCAGGCACGGGGCTGGGTGGGGGGCTCTTACAGATCAGGCAGTGCAGAACTCCCCAAAGCATCCCCGCAGCACCAGGCTTGGCGTGCCTGAGGACAGGAGGAGCTGGAGATCAGATTACATCCAAACGCATCATTAACATTTCTTCTTTGCTGCTGTTTCAAGGATGAACAGATCCCAAGCAGCAGCATCCCAGGCACTCCATGAAGCTATTTCCCTTCCCATTCCCCCATCCAAGTCCCTGCAGAACATTTCACTGCCAGCAGTGACAGTGACACCCAGACACATTCTGCCACTTGTTGGGGGAAAGGCAGAGATGGCTGATACCCCCCAAAGCTGCCACAAAAACCTGCTTTATGGGTGGAGGGGGTAGCAACTGATCTACAGCTCTGCTCCCATCCTCGACAGAGCTATGCCCAGCTCGTAAAAGTCTTGCCAATCTTCTGTTTGCAAAGGAGGAGGAATTCCAGTTTAAATCCCTCCCAGCATTCTGAAGTGAAGAGCCCACAGAACAAACACAGCATACCTCAGCAATGATGTCACCATTCTCAGCGTGCACTTGAGCTGTCGCGCCGATATCCCGGATCACACTCAGGACCTCGTAGATCTGGAAGAAGAAAGCCACATGTTACAGTACCCCCAGCACACACCCAGGCACCCACCGACCCCAAGGCATGGCCCCAGACTCCTTCAGCAGGCTGAATTTTGCAGAAGAGAGGAGAAAGAGAAGCGTTCAGCAATGTCAGATGCAGGTTGCTGGAGAGACGTGACCCGTTTTCCTGCCTGTAACCGAGTTCCCCAACCCGTACAGGGGGATGCTACTGATACAGCACAGCACCATCCATCTGGTTTGGGACATCCACAGGGAAACAGCAGCAACTGCACGTGCCTGCACCTGGACAGTTCCATGCCTTTACTTACTGATGCTCGGCAAGCACGTTATACTTGATTGGCAGGGAGAACCTGCACCCACCAGACCTCTACCCAGGAAGCTGGAATTCCCCTCTGAGAGGGCTCAGGCTTGAGCACCCCACACCTCTGTCGCTCATTAGCACACTTGCTGGAGCCATCAGAGATAACTGTCCTGCACCACTGCCTCCCACACTGTTCCAAGTGACTCCCAGGCATTCCTCTCCTCCCACCACGCTCAGAAATACAAACTGCCCAGCCTGACAATTAAAAGGACCAACAGGTACCCACCACAGCAGCAAACGGGAGGGCAACTCCTTTCTTAAGGACCCTCCCATTCTAATGCCAAAGCCAGAAACCCACTTCTGGATCAGGATCAGTTCCAGCTGATTAATACAGAGTTAATTCTGCTGGAGCCCTCACTGTCCTGCCCAGCACCTGGGCACAAAGCAGCAGCTTATCGATGTGCCACTGCTTCCAGGGGAAAGGAGCTGGGATCAAACCTCTGCACGCTCACAACAGGCACTGGGCTGTTCCTTTCCCCACCCAAGCCTTCCTGGGTTTGTTATTTATAAAAATCTCTTCACACAGGAGCTCTGAAAGCAGAGCATCAGAGCACAGTGCACTGAATTTACACCCTCATGTGCACAGCTTGCAGTGACCGAGGCACGTGAACACTGAGCCTTCCTTACCTGAGAGTCGGTTAGCTGAAAGCGATCTTTGAAAGCCATGTACACCAGGAAGGAGTTCACACCTGGTGGAAAGAGAGCAAAGGGATCATCTCTGACACACAGGCTGCAGGCACAAATAAAATACCCTTGCATTGCACACAAAAGCAGAGCCCAGCCCTGGCTACGTGGTGCCCCACTCCCTGCCACAGCAGCGATGGGGACGGGGTGTAAGCGTGCCCTGCTCCATCGTGGGCACACTGACTGAGACTCCCAAGTCAGCTTTCCCTTTCCTGCCCTCTGAACCAGCAGCAGCTCTTACCCAGCACGTGTGGGAAAGCACTCATTAGGATGTAAAAGGCTGGGTTTTTTAAAAACTACAAACAGGATGGAAAATTACTCTAGCCTAAGGATGAAAGGTCAAGGAAATTAAAGAGGGGAAAAAACTATGAGGTCATTTTATTCAGCTCTTCTCCACTTATAGCAACCAGTGCTGGACTGTTCCTTCTGGGCCAAACTATTCCCTCATTTGTAACAGTTTAAGAGCTGAAGCTATCAGCTGCCTGCACTAACGAAGAGCAAAGGTGCTCCTCTGAGAGCTTCACCTCTGCAAAACCATTGCTGGCCCACCTAGCACCCCACAGTGACACCAGCACGTGTCACCCCCGGGCCCCCTGCTGCTGCAACCCCCCAGGATGTGCCGAGGTAACATCAGGGCCCAAAACAGCTTCACTGAACCCTCAGGGTAAAAGGTTTCACAACAGCCAGTCTCAATAAGCAGGGGAGCAGTCCTAGGAAAGGAAGCAGGGAAGAGAAGGCTTCCCTGGCCTTCAGCGACTGAACTTACCGTGGTCTTTCACCAGAGCCTCCATCTCCTCCTGCACACCTTTATGCCACTCGGTGATGTCCACGTGCAGGGAGTAGTCGCAGCAGGATTTGCTGTCTGCCCATTCTCGCCACTGGTCGAACGCAGTCAGCAAACTGGTCCCAGGCTCAGGGACCACATGATCAACTGGGAAAGACAACCAAAGCACTGGTTAACGGCCTGCACAGGAGGTCTCCTGGGCGTCCGAGGTACAACGTGTGCTACATAAACTGTCCTGCTTTTTAAAAACCCATCCAATCTCTGTTCCATGATCCTCCCCTCCCCAGCGGTCAGGAACCTTCCACTGACTTCCAGGCTGAGTTCTTTCTTGGCCAGTACGTAGCCCCTTGTTGCTCTGCCAAATTTAATCTTTAGCTTAAGTAGTATGAACAAGGAGAAAAACAACCTTCTCTCTGTGTTACCAATGGGAGCCAGAGAAAACCCTGGCTGTCACCAATGGCTAGTGCCTTCACACAAGAGCTGTCTTACTCAACCCACCCACTAGTTAAAAAGCAAAAAAAGCTCATTTAATTAACACATTACAGTAATAAATCCATCTCTAATTTATGGAGCAGGGTGCCCCAAGAACTCTGTCAATCCCAAGATCTTACACGGCTTTTGGGCATTAGGAAGTTCTGCCTGGAGGCATCAAAAGGTTAACACAGGGGAGTCTTCACAGCCCAGCGTGGAGCTCCAAGGAACAACCCAGTGTCCAGGATCAGAGCATTATCACCATCTTATGTCATGTGCTGCCCAAGGATGAGTAATGGGAGTTTGTGGAGGGAGTGGGAGAGGGGTAAGGGAGCTCTGTCAGGGCCTGACAAAGTCAAACCACAGCTGGTTACAATAAGGAGGGATGGAGGTACCGGTGCGTGTGTGCATGAAAGGCAGCTCCAGGGATTAGGAATATCTCATATGGAAGCTGTGCTGCCGACCCATCTCATAGCAGCTCCCCTGAGCTCACCGATGGCCAAACCACCCATCATCCCCATCACAACAGAACACAGTCTGTTTCCATAGCAGCCTGCTGCTTCGTTCTATGCACGTGGAAGAATTCAGCAAGAAGTCAGCCTGAACGCGCAAGGTAAGCCAGCAGCCTTCAGCAGCCTGTGATTTAACTCGCCCAAAGAGACTCAGGGAAGGAGCAACGTGACAGAGAACACCACAAGCTGGTCACAGTGACATCCCCAGCTGGGGGTCCAAGAGCCGGAGGGCAGGTGCTGTACCTGACATGCAGTGTCCTTGGAGCAGGAGGAAGCGGTGTTACCAGAGGCACCAGGAGCAGCAGATGCTGCACACAGGAGATGTGGAAGGTGGATATAACCCCCTACGTGCTGTCCAGAGGTAATTCAGACACAAAAGCAAACGCGTCCTCAATTTTACCACCCCTTGCTGCAATGAAAGGAGACAACTGTGCTGCAAGATCACGACCCACACCCCTACCTGTGAGAGTTGGGGTTTTGGGAGCCCAAGTAAGAATGAGCCTAGATCTTTTAAAGGAGAAGAGTCACGATTGATTCTTTGCCAGCAGTTAAAAGGACAGAGCCCTGCCACAACTCCTGCCTACTCGTACGGGTAGGAATCGCCCACACGTGGCTCAGAAGTTCTTCCAGTCCTCAGGCACAGCTCAAGAGCTCAGAGTAAAACAAAAAGCTTTTTCTTTAAGGTCCCTGTGCTTCAGACAGTACAAAACAGCTGATGAAAGCTCCATCCGCCGCATTCCCACAGCCCAAGGTTCCCGAGATAACCCTTGGGTATGACCTGCCACAGGACCACGGACACACGGTCTTCTGACCCACCAGAGCATGCAACAAACCCAGCCCTGGAGATTACCCTGGAGGCTTCCCATGCGAAAAGCAGCGTGCTGTCCCGACCCTACTGAACCCCTTCTCTCTCGGGAACCCCACAGCTTACCGCCCCATCTTCCCTGCCTTCATCTCAGAAACCAGGAATGTTCAACTCCCGCGGCCGCTGGAGCAGCCCCACGTCTGCAGGACACACTCAAGACAAACTGTTGCAAGACAGACTGTTGTCACCCCTTTATTCTTAGGCCGCGACAGCCTTGATCTCTCGGTGCTTCCAAGCCCAGATGTTTTCTTCCTGTTGTTGATTATCGCTGCGCAAATGATGTCAGCTCCTGAGGCCTGCAGAGGAAGCTGCCAGCTCAATTGAGGCTCAAAGCTTGCTCCAAAACCAGAAACAAACCCAATTAAAGGAAAGAAGAAAGGAAAAGATCACTGAAGTATCACTTCAGCAGTACTGAGACCTTCAAAGGAGGAATTTGATAGCTCGGGGTCCTCAGACGGGCTCCCCGAATCACAGTGGATGTCAGGCCTCACCCCAATATTTCTTCTCTGTACTTAATGTATACTCTTGTGCCCAAGCCAGGACCAGGGTTACAGCAGCCTGTCAGCTACAGAGAGAAAACCATCTGTAGATTTATCCTTTAACCACCTGAGATGCAGCAGCCAAAACGCAGCAGCCCATGGCCTGGAAGCACAGGAGCTCCTTCACAGCGGCACAGCAACAGCTTTGCAGAAAGAGAATTTAAAAGGGTTTTACCAATCATCCATGTTTCCCTTGGTAAAATGCTGAGGAGATTCCAGAATTACTGGGCAGTCTGGTTGCCTCTTCCCTGACAGCGTTCACCTCCCTTTGGATGGAGCAGGGTTCAAGCACCAGAAGCTGTGCCCCTGTTCCAGCCCCAGTCACCGAGACTCTTCATGACCCCTCCGATGCGCCCAGCTTCGCTCCCCCGGCATCACACACTGCTTCGCGTCGCTCACAAGGTGCATCTGCTCTTCCTTCTCCATACTTCAGCCCCCACCCATTATCTGGGGCTGTTTTCCTGCCCGTCTCGCTCAGGATCCTTCACTCCTCCTTGGACAGATTAATCGGCTCAAGATTACAGGCAGACAGTGAGCTGAACTGAGACAAAAACACAAGCGCCCTTAGCTTATCTGTGCGGCTCTAATGAGCCAGAGCTGGCACTGCACCACAGCCAGAATGCTTGAATGCCGTGGGGGAGAGACCACACAGCCCCCACCCCACATCAGGCACTCAGGGGAAGGGGAGGGCAAACACCTCAAGGAGTTGATTTCAAGGGAATTTTCTGAGTAGGGGGCAATGAAGCAGCACTGTTCGCATGTAAGTGTGAACTGAAGCCTGAGAAGGGGAGGAGAAGCACCAGCATCAGTTGGTAGAGAGTGAGCACCTACTCATCGCATCACCCGTCAGTGTGTGCATTAAAGGTCAGCTCTGAACAAACCCTGGTTCCTGTTCAGCTGCTCTATCTCCCCTCTCCCTTTAAAGCCTTACCCCCCTCTCCCAAGCTGCACGGCACCCCGAAAACGGTGCCAATTCCAGGGATTTATAAAACACTGCATCACATCTCAGCTTCCCCAGACAACCTGGTCCTGCAGAGCCCCTCTGAAGCAGGGGGATACCTGCAGCTCCTGCCCACACCCAGCTTGAGATCAGGGGTAGTGATTCTGCACGGGCATGAGGGATCACGCACAGGCGAGGGGAATTAAAGCAACAGCCTGTGGGATGCTTGGAGACTGAGGCCACAAGAAGTCCTACATAACCTCTGACACTCTGGAGCTCTCCCTAAAATATTTACATTTTTATCTCCTTTATATTTCTGACCTCTCACTGAGCTCAAGAGAATTATGATTTCACTGGGGAAGCTGAATCCAGCTATCAGCCCTGCCTGGAAAACAAAGCTTTATGCTTTGGATGGACGTCCTCACAGGCAGGGATTAATGGGGTTTATAGCTTCCTGGTATTGTGGCCCGGGCTTTTTTTTTTCCCCTCTTTTTGCATCCTGCCTCATCTGAGCAGGCCCTGGCTCACTAACAACCCTTCCTGGAGTTTCTATTAACAGCCCTTAGCTCCAGCCTTCCCCATAAAGGGTTTTTTTTTCAGCTGGTTTAATTACGTGTCACCTAAAGCATGCGTGAAATTCTTCTTGCTCCTCAGCTGAGGACCAGGGCTCCCAGGAAAGAGAAAAACTGTCTTGATACAGACAATATAAACGTGAATTGGGGTCAGATGTTAGGAAAACTGCGTCTGCAGTAAAACCAGTGTGCAGGGCTCCAGTTGCTACTGGGAACTGCAGCTTCACGCCCGATGCGCTGCTCCTGCTCGCATTAATCGTGCCTATTGTTTAAGAGGAGTTTACAAGGTGAAAATCCCCAGCGTTTAAGCCTAACTGCAGGCAGATTGCCCCTACCCAAAACTTTAAATAGCAGCTCCATCGCTATAAACACATCTGCCTTTTTAATACTACTTAATCTTCACAGCAACTGCATGTGATGAAATCTGGTGAATTTATGGAGTTGTACATCCTGTCACAAGCCGTTTTATTGAGGGGTTGTAATTAAATTCAGCCCTGGTAATTGCACAGCTCCCTACTTAGAGGGGTGTGGAGCTGCTGCAGTAGTATTCTCCTGGTACTGGTGTGAACTGGGAGCATCGCGATGGGAGTGAGCGGAATAAAAATCAATGTACATGAACTGAAGTCAAGCCCTTGAACTGAAGTCAAGCCCTTGACTGACCCCAGCAGCTCCACAGAAGATTATCCCATAATCACAGACTTTATTTCATACAGGCTAGTAAAATCCCACAGTCCCTTTGACCACTGGTTACATACCATTAAGAACCTTCTAACTGTCAAGAAATTGAGCTGCCAAAGGCTGCCTCATCCAGCAATGAAGCTGTTCCCCAAGTCAAACCTCCCAGCAGCAAGGTTCTGCCACGACCCTTGAAACACAGCTCGGTGGCTCTGCATCAGTTCAGGTTGGAAAGAGACGTCAGCGTTTCTTCTGAGCCCAAAAATCCCAAATCCAGTAACCTACAAGAGCCTCGTGTCTCCTGATTTCATGCCCAGTCCTTCCTCTAATCCACACCCCAGGTGATGCTTTTGATCTAGGACAAGCACGGGTGGGTAGCTGTGGGATCTCTTCTAAGGGAACTGGAGGTAATGAAAAGTCAAACCAAGAATTCTCTTAGCACTCTGGCTGCAGCACTCAGATCTCAGCTTTACACATTTCCAGGGGTTCATTCCCACATTCCCTCATTGTTGCTGGGTTTAGGGGGTTTCCCCCCTCAAGATACCGAAACACAGAGACTGTTCTGGAGAGAAACAAGGCTCTGAGCAGCCCAGCATTTACTGAGCCTGCTGATATAGCACGCAAGGACTGCTCACCAGACGTGCCTGCCAAAGGACCTGGAGACAGGGACGGCCCAACGACACCACTGCTGTTTGCTGTCTGTCCGTCTGTCCGCTCGATTCGCCTCCACGGAGAGGATCAGGAGCTGGACCAGGCTCAGAGGAGCCAGACGTGTCCACGCCACGCTGATTACATCCTCAGACTGCAATGTTCTGTTACCCCCTCACTGATGTCATGCAGATATTTCACTTGTCTTTTTAGCTGATTAGGTCCAAAATACGATTAATAATTCAATGCCAGCTGGACACAAATGTGAAGAACAGGGTCTGCAGGGTCCAAGCAGTAATTAATAGCCCTCTTCCACAGCTGGAGTGACCACATCTTTAGACCACAGCATAAAAGGCTCCATTCCTTTACAGCACAGGTTTATTGTACACCCAGGCTCTGCTTGTATCTCGGGAGGTCACCACGACAGAGGCGGCAGGGAGCCAAGTTCAAAGGAGATATCTAAGTGCTTCCAAATTTATCCTTTCTTTTAGGCATACTGCACACTTGAAGTTCACAAAAAAAAAAAAAAAGAGTCCACAGGACTTCAAAGACTTCCATATAAATTGGCCTGTCAACCTTGAGGGAGTGGGATTGAGAAAAACTCTTCCTGTAGCCATGGATCTCAGCTCAAGACAAAACACGGCTCTAACAACACATCCAAGGGGCAAGAGTTTGATCAGAAATGAGAGGATGAAAGATCAGGTGCTGAAAGCCAGATCTGTCCCTCTCAGGTCAGTGGAGATCCCTCCTGCCTGTCAGGCATTTTCCACTAGCTGGGAAGCTGGAACAATCCTGGATTTGCATCATTGGCACCAAGACCAGGTTTTGGCCTCTCAGCTTCGTTTTGTTGCCCGTGGGTGTCCCAGGGGATGCTGGAGATGGAGAGGAACACAACCACAGGAGGGGAATTTGTACAACAGAAATCTGTGATGGTTCTGAGAGGTCTAGAAAGATGAACGTTTTCCCCAACAAAACAAACTAAATGCAAGAGTTAGAATCATCCAATCTTTAAGGCTGGAAAAGACCTCTAAGATCATCAAGTCCAACCCAACACCACCGTGTCAACCAACCCATGTCCTGGAGTGCCACAGCTACACATTGTTGGAACCCCTCCAGGGATGGTGACTCCTTCACCTCTCTGGGCAGCCTGGTCCAACACCTGGCCACTCTTTCAGGGAAGACATTTATCCTGATCTCCAACCTAAACCTCCCCAACACAACTTGAGACCAATAAGTCTGATTGAGACCATGAGTTCTCATTCTATATAATCATCTTTTTTTTCCCCCAACAGCTTGTGAGAGAAATGGGGGGGAAAAAAAATCTGCTTGGTGACCCTGTCCTTTCTTTCTGTGTATTCACCATGTAAACAGCTGCCATCACTGGTCAAGGACCAGACACTTCCTCTTCTTGTGGCTCTAGTGAAATGACATCAGGCTTTGAGGAAGGTCTTCATCAATCACTGTCATGCCACTTCCACTTCTGGTAAGAGGCCAAGATCACCATTCTATTCTCAGTCAAACTACTGCCTTTGATGACTGTCAAGCAGAACTACAGACAAGGAAGTGAGGACTCAATCCATGTGTCCACAGAGAAAACTGGTGGAATCTGATGTGGAGGTGCAGGAGAACCTATTTTCTAACAAGCCTGTTGTAGGACAGAGATCAAGCAGCCTGTTCATACCACACACATAGGTTATCTGATTACCCCTAACCACTTGCTTATCTTCTATCAACTTTCAAGGCCAACATTGCCTGCAAAAACAGCTATTGGGTTGCTGGAACAATACTCTGTAGGATGATGTAGATGATCCTTAATTTAAAGAGGAATTCTGTGACTCCAAATTTCCTTCCTCTGGGTCTGAAACAGCCCTGTCCAGCCTTTGACACAGTCTGGTCTCCTCCCAGGCCCATAAACCCCCTTGTTAAGGGGCACAAAGCACCATGTTTGAGGCAGAAAAGGAGCACATCATTCCTGGGCATCACCTGATCCGGCCACCCCAAAGGTGGACACTGAGCCTGGGGCTCTTCCTGTCCAGGGCCCAGTGAGGAAAGCCCCTGTGTACAGGATGCTGCTCTTTAGTTCTTCCATACACGGAGCTGTCACAGGCAACTCACACTCTAAACCTCAACCTGGTTTCCTGTCTCAGGCACAAAAGCCTGAGGGAGCGACAGCCTGAACCGCCCCTGGACCCAAGCTGGGGGATGCTCCTTCCTGAGCAAAAGGCCTAAGGGCTTCACAAGGCACCACGAGCGCTTCACAGCATCCCACACACCTACCCACGCTTCTCTCCAGCTACTATGATGCTACAAGGGCTTTACAAAACCTTTTTAACTCACAGAGTGTCCATAGATCAGCCCGGAAAGCACTCTGTACCCCATGGGCAGCCCAATCCTCTGGATGTGGATACCAATCCCGTGAACGCAGCCTGACATGAAGACAGGCCTGTTGGGGAGCATCAGTAACCGACACACGTTGCTGGAAGGGGATTCTCACAGCAAGACTGGGTCACAGCGCCTCGTGCCCTGCTTTGGGAGCTCTCCCCACCCCCCTCTGCACAAAAGCCGTGCTGTGTAATAACACAGGGAGCAACTCCCCCAGCTCAGGCTGCCCGTGGGCTGAGCCAGGGAACTTCATTCTGTGTCAAACACCACAGAGTCCCCCAGATCCCAAAAATATGCAGGCTGCACACATGTAAGCACTTTCAGGAACAAAGCAATCTGGTGACAACGTGCCCTAGCAGCGGTCAGGAAGGGGAACTTCCAAAAGCAGGGCCCTTCCTGGCAGGCTCTGGAAAGTCACCGAGCGAGTTCCCAGCTAGCATGTGCTTGTTACAGCCTGAGGGATCCCCCACTACTCAGAGCAGGATGGAGGAAGCCGAGAGCCCTTTATGCACACAGGGCTCCCCTCGTCTCTGCCTCACGTTTTTCCTTCTATTCCTATGCTGACAGCAACCAGAGCAGCACAACTGAGCTGCAGGGACTGGGTGTCTGCTGGGAGGGACAGGGACCATCTCACTGCTGGGTGGCATCCAGCATCTCGCACGCCGAGCTCTCAAGGCAGCTCCCCATCAAAACAATCACTCTGTACCTAAAATATGAGGGTGTAGATGAACTTGGCTAATCTGACTTAGAGTTCGCAACCCCTCAGCAACAAAGCCACCTCCCATTAGAGGCAGCTAGCAACTAGCATGGAGGAATTAACTGGCATACTCATGGCCACAGAGTCTTCCTGGCACTAACTGCTGCCTATCAAGGGAAGAAAAAGAGTCTTCCCAGGAGCTGTTAACTCTTACATTCCCATCACTGCATCCCTTTCACATGCACATGGTTTCCATGGGAGTCAGGGTTGTGCAAAGGCTCAGGCACAGCCCCAAGTCGGTAACAACTGGCAATTTATAAGCACGATTAAAGTACACTAGACAGGAGGAGCTTATCTGTATTCCTTAAACATTTCTCCCTCTCAGCAGAAAGATTAACGCCCAGCTTCTAAGAAGCAGATGGGGGTCTGTGAACCGAAGGCAAAGTGGCTGAAGGGAAGATGGAAAAATCAGCCCACAGACAGCACTCATCCCCATCCAGCCCGAGGGAGAAGCACGGCCTTTCGCTTCAGCCATCACTGCCAGGCACCGCTTGCCTCCTTCCCTGAAAGGCAGAGCTGAC
Source organism: Zapornia atra (assembly GCA_013400835.1). Taxonomy (NCBI): domain Eukaryota; kingdom Metazoa; phylum Chordata; class Aves; order Gruiformes; family Rallidae; genus Zapornia; species Zapornia atra. Next base: position 789,165 of record VZTU01009948.1, read on the forward strand.
TCCCAGCGTGGAGAGTGAAAAGGTCCCGTCTGACAAGGACAGTTTCTGCTGAGTCAAGCTCACAGCAAAGTGCAGGGAGGCAAGAGCTGAGCACTGGTGGGAGGCAACAATCCCTGCCCGGGAAAGCCCGGAAGAGTGCTGGAGGCACCATTTCCTCCTGCTGCTTTTAAGACCTTGTCTCAACTTGAAGGTGATTAGGATGGGTTATCCAGCAAGATGTAACACACCTGCCCTGGAACCCTACCACAGACAGCGAATGGCGTGAGGCTAACGGGTCACTGTACTTTGGATTTTAAGATTGCTTTTCCATCTAGAGCAGACTTCAGCTGGGGAACCCAACTCTCATACCTGCACCCTTCAGAGTGTCACACGCATCCTCCACCGACGTAAGGGGCTACCTAAGAGACAGCAGCTCCTCCAGTGTGACATCCGTACTGCACGGGACTGGGGATGGGAGCACAGGGCTTGTGAGAGCAGGAAAAGCACTGCAAAGCAGCCCTGCAAACAACAGATCATGAGCTCCCCTCCACGCAGGGGGAACGCAGCACTACCAGCCCCAACCATTACATGGAGTAAGAGGCATGAAGTGCTATTGCACAAACAGGCAACAGCGGTTCCTCCTCCCGAGCGTGTGCCAAATCCCTCTTTCTGGATGCATGGAAAAATCTAGGTCAGTCACATCTGCAGGAGGACGGCTGCGCTGTCAGTGGCGCTGCCATTTCAATATCCATCTGTCAGAATGGAATCAGAGTCTCTGGGCTGCAGCACGTGTGGGACAGCCTCATCCATCCCTGCTCCACACCAGTCCAGAGCGGATGAAAAACAGGGCACAGGCCCTGCTCACCTCTTAAAACAAATACATCAGTGGTGCCAAAGAGGAGAGGGCTGGGAGAGGAGTGCATGCCAGAGGCAGAGCCACGCTGGGGCAGGTAGAAGATGGGAAAGCTGGGTCTTCAGCCCCAGTCTCTGCCAGCCAAGGTGACAGACACCACCACAATTCAGGACCTGGCGCGACCCCAGGCAAGCGACACAGCTCCTCAAGCCCTCATTCCCCAAGTCCTCCTCTGCTGCTCACAGGAGCCTGTTCTCTCCACGACAGCTCAAAGGGACAATAACGTCACAACACTAAACACACACAGCACACACAACCTATGCCAAGGCCCCAACAGCGGCTCCTTTCTGCGCCAGGAGACACAGAGGGCTCGGTGCATCCTTTGTGCTCCCTTCCAAGGAGATCCCTCTGGAAAGGGGATGGACAAGGCAATGCCACCCAGCAGAAAGGGACCTCACAGGGATGGCTGGAAGCAGAGCCAGCCCTGGCCAGGCAGGCGATGGGCAGAGCAGCCTCACACGCCGCTGCTCGCAGCGATGCCTAATGGACTTAGAGGGGTTTAAGAGCTTGAGAAGAGTAGCTCGCAACAGGGGAGTGCCCATCTCTCTCCAGGACTGACTTTCCCACTAACAATGCAAAGCCTGCTCTGAATGAGAGCGGCCAAGGCAGCAGCAGGGGGCTGGGAGTCGGTGGAGCGAGGGAGATTCAGGGAATCAGTGCAGAGGGCAGTGACCAGGGGGCATACAAAGCACGGAGGGGAAAGAGGGCCAGTGGGGCTCTGTGCTGCTGTGTGGAGTCTTGGTGACTGAGTCCCAGGAAGCCTCTACTCATACCCATCACCAATAATCCTTTGCACAAGCAGGTGGACATTTTCATTACATTTCTAGCGAATTGAACACTTCCCTGCTGCAGAAGAGCAGAACCACTGCCAGCTGCCAGAAAGTGAAACAAGCCCTGGAGCCCAACGCAGCCGGTCGAAGTGCCAGCCCCCAGCTCACAGTTCCTCTTTTATCTCTGCTGCTGGGTGCAAAAAGAACCGGAGTTGAGGCTTGGTGCCAGGGAATGGCACAGAGCTGTGTGTGCAGCGAGGCCCAGCAGCTCTGCTTGTCACTGCCCTCACACCCACAGCACTTGGGTTTGCACTTCCACGAGTTTCCACACAACTGCCACTGTGCCAGCTCCTCTGCATCTGCCTGCATCCCCTGCCTGCATCCCATCCCCTGCCTGCATCCCCTGCCCACCGTTTCACCTCTCACCCTCCCCAGGACAGGGCTGACCCCAACAACATAAGCGAGCAGCACACAGCTGGGTAGACGATGATCTTGTCCTCACGGGTGGGTCGAGATGCCAGTCCACACCACGCCCCCCCCCGGCCCCACAACACTGCCCAGCTCTTTCTTAAACCCTGCTCTAAGCTCACGCTGTGGTTTAGGCTCTGACCTGCTCTGGGGGCTCCATGCTCTCAAGCCAGGCCCAGTTCAAAAGCCAGGCAGTGAGGAAGCCTGCCAGACTGGAGGCATCCCCCCCAGCACACTGGGGATCCTGAGGAGGAGCGAGGTGTGAGCTCACTGCACGCTCCGTCGCCGCCGAGCAGCGAACACCCTCCCGGCACCCTGCTCCGCCTGGGCAGCAGGGCAAAGCACTGGGAAGCCGACCGCAGCCCACACAAAGCCCCCCCTGCATTTTCTGAGCCTCCCAAGACACAAGGGCTCACATCCCCAGCGTCTGCTCCCCGTGTCATTAGTGTAACTACTACTCCAGTTCAAAAGGCAGCTGGCTCCCAAGTCACCGAGGCAGAAAGAGCTATAATTTCCCTCACTGTAATTTCTTGCTATGATTATAGCAGTGGCTGACTGAGTCAACACAGGCAATACCAGCCTGCAGCTTTGCTCAAGGACAGCAGATACCCAGGGAGCAGCACAGGCTTGGGAGGGAAGGCTGAAACGTGTGTGGGAGCTGGCTGGGACAGACGCCGACCTCACTAGGACATTAACCAGGCTAGAGGAACAGAGAGCCAGTGAATGTGCAGCTTGGCCTCATCCTTCCTGAAGGGTTAGGGGCAGGGAAAGGCGATCCTGCCTCTCTGGAAATCAGGAAGTTTTACCACAGATGCTGATGGGGGTTCACCCATCGCAAGACTTGGGAGAGGACACCCTGTTCTTGGCAGCAATTCCTCCCCCCTTCACTCAGAGCTCCAGGGACTCTCACACATCCTGGGGCATCAACCTATCTCAAACTGGAACCGCAGGGGCTCAAACCCACCATCTTCAGCTCACAAAGCTGTGGCTCTGGCTGAGAAAGAGTCTCCTGTGAAGGGCAGCTCCAGCACGAGTCCTTCCCAAAGCTGCACCAGGACTGCTCTCTTCCCAGGGAAGGCAGAGGAGCTCTGGGAAGACCCTGACCAAGCTGGACCCCACCTAACACTCCTCTGTCCTTCACAGTCTTCTGCAGATCCCCCAGGAATCCTCCCTTCAACCTAACACCCAAATGCCCCATTCTGACTTCTTAGGGGGGCAACAACCCAAATTTCTTCCCAAGCAACATCACCCCAAGACACACACACGAGCCATTCACCCTCAGCTGACGTACCACGCTAACACTGTTTTAAGGTAGGGACAGAGAAAGGATCGTGCAAACTGTATCCCGCTGCATCATCTCCCTTCCCAGCTCTGCCCAGCAAAACCAGCTATAGTTTTTTTCATACGTTAGCACAGTCAGCTGGAGCCTTGCCTTTGGCACTGAAGAGGGCAGAGACAGGAGGATCATAGCTGGAATTCCTGCTCAGATGGCCTCTGTGGAACGAGGAGCTACAAAAAGACACCAGCCGTCCCTCCAGACCCAGGGCTGGAGAGCCCTGCGGGGACATGGGGGATGTACAGCAAGAAGGGCTAATTCAGACCATCCCCACCAGCCGCTCCAGCTGACCAGGGATGAGTTTGGAAGCTCTGGGTTGGAGCCAGACCTGTTTCCCACCAGGATAAATCTCCACTGGTCCCACAGAAAACAGGGCTGCTGCATTTGGTACCGGCTGGGGAGCTGGATCCTCCTGTCCTTGACACTGTAGTAATGAATTTACATTAAAGGGGAAGGGAAATAAATGAGAACAGGGCTTGGAAACAATAGGTTACATTCTTGAACTCCTGTGTGCTTCCCTTGGATGTGTTTGCCATGGGAATTAAAGGAACAACGCTGGATTTGATCTGGACTGCAAACGAAGTGCACTTGAAAGCAACCCAGAGACAGAGGGTGGATTCCTGGCGCTGCTGAGGTCGGGGACAAAACTTGCCATGACTTTGCCAAAGCCAGGATTTCACCCACAGGTTTTTTTAAAACCAACAGAAAGCGACCCGAGATTCCTGCTCTAATTTCCCTGAAAAATGTACAGAGCACAAGTATTTCCCTACAAGGGCTGGGAAGTGAACAGCCTTGAAGTGCCCTCCTGCGTGACAACACAAAGCAAACCCAAGCACGAAGCTCAGGAACCTGTTTTCTTCCACAAAATGAGGGTGATGTGTACAGGGGGAGAGCAGATGGAGTACAGGTGTTTGTAAATAAACACTACAAAGTTTGCTTGGGGCGCAGATGAAGAAAAATGAGTGTTTGGGGGTTTTTTTCCCCCAACAAAGCTCACATCCATGAGGGCAGCTCTTCCAAAAAAGCCCAGAGAGCACAGCCAGACACACTTCCAGGAGAGGAGCATATTCTCCTCTGGAAAGTCCCAGGCACAGTATATTTAAAATACACGATGACATAAACATTAGCGTGTCGTTTTCGGGCTGCAATCTGCTCACACCATCACGGATCCAGCCCGCTCAACCTTGTCCTGTTTAGCATAAAAAGGAACAAAAATAATGCCAGGATCAACCAGGAGTCCCACCTGCTTTGGGAACACTCAAAGGCCACCCACCGAGAGCACGTCTGCGAGGGCAGCTCCGTGTGCTTCCTTGTGGAGAAACACTTTTGCCAACGGTGTAATTTGGCTCTGAGAAGAGCTGAGCTGACACAGAGCAGAGCATCCAAGGCTTTGAAGTCTCACTGGTTTATTTATCCTCTTCCACTGCTCAGCTCCAGCTGCTGATACCTGCCCAGAGATGTCTCTCCATCACCCTCAGCAGTCTGATTACTTTGCTGCTCTGCTTTAGGGAGGTGTTTGTGTCCAGAGAAGATTGTGCATTTTGGTACCTCAATCCCAGGCACGAAGGCAGTACAGCCAAGTTTAGCCACCCACTTCCTCTACTTGGTGCCTGTGGTCATCACCAGCACTGTGCTCATTTCTCACAGCTATAGAATGAGAAGTTAAGAAGTGAGGGGTCTCCTCCAATTCCCCTAACCCAGAGATGTGTTATGAACAGTCAGCCATAAAGGCAGGTCACATCTACAGAAGTTCCCACATTTCTGAAGGACGAGGCTCTGCACGGTCAAATTTGGGCAAAGAAAGGAAAAGGCTACTTCAGAAGATTTTGCCCAAGCAATTTCTGCTTAAGATGTTTTTAAAAGCACCACTGAGGGAAAGTAACACTGGTTAAAGCTCTGCCACGGCTGACAGAGAATATTATTTGATCTAATCCAAGTTAACAAGGGAGGCAATTCAAGTGTGAACCAGGTGTGCTAAGAAGGGACCAACCAGCGAAACCAAGTCAACCAACTGAGGCTGAAAAGCAAATCCCATTTCAGTGTGATTAATTTAAAGTGACAGCAAAGATTTGAAGAAAAACCAGTTATTCACATGCACAATGAGACCACGCACAGCTACACCCCTGCTTCGCATCCTCTGCATGCACCAGGTCATCATCACACACAAACTTCATACTCTGAAGCAACAGCATTATGAAAAACCATTTTCCAGGTTACTAGATTGTTAGTTATTTGAAGCATCAGACCGAGTTCATAGGCCAGGCACAACCTCTTTTTGCAGACCCACTAACATGGACAGTCCAGCTGTGTTGGGACCACTGGCTCCTGCTCCCAGCCTCCCTGTCGATCGACCCAAGTCTGGCCACAGGGCCAGTGATCAAACACTGCTCATAACCATCCCTGAGAGATGAGGATGTTCTAGCCCAGGAGGAGCTGGGTTTGAACTGGGGAGGGTTAGGATCTCTTCATGTCTGTGGACTGGACAATAGACACCAGCAGCTGTCCCAAGCCATGCTCTTTTAGTTCTGCGTGCCCCAACTCCCCCCTCCTGCGAAACGGCAGCACCTCACCATGCAGGAAAGAGCACAAGGTCCTCAGGTGTTGCACTGCTTTACACCTTTATCCTCAGCTCCCATACTCAGCACCAGACTCCAAGACGCCACGTTACAGCTGTGCTGGGGTTTTTCTGAGCTCAAACAATGGTTTGACTCACAGAGTTCTAAGGCCCTGGCACTGACAAGCCAAGCATCTGTGTGCAGCCAAGGCAAGCGGGCACAGACTGCCTGGAAGTCATTCACATGGCATTTCAGAGCCAGAGGGGAGCCCATGAGTGTCTGATCCTGCTGTCTGCAGGACAGTCAGTCTGTCTGCCTTTTTATTTTGAGACATTTTCATTTCCCAATTTCTCTCTTCCTCCAAAAGAGGAAACAGCAGCACTAACAAAACCCCAGCGCTAAAGCTGCCTACAGAAGTGGGCACACACAAATCCTTAAATAAGCAGCCTAATTTTCATAGGCACATAGTTGGCATGGCATCAAGCTTCTGGGTGTGAACCATACGATGGACATCGATCCACAGGCGTGATGGAGAACGGAACAGAGGCACAGGAATGCAGAGAATCTGCTCCTCATACTGGAGCCTGAGGTCAAAGTGACACTGGTTTCAGTAGGAGCACACCCAAGAAGCAATGTAAACCCAGCAGAAGAGACAAGAGTGAAGTGACTGACAGCTGCAAGGTGCAGAAATCCTGGGGTCCTGCATTTCCAGCCCTTTCTCAGCAGCCAGGAGACATCAGAACCACCCCCCCCATAAGCTGAAAAGACAAAACGAACACCACTATGGAGAACAGAACAGAATGGAGTGAAGCAGAATCCCTGGGATGTGAGAACACAGCTGGAAGGTGGTACTTTCAAGAAATAAAAATGTTTGGAGATAAAGATGTAATAAATATGTCAAGAAAGACCTTTCCCTTGGAGATAACAGAAGCAGGACCAGAACGGACTGAGCATAATTGGGAAAGCCAGCCAGAAGACCTTGTGGGCATCCATGAATACAGAGGTCAACCAGCAGACAGGGTGAGGAAGACTATGGAGGACCTCCAGAGAACCCATGGAGACCACCACTCAACAGGAACGTGCATGTGGGAAAGGACATAGATGTGTATTCATGAGTTCCAAGGGAAACAATGAATATGCGAGTTCCCTCTCAGGAAACAATGAATATGTATCACTCTGCTGTACATGTAAGTCACCTCACGCTCACCTTTATGAAGCTCTTAGTGTGTGCACCCAGCGCTGTGATAAAGGAATGCCTTGCTTTCTAATTCCTACAGACTGGTCACAGAGAGTTACTGCTCTGATACTTCAGCAACACCCCCACCGCGGGTACCAGGCCCAAAATAACACGACTCACACAGCCCACAGTCCCTGTACTTATCCGAGAAAAGCAAAGCTTTCTAGGAAGAGAAAGAACAGCCAGCTTACTGATCATGGTGGTGCCCCCAGCCAGTGCAGCCTTGGTCCCTTGGAAGAAGTCATCGGCGGATGTCATCCCCTGCTCCGGCATCTGGAAGCGGGTGTGAACGTCAATCCCTCCGGGAATCACCATCCTGCCATGGGCTTCAATAGTTTTCACTCCCCCTGGCACAATCAGATTCTCTCCTATTTGCCTGGATAAACAGGTTTCAAACAGCAAGTCAGACACAAACAAGGCAGGCAGCCTGTAAACACACACCCTTGTGCTACTTCACCCGGCCGGGGCCCTCTTTTTCTCCATATAAAGCCACACACAGGATCAGCATACATAGTTGATCATATTTTATTCTTCCCCTGAAGCAGCTGCATAATTAGGAGCAAAGTGTGCAATTACCTTGGGGCAGTGCTGGTCCTAACAGGAAGGAAAGGAGCCTGCTGGCAGGCAGCCGGAGAGGGGACCTTGCAGGTGACCAGGCGATCACCACACCAAACGCGGCAATTTAGATCTCGGGGTTGTTTTGGGAGTAGGGGAAGTAGTTTTGCCTCTATAGTGTTTGCTTTCCTTTCATCCATAAATATTACATAGTCCCTGGACAAACATAAACTCATGCAGACACCGGTTACCAAATTCCTGATGAGACCTTCCAAGGTCTCCCAGTCAAACTCTTCACAAGCAGGTTTTTAAAAACGCAATAGCAGATGACATATTGCAATTAATTATCTGTCCCTGGCTGGCTCCTTTAACTTTCAACCTTGATTAGCAAAGCACATGTGCTGACCACTTAGCCAGAACAGGAAAATTCCTTGTTTGTAACCTCTGGCTTGGCCAGTTTTTTTCCTAAGAGTAATTTTCCAAAGAAATCTGTAGTTTATTTAACGTGCCAGAAAGCGCATGTTTCGGGACTGAAGAGAACGAGCGTGCTGGGAAGAGGTCTGAACCTCAGTCCCTGAGTTACAGGATCATTATTAACTTTGAGGGGGGTTAGACTGATCCTCCTACCATGGAATCGTAGAGGACAGCGCTGCAAGAGACCTCAGGAGGTCACCTAAGCCCAGATTCCTGCCCTAAAACTGTACCACGATTCTGAACTTGAGATTCAAAACATTTTAAGCCATAACTGGGTAAAACATTACGACACAGATAACTTCAAACACGTGTGTCATCTCAGCGTGGGGCTATTCGCATGGCTACAATTAAGCCCGTGGAAGTCCCTCCTCCTTCCCGTGCTTTAATAGCAACGGGGCTTTGGCCCAGCTGTTTATTAAATTCAACACCTCCCTCAAACACCAGGATACAGGTGAAACAGTCATTTTCCACTGCAACCCAGTACAGCTCGCTGAGACAGCCTTACCCCTTGCTCATCCATTCCATCACCACCCAGCACAAGGCTCCACTTACTTTATCAACCCATCTTCCATGTAGATGTCTGCATAGAAAGACTGGTCGTCATTGACTATTTTGCCACCTTTGATCAAGAGACGATCGCTCTGCAACACAGAAGCACACAACAATACCCAGTTACTGTGTGAGAACGCCGACAGTGGCACCAGAGATGAAAGAGCGGAGAGGGAAACAGCCTCTGCATTATTCAGAGGCGTGTCACAACACCAGTCAATCGCTGCGCTTTCAACTGGGAAGATAAAACATTTTATTTCATCTGCCAGTCCTTTCATCGCACCAATGATCAAAAAAATCAGGGTGGGGGGAAAGGAGGTGGGATCCAGCGGGCTCGTCTGCTCAACAGCTTCACTCATACCTGCAGCCTGCCACCATCACCTGCAGCAAGAGCATTAAATAACACCTTGAGGGGTGTGTAATAGCTCCATTGCTATTTTTTTCCTGCCTTGGTCATATGCAAAATTTCCTACATGCACCCACACACCAGAGTCACTACTTGGCTGAGTCAAACCGCTGTCAAGGAAATGGACCAAAAGTCTGTTGCCACGGGTTGCACAACACAAACAAACTCATTTTGGCCAACTGAGTGATGCTGCGGTGCAGCGGACACTTTAACTGCCTCTCCAGAGCACTGCTGCATCCCCAGATGCAGCAAGCACATATGAGCAGAGCAAGTTTAAGATGTAAAAATAGCGTTATTAAAACTCCCTTCAATTAGAAGGCATGTTGGCAGGAACAGGGGGGTAATTATACCCAGGCAGCTATCGGGCGGAGTGCTTTTATCGCAGCCCCAGGTTACATCTCACTTCTGTAAGATTTGAGGTCAAAACCCAATTTGTCTTTTTTCACAGCAGCATTAAACAAAGAGCCATACACTCTGCAGAACCAAAAGTGGCCGTGACATCCCTCAGGCTCCTGCACTTCCCTACATTAGATGTACATATTTAAAGCAGAGCACACACGTTACACAGCATTCAGTTCAAACTACACCTCAGCCCTCATATCTGTGCTTCTACTTACTCGTATTCGCTTTCCTCCTCTCAAAACTGTCTTTGCAAGAGAACAAAGCTCCCGTGGCACAGCACAGGCCGGGCTGGCAAAGCCCAGCGCTGAATCCAAGAAGGGGCAGAGAGCAGGGCTCGAGCTTGGGGTGCCTCGAGCTTACAGCAAATGCACAGAGCCAGGGACAGCGCTGCTCAGGGCCCTTATTTTGAGCTGGGACTCTGCTGGTGCACCAGAAAAACTGGGCACTTTCCCCAAAGAGTTTACAAGGAAACTGCACCGACAGATGCTGACATGGCTCTTTTAAGGCCAAAGGGGCGACATGAATTGCATCAGCTACTGATTTCTGCCACTATGTCCATCTTTTACGTAACTGCTAAACATCTATGAGATGTCAAGTCTCTCCTCCCCCCTCCTCTTTTTCCTCCTTCTCCTTCCTCCCACTGCTGCAACAGTTTCCCTAAAAAACGCCACCAATTAAAAAAAAAAAAAAAACCAACAAAGAAACACCCAAGATTTAAATTTAGCATCTGCTGTGAATGCCAATAAGCCTGAATGAATTAACTTGGGGCGTGAAAAACCCACTTGTCTTTCAACGCCAGCCCCTACAGCAAAGTGCCCGACATGTTTACCGCTCCCAGAAACACTGCGGTATTTATGCCCACCTCCAGCGCAGAGCCCTTGTGCTGCTCAAACGGACGGCGGCTGCTGCAACCGGTGAGCTCAGCCACGGATGGCGCGGGCAGCCCCCGTCCTAATGCACTGGGCATCAATTAGGGAAGAAGATTATATATATAGAAAATATGTAATATATATATAAAACTATGAAAAATCCCCGCTGCCTGGACCATTTTAATGATGCTCTGAACGCTCCCGCTGGTAACCGGGTCTGGTGCTGCTGCTGCGGCTGTAACCAACTGCCAGCTCAGTGCGAATCCTCCTGCTCATCTCACCCACCTTGGAGACAAAAGCGCACGCAGCCTGCAGCCCTGCGAGGGCCTGCCGCCAGATCCGTGCGTCTTTACCCCACTGATGCAGTCAAAACAGCACAGCGAGGCACCAATTACCCCCCCTCCTTCAAACGCTACATCTCCATAGATCAATTCTGGGTTTATGCAACAGCAAATAAGGCCATCATCTGTTTTTTCCTCTCCCTTATCTCTACAAGGGAGCCGCATCGGGCGCACGCAGCATCAATCAGAGCGTTCAGCCCTCAGAAAAAATGCGTCACGCTACTTTTGGCCCATGACAGCCATCCAGCTGCAAACCCCACTGTTATTCAAACATCGGCATCTTCTTAAGCTCTACCATTGGACTCTTGGAGGGAAATTATTCCCCCCTGCCCCCCTCCCTGCTCCATTTATCCCGCACCAATTCCGCGCAGCCCCTGCTGTCCCCAACCACCGCCTAGAACCTCTCCGCGCAGCGCAGCGGCTCCTGCGCCAACGCTGCGCTCCACAAGCTCCATTCCAGAGCTCAGCTCCCTGCCTCCGAGGCTGGGGAAGCAGCGCTGGGATGGGTGTGACCGCTGCGCTGCTGCCAGGAACGCGCAGCTCCGTGTCAAGGGAAAACACCGAATGGCTGCAACAGCCCGTTAGATGCGGACATCTCGCCTACATCCGGGGGAGCCGGCGCCCCGGGCCCGCAGTGCCTGCCCTACATCGGCCCCGCTTTACATAACGGCGCCTTCCCTTTTCCCCCAGGACCGCGCCGAGCAGCGCACCGAACCGCGCGTTGCGAGAAGCTTCTCGGGGAAAAGAAGGGAGGAAGGAATCCCGCTCCATCCCCAGCGCTGCCCGCCGGGCGTGGGGCCGCGCCCGCTCCCACCGCAGGCCGCCCTTCGCCGGGATGGGCAGGACGGCGATGGAGGGGAGGGGGGGCGCGGGGAGGGCTGCATCCCCGTCCCCCGGCCCGAGGTACCGCCGACCCCCGGAGCTCTCCCGGTAGCGCGGCTCCGCAGGCGATGCTGACCCCCATCCCCCATCCCCTCCCGCCGCCGCCCCGCATCCCGCGGCTCGCCCGACCCCGCGCAATCCGCCGCGCAGCCCCAGCCCAGCCGCGGCACGGGAAGCGCCGCATTAGCCCTGATCTCATTATCCCGCACAGAGCCCGCCGTCGCCCTCCCGGCACACAAAGGGCTTAATCCCCGCGCACCCCTCCCCCTCCCCTCCGCGCCCGACTCACCGTGATCCGCGGGATGTTCTTCTTCCCCTGGTAAGACATCGCGGGGAGTCACGGCCCGCGCCTGGGGCGGGCTGCGGGTTGCTGGAGAAGCGGGGCGGCTGCCGC
>VZTU01009948.1:810941-844145 GCA_013400835.1 Zapornia atra
CAGGGAGCGGGGGGGGGGTGTTGGTAGGGCAGCGGGGCCGGGCTCCGGCGCTGTCCCTTCAGCACCACCCGCCGCCCGGCCCCGGCAGCCGGCCCGGGGGGGCTCCGAGCCGCGTCCCACCCCCCAGCCCCTGTCCCCACGCCGCGCTGGGGAAGGCTCTAACACAGGCTCCCGCTCCTCGGGGCTGGTGCAGCTGCCTGGGGCAGGCAGGCCCTTTGGGGGTTTTGCCCGTTAACGTATTCTCTCGGGTTTGTACCCAACCCGCGGCTCCAGCGGCGGGTGATGGAGGCGGGGGAGAGGTGCCTCAGCCCCTTCCCCAGGGCTTGCCGCAGCCGGGTGCAGGGGGCCTGGCTCCTACGTGGGAGCTGAGGGGTTTTTATCTCCAAGGTGAGTGGTGCGGCAGGCGATGGCGTGAGCTCAGCACGTTATTAACCACCGATCTGCATCCTTAAGGCTCATCCACATCCAGTATCACCCTGAACCAAACCCGACCGCCGAGCTGGCTATTGCTATGCATTATTCATCCCTGTGCATCTTCACACATGCATCCGTTAAATGCTAATTTAGAGGCATCTGCGTCCAGTCACCAAGCACCTTCGTAAGATTCAGGACAAAAAGCATCACCAAAACCAAAAAATAAATAAGAGCCCCTCACCCTGCAAGCCACGCCCAAATCAATGCATTTTTACCAAAAGGTGTGATTTTTGTGACCAAAACCAAGGTCCCAACCAAGCGAAGCCCTGTAACAAACGCACAGCGCAATGATAAAAGACTTCAGAATAAAAGGAGGAAAAAATAAGCCAGCAGCTTGGCCCTGAAGGATGAAGATGATGTGCTCTGGTAACTAATGAAGGAGGGAGAATCCAAAGGCAGAGGCCCTCCAGGGAAAAGCTCCACCTCCATCCCCTTCTGGGGCCGTAACCGTGGTTGTAGCCACACTGATCTCAGGTGCTTTGTGGGGGATTGGAGGCCAACATATGGTCTCTCAGGTACACTGAAGTCCTGTATTATTTAGGGTTTATAAATATTAATAGTCTTGGCGTTGCTGATCAGGCAGCCCCCAGAAGCTGCAGAGTGCTGACAGAGGCTCCAGCAAGCTGAAAGCCTTGAAGTGATTGTGTTGACACGTTCTGCAGCTTGCTGAAACGTACACAGTGGCTTTCAGGGACAGCCTTAATAAAGCTCATTCATCACTTGGCACATCCTTGGAAGATGCTCAGATGGCCACAGACACTGACCTCTGTGGAGGGATGGAAAGTGAATGATCTGCCAGTAAGCTAGCCCAGAAGCTGTGAAGTGACTGAGACAAGGAAGAAATCCTGCAGCCAAGGCTGTGGACTTCCAAGGCTGTGGACTTCCAAACGTTTCAGACCTGATACAGGACACCCAAAAGCTGATGTTTCCCACCACACAGACCTCTGTTTTCTAGTAAATCCCCAAAACATGGACAACGATCACACACTGAACATCCATCTCCAAGTATTTCCCCTTTCCATAGGCACCTGAGGACACACTCAACAGTCTCCTCAGTTATTTTCCATTGGTATGTCCAGTCATGCTCCCAGGAAGTCTACCATAGGCATCCTACTGCAGGCTGTATCCTGGGGCACTTACTGTCCTCAGGTATCAAACCAAACATTATTTCCAGCACCCACGTGGAGACTCAGGCACTCCAAAAGAATCCCAGACTACTAAAAGGCACCCTCCTTTGGCTGCATGCTCCTTTTTGGACATTACACTGGGTGTTTGTGTAGTAGTCTCTCTGTCTTTATGGTGCTTTTATGGACACTGCAGAAAAAATACAGGGTAGTTTCAGAATGTTTTTATTCCACCTGTGAGGCACAGGTATCACACCTTGAGAAGTGCCCAGCTGCAGCAAATCCTACTTGTTCCTTCTGTTATCCTTGAGTCAAAACATTCTGATATGCCTACAGGACTCTGCAGCTTCATCCCCAAGATAGTCTTTTCCTGCCACGTTCCAACCCTGTAATGAGTATTAATTGGTCCTTACAATATCTCAGTGATACAGGTATGCAGACAGGAGTAACCAACTCGAACACTCGTTTGCAGATAAGCTGTTTAGCAATACATGGAAAATGAGTTAACTGTATCAGTTACTATTATCCACACACTGTGTGATAAAAGCAGGGAAAGAGGGGAAGCGAGTGGAATCGCAGCATCAGCCTTTCCTAACATCAAAATGCTCTGGACACTGCTGGGGAAGCGACTTCTATTGTCTCAGCACTGCAAATAAGGGAAGGGATGAATAGAGAGCGTGCACTGCTTGCCCAGAACTGCAGAGGAACACGGTAGCAGAACTGGCTTAATTTAACATTCTTTTATGCTAGTGCACAATAGTCCTAAGCCAGGTAAGTACTCACCACCTGAAGCACCACACGACAAAAGACAGCCCCTGCCTGGGGATTTGCCCTGGCAGAGAAAGAAAGAGGACATGAGGAGCACGAGGATTTCACACGGATCCTCCTGCAAAAAGAGTTCTGCGTGGAGATAGAGGGGAAAATGTGAGCACAGGGATATGATGTAGGCAGGCTCCTCATCAAGCATCTGGAAAATGAGGTCCCTAGTTATTTGGCAGTACTCCCTCTGTGCCAGACTGCTCTGTGGCTTGCGCAGCAAAACTCAGGAGCACAGGGCTCCTTCACTAACCTGTGTTACACCCATGGCTTCAGTGATTTCTGATCTGTTCTGTCTGGCCAACTCACTTCTCGTGCATAAAATGAGGAGTGATGCTCTATCACACTGCATTGCCATAGTTACTCCCATGGGCAGGGTAAGGCTGAACAATCAGACTGGGTTTGAATTAGCAGCAGTACAGTGTAAGCTTGATGTTGCTTCATTTACCTACCACCCTTAGGTGAGACAATGGCTGCAAATCCAGAATTTTCTTCTTTCTTTAAAGGTTAAGAGCCCAGCGAGAAATTGCAGTGGTATATTCTGCCATGAAATTGCCATCATTAAAATAAATTACAGCAACTGCTTCCAAATCTGGAGCTCTTCCTATTGCAAATAATTAATTATTAACACTTCCAGGGTGCAAAATCTATCATGCAAGGCAGGATCCCATTGAAACTGGGATATCTGCAAAAGCAGACCTCCACAACACCTCCGTTCCCCAGTGAATACAAGCAGAGGGACTGTGCCATCTGAAGGCATGGCTTACAGAGCTCCAGGATGGATCCCCGTCAGGCAGGCCCCCAAAATCCAGCCAGAGCCAGGGTTTTTGTAGCACCCAGACATCTCTACAGCTGTCTGGCAGACAATCACAAACTCAACAGTGAAGCGTTCCCCATCTCTGGGCGCAGAGGGGCCGTGCTCAGTGCCCCAAGGTCTGAAGAGCAGTCCTAGGGAGCACAGGTCAAAGCCTTGCCAGGGAAAGCTGCAGCCCTGCCTGCAGTGAAGTAGGTGTATGTCTCAAAGCACAGCCCCTGCTAGCTGCAGCACCGCTGACATTCTCACTCAGGAGCCCATTCAAGGGAAATACAGCCATGAAGTCAATGGCAGTCCTTCAATTAAGCTTCACTGGGTCACAATTTAACGATACGGTTTTGTCCTCAGAATTAAATGAAGCTGCGTTCTCAGGCGGGTCCTCTGAGAGGGCACTCCTTGGTGAGGTTAGCTAATTGCTTTTACTGAGTGCAGAGGAAAACCTTCCCGATGCCTGGGAGCATCAGGGGAAAAGCAGGGATCCCGTGACCACTCCTACCTGGTGATCACCAGCAGGAGATTTTCAAAGAGAAGAGATGAACAAACCTGGAACGTGAATCCACAACCCAACTCAGGGCTGCCCAGGGAAAGGGCCTGGGATAGGCTGTGCTGACCCCTGCAGCCATCCCTGCTGGCAAAGTTATGCAGAATACACCAGAAAATACATGCCAGAAATATCAGCCTGTTGCGTGGGGCTGTGCAATGGGCTCTGAATGTCTCTGCCCCACAGCAGCTGGGAACCCGTCTTCTCTCTCCCTGCCTGTTGCCTTACTAATCGCTCATCCCTGCACCTCACCCTGTAACTTCTGCTTCCCAAGGTGCAGGCTCAGTATCAAGAGGTGGCAGTGAGTAACTGTATTTCCAGAATATTCCTTGAACACTAAGGATCAAATCAAGTCCTAAAACGCTCCATTGGGTTGGGATTGTCCTGGCGTGGCACAAGAACTGAAAGACCAAGTTGTCTACAGAGAAATCATTTACCAGCTCCCCTTTGGGAGATGATAATTGCTGGAGTGGCTGACAGCTTCTCTTGGCGTTGAGCACTCAAGGACGAGACACGTTATTTCAGAAACATTAAAGACCAGAAGAAAGTCTTTTGATAAATGAGTAAAGTCCATTCAAGTGCTGAAACAAAGCTCATTTATTTCCACGGCCCTTTTTATTTCTGCTATTCCTATGTCTCTCTCTCTCATTATGGTTTTGTCCTCAGCAACCTCAACTAATGTAAACCAGCCCTGGTGAGTATCTGCCAATCAAGGTTTGTTGCCAGTGGGTTTTAGTCCCTGAAAACAGATGGTTTGAAAGCCGCATTGTGCCACCGTGCCCACAGCCAATAGTACAAATATTTAGTCAATTAGAAGGGGATTTTCTGAAGGCACAAATGGAAATGAGGCACACAACTCCCGTTGACTTCCAGAGGGAGTGGGGATCCTCGCTGCCTCCAAAAATCTCTCCTTACCCATTCAGTCTTCAATCAACAAATGCACGTGGAAGGTATCAGCCTGCTCTGACATCCAACCTTCAGCTGTTCCCAGGATGATGATAATCACAGATAGAAGCAATAGGAAGCTCTCTGAAGCGCCCAGTATCTAAGGCAAAAGTTTCCGCAGAACTGAGGATTTAATTAAGGTCCACAAATGTCCTGCAACATTCTGAAGCCCTGCAACAGGCTGTGTGCATTGATCATGACTGAGGGCTGAGCTGTGCTTCTTCCAGACAGCGGCATTAAGGGAACTCTCCCGCCTAACCACAAAAAGGCATCATTAAATATTAACACTTCCTCTGAACACCTCTCTAATAACATGACAGCTACTGGCTTGCCACCATTAAAGTCTGTATGGAACTGGGATGCAACAGGAAATAGCTATTGATTTGTGGACTGGGAATTATTTAAAATTTTGCCAGCATTTTCCCAGAAGGACCCAAAATGGACAATGGCAATCTTTACTCCTGCAACACAGCTTAAAATAGAGACCTTCCAAGTCAGGGAGCTCCAGCCAAAACACAAAGGAGAAGAATGGGTGAATACTGCTGTTTATGGCCTGTCACCAGCATCTCCTGACTGCTCTCTGCCTCTCTGGATAACATCATTCCATTGCAAGCACACCAGAACTGTGATCCACATGGCTTCACACACCTTCTAAGCACTATGCTAATAAATAACAGTGACAACAATCACAGCAAGGGTCATAAAGTGTATCATGCTCTATGAATGATTCACTCATTTGACTTTGAGCATTACAGTGCTCTCGTTTCCTTTAAGATGGGACACAGTAGCACTAAAAAGAAGTCAGTGGTACACTCGACATGAGAAGTATCCCAGACTGGGGATAAACAAAGACCTCTTGGCTCAAAATGCTGCTACCACATCGAAGACACAGTTCAGCTTCACCTTCCCTTCCAACTGCCCCAGAATTGCCCTCTCACACAACGTATTATCACATCACGTGCTCTGTATTATAAACACACACTGAAGAAGCAAACTTTTCCAAAGGTCTCTAGCAAAGCTTTTCCTGATAACCAGTGTTCCAGGGGATGTGCTGAACTGGGGTTGGGCTCAATGGCAGAAAGAAGAATGTGAAGGACAAACAGTTAAACCAAAATTTTAAGCTGGAAATTTCAAAGCAAAAAAAATCAAACTAAACCCCACAATTTGGACAGGAAATAAAGGAAAAACCTTCACTTTTCTTTCTTGTTTTTACAAGGGTTTCTCTCCTCTCCAGTTGCGCTCCCTGGGAGAACCAATGCTGACTGCTAAGACACATCGGTCTCGCTGAATTCAAATGTTAAGCTAAGAAGAAAAAGCTTCAAGCAGAAACCTGCACTGGGCTCTCTCTGTGCCACTCAGTGTCTTCATTTTGCTGACACAGCTGGAAAACCTCAGCAGGCCGTGCTGCCCAGCGGGAAGGAGCTCGCTCCCGTCTGAAGACGCCGTCGGCGCAGGGCGCGTACAGAGCCTGAAAATCATTTGTCATTTTTGAAAATCTCATCTCATTACATTTTAAACAGCCAGGACAGACAAAGGCAGCGTTATTAGCCTCACTGTACACATGGGAAATGAGGCATAGAAATTCAAATGGGCCACCTAAACCCGCAGAAGCGGCCTCTGGCACGGGGCTGGTCCAGGCTCTTGTTTGCCTGTGGTTGGCCCTGTTTGGGGATGTTCCTAGTGACCACCACTGCTCTGGTCAGTCTGCCCTCAGGGTTTTCAGCCCTTCCTTCTAGGCAGGCAAAAGCTGGGAACACCGGTAGCAGTGAGAAAGAGGACTAAAACCAGCAATGGCAGCACACAAACCAGGCCTTTCTGTGCCGCTCTGAAGAGCCCATTAAGTCTGGGGGCGTTGCAGTTGCTGCTAACATGAACCAACGTCCTCATGCTGCACTTATTTAATAAATCTAATCTTATTAAACTGCATTACAAGCTTTTATTTCATAAATCTGTGTCCCTCCCAGATCACCCAGAGAATTAACTCCTGAATGGACTAGGTCTTTCCTCCCCATGGCCTCGCAGAAGGCGCTCCTGCCAAAGCTGGCATCCCTGCCGATCTCCTTGCTCCTGAGGAGCGTGGCAGGCACAGAGCCCTGGGCACACATCACAGGCCAAACCCTACGTGCAGCTCTGCCTTGCAGCTGTGAGCATCAGAAAAGGAAACCCTGGGAAGCAGCCATGGGTTCCTTTGAGTTGGGGAGGGAGGGGACATGGTGAGGGGACGGGAGAGGCCCTGTGCATCTTGCTGCCATCTGCGGCAGACTAATCAGAGGGCTGCCAGCTGCTGCTTGTGAAAGGGATGGCAATGTGTCACCAGCACATGGAGACCCCTCATCCTCTTCTGCCAGGGCATCCCTGCACAGCCAGGGACATATGCCAGGGTCAGAGCCCAGGGCAGGAGGAGGAGTGGCATGCAGCGCTGTTTCCCCGCCAGCGAGACACGTATTCTCTCCAAGCAGTAAGGGAGGATGGGACACATAAGATGCTGCTTTAACATCCACATACCTTTGGTACTGGTGTTCCAAAGAGAGTACAAGTTGCACACCCTCCTACATGGGCTGCATACATGGAAATATTTGTTTTAAACCATCCAAAGAGCCGGATATAATTCAGGGAGGATGCAGGGTGTTACTTTTTGGTCATGCTGGGGTATACCTGAGGGTATTTCCAAGGTGCTGTGAGGAAATGGTTACCACAAAACTTAAGTTGGAAAGCTGGGTTTGACTGCTGTCTAAGAACACATGGAACTCTCCTCACTAGAGACAGTAATTCAGCCTGTCTCACCTCTTTCCTCCACCATCCTTTTTTTGGGCGCTACCTGTGTACGTACAGCCTCTAGCACTAGGTCATTCCTAAGGGCACATCATTTCAGTGCTGTTCCAAAGAGAAGTTGTGAATGTGCCAGCACCCCCAAATTCCTGAGCTCTTTTCCCAGTTCTGATGTTCATTCTTTTGACTTGAGCAAGCCAGTTCCCCTCCATGGGATCCATCTATGTATTTGTTAAATGGCAGCGATAATATTGACCCACCACTCACAACTGGTTAAAGAATAGGTTCACCCGTGCTTTAGGCTGTTTTCCATGGTAGCAGCAAGTCCCAGAGGGAGAGTGTGCTGGCAGAAGGAAAAGAGCTGCATTGTGTCTGGAGAGGGGATGTCGGGATCATGATAAAGGAAGACAAAGTCAGCCTTGAGAGCCCAGCACTGGTAGCTGCTGAACCCCACTGGCTCTTGTTCATCTCGCAAAACCATTGCTAATAAACTGCCACCTCCCAAAAAATATGCCCAGCTCTCGCTCCTCCAAAGATCCAGGCTTTTGCCTGTATAAAGCTGCTTGCTCCAAGTTTCTCCTCTTTGCCTACAACGGCCATATGGTGTGTTGTCAAACGCAGGGAGACAAAAGGAAGAAAAGACAGGCTCACAAAGGAACCCCCTGCTAAAAAGCACCATCCATTCACGGGTTAAAAATGAAAGCAAGCCTGGAGGATGTTTGAAACAGCAGGGTATCAGCTGGAGCCTGCATGGAGGCTTTTCCCATTGCCATTCATAACAGAATCAGGAGGCAGAAAGTTACTATAGCAATGGCACCAGAATGCAGAATGGGTGTTCTTCTGAGGGCAGGAAGAGCTCTTACAGAAATGCAGGGGTCTCTCTATTCATCCTTCAAGGCTGCCGACACAGATCAGCTCCAGATTGCCAGTACACCCCCCTCTCTATATAATTCTTATTGTAGATCACTGAATTTTAGCTTCAGCAGCTTAAACAGCACTGAAATGAGGCCCCACTGAAGACAAAAGACAACCAACCACACACTTGTTTTCCAGGTGCCACAGCAGCCAAAGAGCAGCCATGGGCTGCACAACTGAAAGGCTGGGCTCTCTTTATATGAGAAAGGCACTGGGCAGTAAAGACATTTGTGACTACAGACCCCTCCACTAACGCCTTTGTCCAGGCAGTTTATCAGGTGTTTTAGCTTTGGAGCAGAGGTGCCCACTTCCAACATGCTGAGGTTTTGCTGGTGGATGGACTGACCGCGTTGGCCAGCGGCACGAGCGCAGTGCAGGGGATTCTCTCCCTACACCGCTGAGTATCTTCTAAAAGAATAAAACCACAAATTAAATGTTGACCAGGAGAGATGCAGGGCATGCTGAAGGGCTAGTAAATGAAATGGAAGAGACCACCAGCTGAAGAACATTACATTGTGAATGTAAATTCAAGCAGCTATAATAGCTGTTAACCCCTGGGTCTTTTAACAGACGATGGAAGCACAAAAGTGGCTTAAAACAGTCACTTGTCTCCCTCCCGTTTGTCCCCACATCAAATTGAGCAATTAAACCAGACCTGTAGGGATGTTCCCATGTGGTGCAGGCTTAGGGCTACGTTTGCACCCTGTTACAGCAGTTGCAGTTTTGAGCAATGCTGCAGAGCAGCCTGTGGCCACCTTTAAGCAAACACTTTTCCTGGCTATCTCTGTTTTAATTTCCTGATTAGCAGTACCAGCATCTTAAATCGTTTGATCAAACCAGTCCCCACGTGGTGCCAGCAAGATGGCAGGCACTTCTGATGGCCTGTCTGGTGGCTTTGTTCACCTAATAGATCTTACGTTGTCTTGTCTCATTTTTAATGCTGACCAGCTCTCTGCACAAAACGGGGGTCTGCAGCAAGCACTTATTTCAAAGGAGGCCTCGTTGCCATGGTTACCAATCACCAAGCTGAGGCCTTTGCAAGCTCTGTTGAAATCCACCTTCGCCTCAGTTTTGTCCCGGTGCCTGTACTACCCAGAGATTTCTGCTCAGACAGCACAGAGGTAAATGAGTAACTTAAAAAACCTGAGGGAAATGACTTTGGACGTGCATCATTCATGAGGTCTTGTATAAATCACAAGGTTGGTGAGAAGTAACAACAACAGCCACAGGAGACGCACCGCTGTGTTAGCTTAGCCCTAAAGAGGATGACGCAAGCGGGTTTCACAGTGAGGTACCCTCAGCCTACATCCCGAGGAGCTGGCACTCACTCTGCTGTCACTTGGCAGTGGTGGCAAGACAGAGCTGAAACTGGGGCATCACTGGCGCTGCGTGTGCCGTGTGGCCTCGCCAGTCCCTGCTGCAGAGCCCAAATCTTCATCCACCTCCTCAACAAGGAACTCCTGACGTGCCATTTCTGTTCTGTCAGGAAGAGCTGACTCAAGGCCTATGCGTTATTCCCACCTACTCAGATTCAAGGGCTACACGCAGGCCCAGGCCAGGGGTACATGTTTGGGATGTGTACTCAGGCCAGCTTGGACTCAGACTGCTGAACACTCACCAGCACGGCACGGACCCGAATGTACGGAGAGATTAATTGGGGTCTGCTTTGATAAGTAGATAGGTTGAGAAACACTTGGATGTGCCAGTGAATAAATCTATGGAAGAAAACGAAGCCAAGTCCAATGAAAACAACACTTCCTGTCTCTGCTAACCGTTCTCCCATTCCTGTTTTCCACAGGCACTATTACGGTTAAAAATAACCTCTGATTTTACTTTTTAGCACTGGCTGGGAGAATTGATTCAAAGCCCACTAAAATGTTACTGCACACTAAGAAAGGTCTCTGTGTTCAGAGAGCAGGGGAGATTCGGTTAACCCCACTGTTGGGAAGGACAGGCCCCATTCTCTGCACTGTGGATCAACAGTCACTCCCATCCATGTTTGTGGCATTACTTTGTCATGCCAAGTACAAATTATGTAAGAAGATGAAATAAATGCAATATCATGCAGTTCTCATGTTCAACCTACATTGAATTTAAAAGGCCACCTCTAACTCTCTACCATCTCGCTCAGTGCTGAGAGCTTAATTAGATCTTCCAGACAGAAACAATCCACCCTACCCACGGGGATGCCAGAAAGGAAGAGGGAAAAGGACAAGGAATTTTAATTGCACTGTAATCCTTTCAGCTAGGTTTCCTGCAAACACTGCATTTCAAGGACCTAACAGACTAGAACCAACGGGAAAATTCATTATGGGCCTTTAAAAAGGAAACACATTACAAGAAATACGATCCGCGCGAGCCATAGGCTGTATTAATCTCCAGGCAGTCGGCCATGCTCTAGTTTAACGTAAGGAAGTAATATAAATTAAACCATTTGTCACTCCAAACTGAACGGAAAAAAGGAAACGGCCAATTTGTCAGCTGACTTTGCCTTCATGGTAATTGCTGTATCCATCTTCCCTGCCCCTCCATACCGCACCCACCAGCCAGGCCCGAGCTGTCAGGTCTCACACGAGTCTTCAGGCTGTCGCTGAGAAAATGTTTTGTTCTATTGCTTATATATTCTGATGAGAGGCCTATAAACAGACACTACTTTCTCCCCTTGTTACTGTGCTGTATCCATCACTATAACAACAAAATTACCTTTCGGCACTGCCATCAGTCAGTGGTTCTCCAACTGCAAGACACCAATGTCTCTGAGGCCACAGGACATGGGTCACTGGGCCACCCCACACACTAAAACAAACTACATCTTCATTGTGAGCTCCACTGGGATAACAAAAGGGGTCCCAGTCTCCACAAAATATCCAAGGTTGACAACAGGCTGCCAAAGCAATTGCTGACAAGGCAGCCAAGCATTTACCCAGAGGACTTTAGTCCCAGCTCCCATTTTGGCTGGCAGGTACATCAGAGGCAGTGCTCTGTCACACGCCAAAATCAGCTGGAAGGACCTGTATCGGTGGGGCTTTCTCCAACTCAATTTTAGTCTGGCAGCACTTCATTCCAAGCCAGACAGGGACGACAGACTCCTGTGTCCTAAATTCACCCAAACAATGAGCCTGCTCCTACATACGAAGGATGCCGGCTGGATCACTCAGCTGCCCGGAGGCCTCTCAACTCTTCCCCCAGCTCTCCTCACATACAGCCACCTTCCTTTCTCTGTGGTTTTAAAGCAGTTTACAAGAAGCTTTTAATTTTGACCACAGAGATGCCAAAGCAAAAGCCCCACTGGCTTCCAAAGCCGGGCAGCAATGGGGACACCCAGTGCTAGGGGGAGCAGCTCAGCTGTGCTGTTCTCCCAGGTTGACTTGGGACTTCAAAGGGGTTTTGTGCATACGTGAGGGTGTTTTGCAACCCTTGTGAAAATCAAATTGCACATGGTTGTTGTGCTTGTCCCCAATTGCCCTAGTTAATGAGTTTTTAGTGCACTGAACCCTACTTAATACATTGCTTAATAAAATGAGAGTAATTAATCAATTATCCAAAAGGGCCCAGCTTATGATCGTTCTTGTGTGTTTACCACGCTAGCCAGAGTCCTTTCTCCTGCTCCACTCAGCATCACAAATCACCCCTCTTTGATGACTGGCCCCTAGACACAATGAGGGACCTTCTCTTCTGACAGCCCCAGGCTGGGTAGTGTAAGGTGGCTGCTGGCCACGCTTCATTCCTGCTGTGCAGACACTTGACCACGCTGCTGGCTGTCCACTGCCACGCGGCTCTCAAGCGGGCACTACCGCTCCGAAGTCTCAGCCAGGCCCGTGCCGTAGAGAGCAGACACACACCCAAACTCTGTGATGGAGGCTAAAAACTCACCCTGAAAGAGGAACTGCTGTAATAGCCACACTTTGCTACTCACTTTCCTGGGCTGAAAAAGAATTGTTCTCCTTTACCTCAGAACCAACAAAATGAACTGCTGGTCCTACAGAAGCCTCTGTTCGTGAGAGGGAAAAAAGATTTCTTCCATCACTTCTTAGTAACAATGTTGTTTCACTTCAGGGAGAAGAAGAAAGGCATCCTAAGCAAGTCCTGGAAATTACCTAAGGTCTTCACACTCCTCGCAATGTATTTCCACAACAGTCTGGGGCTGCTGTCCTGTACCAAACTCCCCAACACAAGCCCCAGGATACACCTAATTTGCCTGGTACCCTTCTGGATGTAACAAACAGGCAGGTTTCTTTTTTTGCAGGAGGACAAGATGGCACCTGCACAGCCATCTGACCTTAGAACTCAGGGGGGGCAGGAGGGGAGAAAGCCTTGGATAAAGACACAGAAGGGACTTAAATATCGACCTCCACTGAGAAAACCCCACGCTAATTTAGGCAAAGATCATCACAGAACTTCAGACCATTACATTTCATTCAGCTATGCCTGGATACATCTGAATGCATCGAGGTCAAGCCCTGCCACAAGAATTCGTCAAGTTTATGACTCGTTCTGTCCTTCCCTTTGCTCGCTGGGGCACAGGAGAGGCTCTGAGCTGGACAAGTCCTTCCCTCAGCTCACCCCGTTGCGTGAGACGGGGAGGCACTGAAACCTGTGGTTCTGAGTGGTTCCACGGGGTCCTGCGTAGAGCCAGACAAAAACATCCTTCACCCCCGAATTAACACATAAGCCCACATGAATCCAACGAGCACACAGCGCCAGGCACAAGTGGGATCAAGGAGCTGCAGCGGAACGAGCACGCTCGTGCAAACAGACCCACATACCAGGACGGGTGGCTCTGCGGTGACACTGGGGAAATATTGGGTCTGACAGCCGGCTGCGGCGCCGGAGGGCAGCGACTTCCTGCCACGGAGCTTGTTTTTCTTACCGTTTCTGAATGGGGAATGTCAGGCAGCTGATCCTAGAGGAACAGCTGGGAGCAGCCCAACGCTCAACACCGTTGTCATGAACTGCCCCTCTGAAGATCCTGATGTTAAAGCAGGGGTGCAGAGCAGAAACCTGCTGGCCAGACGCCCATCATGACAGGAGAAACCCTCAAGTGTTTACAGCAAGGATTTCAAAAGTGCTTAGCAATTAAGATTCCCAACTGGAGACATCTTACAGAGGCCTAGACTATTAGCGTGCCTGCCTCCAGCAAACGGCATCAAATTTCCTGGCGCCCGGGAACACGCATCTCGGTTCCATGGCAAGGAAAGGGAGATGGCAATCAGGGGAGGAAGAAGGTATTGCTTATTTTTATTTATTTATTTCCCCGCCCCCTTCATTTGGCAGGCAGAGATCCTGAAGGAGGAGAAGGCCACTAAACAGGGGCCTCAGCTGCAGGGAGCCGTAAAGCCCTGGAGACCACCTTAAATGGTGGTGAGAGCCTGCAGTGCTTTGCTAATAGGGAAAGCAGAGCGACACAGCAACGCACGTGGCCTAGTTTTGCAAGGGGCCCCTGGAAGAGTTTAGCTTCATCAGGAAACCCAGGGTGCCCTAAAATGACCACCTAGGACATAACAGGTTCTAACCAACAGGAATCTGCCTGGAATTCTTCCTACAAACATCTTGGGAAATTGTCTTGCTCCATCAAGAGGTATTTTAGGAGTCCACCAGTGCACGAACAGGCACAGCAAGACCAGGGCATTAGCTGACACCGAATAGTTAGGAGATACCATTCAGGCTGGAGTGGGCTGCAGGCATCTGTAAAAGCACATGGACAAAAAGCTGCTTATTCCTTAAACCTAGGGAACTCCACATCCCTCTTGGAGGGCAGGAGGATAAATACAGCTGCAACTCAGAGAAGACAACAGTGATTTCTTTTGCAATACGAAAACACACAGCTTGATTGCTACCTGGCCAAGCAAAAATAAAGGCAGGGCGGCAGCAATGCATGTCACCCTGTCCCTGTGTTTACACAGTTCCCAAGGAACTGGCTGAGGGGAAGAAAACAAAGGCTCCAGAGCAGACTGACAAGCAGGACAGAAAGCTGCATCCGTCCTGTGGTTTTACCAGCGAGCCACTGCCTACACCAGACAGTTCCTGGCTGCCAGCCCTCTCTCTCTGCAGAGTGCTCTGGGAACCTGCTCCCATCCCATTCTGACAGTGTCTAAGGAAAGCCTGCCTGCTCTTATGCCAGTCATGACCTAACAAGTAAAATACAACTGACCAGGCTGCTGTGATCAACTGCTAAACAGAAGCATCTTTAGGCTAAATCCTATTCCATATTGCCCAGGCTGAGCTTACTATGACAAACACGTATCACACCTTCCTTGCTCAGTTCAAATGGCTTTATTCCCCTTCATCCTGGGCCAAATCTCTTTGCACGTACCCTCAAAGTGAAGCACAATGTAACTACACATTGTGCAAAGCTTCTTCTATTGCTCCCACTCAAGAGGGGAAACAGGAGGCTGCCAGGCTGTATTTTAAACATTCAAAATAGGAACAATACAATATCTCTACAGTTGTGTGAAAATGCGCCCACTTTACCTAGACTGTAGGTGATGGTGGGGTTTTAATCTTTTGAAATTATAACCCAATCTAGCCAGAAGCCAGATGTTGGGTTTCGGTCACCCCTTACACAGGACCAGCACACACAAAGGTCATGAGATGAAGCATCAGGGCCCATCGAGCTTTTTAAAAGAAAAATCAAGCTGGGAGGAGCGCAGAGTGTGGGTTTCCTGGGAGCCGTCACTCTGCCAGGAAGGGCAGGTTGCAGTTCTTGGCTAATCTGCTGCTAAAGGTTAATTATCCATCAGAATATACATGGGGTGGGGAAGGACTTGTGCAGCACAGAGCTGCTTGGGAATAGAGGTTTCAGGAACAAAAGGCAAACGGGTGCTCGGGGCAAGAAATCACTGTCCCTCCCTTTGCCACACATCACGTGCATCTGCAGCATGGTATCAGGGACAGCTAATGATGAGCCGCAGTGCTGGGCACCTGCTAAGGGCAGCACAGCGTTTTGGAGTGCTGCAGAGGGCATCTGGAGACAGAACTGCACCCGGCGCGGCGAGAGCGCGCAGAGAGCAGCGTGTGAGCACGCGGGCCGAGTGCCAGGCTGCTGCCACGCTCGGCCTTGGGCTGAGGAACACACATCCCCAACGCGGCGGCAGGAGGAACAGCTGCCTGTTGAGGCTCCAAAGGCCCGTCCCTCAAGCCTGAAGAGGCCAGCGGGGAAACTCACCCTGGCTTTGAGTAAGGCTCCCTGCCACTAATATGCTGCGTGGCCATGGCAACCTAGCATTGCTCCGAGGTCACAACACTGGAGAAGAGCTTTGCACTTGCTTCACAGATCTGGGCGAGGTTCGGTTCTGGGCAGGGATCTGGCACAAGGCCTGGGCAGCGCTTACATCCCACAAAAGAAGGTCTGTACACGGGGAACTCGACCCATGTCTCTTATCGGTACAGCAGATGAATTTGAGTGGCTTGTATTTCATATAGTCATTCTTCAGAAAACAAGCCTTTGCTTGACCCTGCTGAAATCCACAGCTCTGCCTGAGTCACAGGAACTAATCCGCTGCCCAGAAGCCTCAGCCTCTCTCCCCAATACTTCAGACTGCTCCTCTTTCAACAGTTCCAAGGATGCAGAGATAGCATCCGCTGCTCCCCCAGGACCCTTGTGGAACCTTCCCCACCCTGACACTCTTCACCACAGCTCTCCCCAGCAGCTGGGGTGCCAAGCCCAGCTCCAGCACGCTGCGTGTCATTTGGAGCCCTCTGACAGCACAGCGATGTCACAGGCACTGGGCAGCCGGTCTACGGCAACAGAGTCCTCAGTGGGACAATTCATCTATCCAAAAGCTGTTGTTCCAAGTCGCTAGCATATTCAGGCAGAGGTGATAAAATCAAACGTGTTTAGCCAGCTCTTGGAAGCTGGACCAAAAAGACACAGAAACTGACTTCAGGAAAGGGAGAAAGCAACTGACGACTGAACAGAACAGTTCCCAGTTCTAAGGGAGAAACCAGCGGTGCCAGCACAGCACATCTGAATGTTAATCAAGGCCCATTTCTCCCGAAGTCAAAAGAAGATATTTAATGGGACATTGGAGAAGAACCTTCAGGAGGTTTCAATTATTCTGTCCAACTAGGATTGCAGTTGCTCTGCCTAACCTCTGAGAATAAATCGCTAGGTTTGTGGCTCACTGCCCCACTGCGTGTGATAAAAGCGGTTCAGGCTTACCAGTGGGGCTTTCCTCGCTCTCCACAGGAGGCCTGGGAAGGCCCTGGAGAACAATGCCCATCTCCTTGCTGATACAAACCGTACGGAGTGACTAACATCGCTGAAAGAGAAAGGATCTCGACAGGACAGCGCCAGTCATCCCACTTCATGTCACCCCCATCCTAACGTACATAGGCTTCAGCTGTGCTGCACGGCAGCACCTCCCACAGCCCCCCAGTTCAGTGCACACAAATAAGCTGCTGCCCTCAGACACTCTGCACAGACCCACTACTCCCCAGCCAGGCTTCACATGCGTTAATTAACTGCAGAAACACCACCCCGGGCTCTCAGACCCCCATCTCACAGCACAGCTCACACAACCACCACGCCACCTGATCACACTGAACAAACAGCATCGTGTGCTGGCTATGAGCATGAAGCAGCAAGTTGTGCTTTATCAGACACAGAGATGACAGACACACGTATGGGCTCAGCGTGCCAACACACAGGTCCAGTGCAGCAATTTTAGATTCACACCCATCACCTCAGTCCTTTGCTAAGGTTTCACCCACAAAAACCGCTCACCAAAGACCAGCAAGTTCAACACAAACCTCAGTCTCCCAGGAGTGTCCTTCTACAGGAATACAAATCTATTAACTGCTTCGTGGGTCATCAAACCTGGCCTTATGAGCAGAGACAGACATACCATATAATCCAAAATCTAATCGAACCAGAACAGGTCAGAGAGCACACATCAGCATACAATTTGCTGACACTGTAATTAACCACACTGGCTGAGAATCGCAGAAAACCATCATTAGTATTTGAGATCTTCACACAAAAGGATTACAGAAATCCTTTGCTTTTAAGTGACATCATTAACACTTTTCTACGGCAGGTTAATATTTGCACTTTACAGACAAGGACCGAGCCACAAAGACTTTCCTAGAGCCAGTATTAAGGCAGCAGCATAAAGAAGGCGGCTCCTTTCAGTATGCATCCTGAAAAACAAAGCCACAATTCCTATTTCTAGCCCAATCAAAAATTCCAAACATCTGAGTGCTCAAAGGACAAAGCAAACAGTATGTATGTATTTTTCACACATATAGAAAAAAGGTAAAATTAATCAGAAAGAGAAAATAGTAAAACTGGCAAGAAAAAGTTGCAAATGATGAAGCTGTACATAGCTTGAGCTGTTTCGCCTTTCAGTGAATGTGATAATTATGCATGGAAATTTGCATGCTCAACTAGGTGTGTACATCAAGAGCAACGTACAAGCACTTTGGGGCAAAAAGTATGTTCCCTTGTTTGTGTAATTCAGTATCACAACCCCTGTCAGAGGGCTCAGAGACACAGGCTGGGAAGAGAATCTCCCCTCTCAAGCCTTTTCTCCTTTGCTGCTGCTCACCAATTACCTATCCACCAATGCTCCCGACTGACAGAGCATTTCCTGTGCTTCACATGGAACCATCAGTGTAAGTGTTTCCAGCAGTCCTTTGCCTGCTCTTTGGAAACCTGTGACTCCTGTGCAGAAGCACTGAAATCTCACCCCCCACCCCCCGTGTAATTTGACATTAACTTTGCTCCTAAGTGGAGCCGCAGGGATTTATAAGCTGCGCTCACTTCCGCAGAGGGCAAGGGAAGGCTGCACCGTTCAGCACCATTCCCCCCTCCCCTCCCAGGCATTTCTGCTGTGAGCCTGAAGAGTGCCAGAACCCAACCCGGCGAATACGCCTGTCGTGTGACATCACTCATCGTACCACCGTACCAGCCAATTGGGGAGGTTCCTGGGATAGCCGCTGCTGCTCACCTAGCAGGGAAGCCTATAGGAAACCGGGAAGGGACTCGCTCTCCTTGCGATGCTGATCTTGCCACACCTCCCCTCTCCCCCCTTTCCCACCCCAGCACACACAGAACACAGACCGGTTTCTGAGCATTGGGCTTTCAGCAGCGATGCCCCTAAAACATCCTCCTGGGTCTGGAGATCCACGTTTTTGTTCTACAGTCTCAGTGGGAGGAAGCAGCTCCCTAAGTCACCCGTCGTTTAACTCATCCGTACAGCTCTGTGCAGCCGAGCGCCTCTGCGCCTCTACCCCAAACACAGAGAGCAACCCACCTCTCCAGCCAGACAGCCCCATCATGCCCGTGACCCTGTGAAAAGACAGCAAAGAAATTAAAGCCAGGCCTCCATTCCAACTTCCCCAGATACCTTGGTTAATTGAACAGGACCAGACCTAATTCTTCGCACACAGAAGCCAATCCCAAATTAGCCCACTCACCCTGCACCACGCTCTTACCTAGAGACACAACAGAGCACGTTCTTTGTAGGCCACGACCTTTGAGGTGAAAGCAGACCAGTGACTCTGGGAGACAGACCCTTCTGGCCTTAACATTCATTCGTCTTTAGACAACAAACTACAAGTTAAACCATTTAATAACAACCATGTAACAACAAAAAAGCCTCTCTAAAGACACTCCACAATCTTACTGGAAAAGCATCAGGGAGCAGTTTGACACAGGCACCACCAGTTTCCATACTCTCACTGTTCTGGCAGCAGCTCAGAAAGTGAAGCCACATTTACTCTCCTGAAGGGAAAGGCACCGCTCGCTCTCCCCCTAATGTCAGGACTAATGATGCTCCAGTGCTGCGGGCAGAGCCTGGGCTGAGCCAGCCATGCTGGGCCAGACACAGTGCCGAGGACAAGAGCGATTCAATGAGACGGAAATTAATTGAGCTTTCTCTCTTTCATGCAGAGCTGTACACGGCACAAGAGTTTTCCAGGAGTATTGTAAGGTTTTAGCTTTGTTTTTCAAGTGATGATTGACCCATACAGTTCAAGAGCCCTGGCATTTTATTTGGTTTTCAAGACCCAACACACAAAGGAGTCTTCACATGTACTGTGCACAAGGCACAGAGCCTACAGTCACTCACACAGAGTCAGGATTTGAGATCGTTTTTACATGTATGCACACACACACAAATGGATAAATAACATTTTTATATGGAACATGAACCACAGAATTCAAAGTAAATTCTCATCTTTCCATATGTTTAGAGTGAAGCTGGAAAACAGCCCAAGTAGCACTCTACATCCCCATCAGTCATGTGTGAAAAGCTTACCTGGCTGTCTGCAGGAGCATCGTGGTTAGGGAAGGGTAGAAGGTAACCTTCCCAGGATGTAACACCGAGCACACTTCCCGGTGCTGGCTGGAGGAAAGCAAGGCACTGGGCAGCCCAGTTCTCCAGCCATTCTGCATTTAGTTGAGCAGACACTACCAGTCTGCTAAACCAAGTACACAAACAAATCCCTTCTCTTTAGTCTGTACTTGAACAGTGGTACCAGAGTGAAACCTGAAGACCGGCCTCCAACTCCATCAAAATGTGATTTACACCAGAACAATCTTAGTGCAAAGCCCCTGATGCTTTACGTAACATTACCTTCCTCTTGGAAAACACTGCATTACAACTGGAAACTTTTGAAGTGCAAAATGAATTTTTTTTCCTCTGGAACACCTACTAAATAAATGTGCTGCTTCTCTCAGCTGGTTGCAGAGACAATCTGCTCCAACCCCCATAACCCTGTAACCAAAGCAGTTCCAAAGGAGCAGTCATTCCAAACTTCAAGCCCAAGTAAGTCCCAGAAAGTTCAGAAAGTTTAGGTATTTTATCTTACTCCCCAGAAAAAACAGCATCAAATTCCATTTTCACAAAGTTCTGAACTTCTGACATAAAAAACATGGAAAGGATCAGCAGGTAACTCAACCAGGCAGTAACAGTATCAGGATGATGGCATTTCACACTCAGAACAACCACCTCATTGTGCAATACTCCCAGGCATAACCAGTACTCTGGAACCAAGAACAGGGAGGCAGATTATCAACTGGGGTTCGTGTCCCTTATTCTTTAATATGCAAATTTATCAGAGTTAGGAAGATAAATACAAGGAGTACAATGGAGTTTACCAATTATACAAAATCTCATCAGTTCTACTTTACTTTTCATATGCCACTGCATTATTTTGCCTTAAAAGTTTCCCTTGACCAGGGCTGGAGGATTTGGTGCAGGTATACACTGCTGCCAATGGTGATATTTTTATTAAATACTTCAGGAAAAGAAGCAGATGATCCCAAGTCACTAAAAAAAAACCAAAACAACCCCAAAAAACACAAGCAGTCTTTCAAAAAATTATCCCAGTCTATAAACAGCAGCTTCAATGTTCATTTAACCCAGAGCACGGTGGTTCCATAAAACATTATGCAAAGCAGTCCTGTAAAAATAAGGAAAATAGAAGAAAGGCGCAATACAGAGTAATTTCAGACACCCAGTTTTGTGAGAGCTTTAATGGCACAAAATGTTTATAAGCTACAACTTATACATGTACTGTAAACTGTATATAATGTTACAAAGTGCTAACTAATTTATGAAGAATGCATAATCACTTTGGCTCAGTTAACTCCAATATTTCAACAAATGTCAATTAAAAAATTTGAATTTCTAACAATCCTCAGCTTTTGCTTTTTAAAACAGTAAGTAAATAGGTGTTTGCTGCAGTTAGGTTAGCCTGCTGCATCTTTAATGTGCGAGTTTATGCATTTTTTTTCTTCATCCTATTTACAAATATTCTAGGCCAGTTTTCACTGAATGTAAGAAAAATGAAGCCTGCATTTATTTATTTTTTTTTCCAAAACTGTAAACAGGTATAAAGCTTTTTAAACAACATTTATCTTAACAAAACTTCAACTATCAATAGTTGAAACCCCTTTTCAAATGATACAACGATCGGTTTCTGCTCATTGTAAAACTAGAAGTTGTAGACTTTCCTCCAGAGCTTATAGTAGGGTATCAATAAATACTGCGTTGTGTCATAGTGAGTGTTACAGTGATCATGTACCCATTCCTCCTCTGTAGCTTTCACAATTTCTAATCCATGGCTCCTCCCAACACAATAAGCTGTGTTGATACTCCATAGCCACAAGCTTGTGATACTGTTTATCAGATTTCCTGAAGAATTACCTTTTCACTTAGAAAGGGGTAAATTTTTTCCAAGGGAAAAACAAAAAAGTACTCCCTACTTAGTAAAAATCTACTGCTCCACTACTCCAATTCCCATACAAAACAAGGTGCTGTGATTAGAACTGACAGTGTTTCAGCCTTTCCCCCCTCCCCTGAGTTTTCAGGGCTGGAAGTTACGTACTCGATACCCTCTGAAACACCCCTCACCACTTCCCCCATCCCGCCCCCACCTCTGGGTGAAGCCCAATACCCAGGCCTGGGACAACATCCAGTTGTAGGCAACTCAAGTGCCACTGCTATGGGCAGCTAAGAGAAAAAAGCAGATGTCTGCCATAGAGTTTTGTGTTAATACCCCCCCTCCACCCCGAAAGCATTCTCTAACAGCATTCAGAAGCAGCCAATAAAAATAAATACACTTTAGCAGTGGATTTATACCTTTTTTTTTTTTTCTTTTTTTATACTTCTGGGAGCTAAAGAAGTTCTTTTACACCAAACCTCAATTGGTATTTAGCTTCTATGCTGTTTCAAGCCATCACTGCTATATCAAATAATCAACTTTATAAAGTCTGATGCAAGCAAATAATTATAGGTAGCTGTTCTCTCCAAACTGGCCAACTATATTTTCTTATCGTTTTCTACAAGTCAGCCTACTAAAGTTTTTATTTAAATGAGATTTTTGCTAGTCTTAAAATTAGCATTGGTTCCCTAAATACTTAGTATTAAAGTCTATATCATATTTTTTTTTATATATTCATATATATATAAAAAAAGAGTATTCTATCCTTCAGAGTCATGCTACATGTTCTGAAATCCAATAAAATCTATTTAAGGACACAACTGTCCTGCTGCTTTGTAACAATTTGGTACTAAAGCTTCACATTTCGAAAAGAAGTGTCACTGAAGGAGGACAAGGCTTAATGTTCCCTAAGAGAAAAGTTCAGCAACGTTAGTGAGAAGTCTACCTACCATGAGACATCACAAGTGACTTTCAGATTCCACATATCCCCAGAGGAGATTGTACAGTAAACAGTGAGACAGGAATATTGAAAACTCATTTGCAGAAGACATTTCAGAGCTTCACAACTTCTGAACCTCCACACACCCAGGAGATTGTCCCCCTTAGAGATAAGTCAAACGCTTCACCTTCTGGAACTGCCATCTCATCATAATTGTAAATGGTTCCACAACAAACAGAATCATACCCTTTTATACAGAGTCTAACTACACCTACAGCTGTTGGGTTTTTCCTTAATTTAAAACTACTTTTAAAAGGAAAATTTCACATTTAAAATTTTCCCTTAAGAAAACAGGTAAGGAAAAGCTTCTTCACATGCAAACAATGCGATTTTTCTAATATTTTCTAGGCATCAGACAGGTTTTTCCTACAAGGAATAAGGAGCCGACTTCATAGAAAAGACAAGATTACAACAATTACCTAATATTAAAATACGCTGATGGATTTAGTTCTCCTACTTTAAAATTTATGCAGTCATTGCCTCCTGCAAACCAAAGGGCATTAGCCAACACAAGGGGCCCAGTAATTTCCCCAAAAGCTGATTTCAACTGTTTCTTATTGCCAGTGATTTCTTAGTTCATTCCACAACCAGCTTGTTTTTTCCAAAGAAAAAAAAATCCAATTTCACTCCAATCAGTAATTTTCCTTCCAAAGAGACTGTTAATTTGATCACCATAATACAGTCAACATTTACACCATGCACAACTGCAATTTGAGTCAGGTTGCACTAAGGAGGCAACAGCATCACCGATAGAATGAAAACTTGCTGGTGGCATTTTGCATTGAGAGAAGCCCTTGCAACATATAGACAGTTGTAAACTCTGTTCAGCAACTCTGACGTGTCTTGCAGGCCAAGAGGCAGGGGAATGGGAAGAGAGGGGGAAAGAATGTGGACAGCGAAACACCTCAGCAGAGTTCCAACACAATACTGAATTCCAGAGTTAGCAAAAACCTGGATATGTAAGGAAAGGGTGAAGTCAGGGTCATGCTTAGAATGGTCTCAAGTCAAATGTACTAAATGAGACAGTAACACCTTCACAGGTCACGTGGACTTCCAGGTTTTGCAATCCATCTTTCAGTAAGTGCTGGCTGAAGGTGTGGTCAGTCGTTTTCCAATGTAGATGCTGAAATGAGAAGGCACATGGTATTTCACAGAAAGACTCCCTGTTTCCAAACAGCCCTCATGTGCTCAGCTACTCTAACTTGTCTCTCAAGTAGGGCTGATGAGATGGCACCACTTGGAGTGAGATTTTCAGAGGAGCCTGGAAGGACCGATGCCACCGACATCAGTCAGAGCGCGTCCATCCCAAGCTCGTCTGAAAACCCCACTCCCAACCTCCCTGCAGAGTACCTGGCACAGGGGACCCTGAACAGCTGAGCAACACCCCCAGATTATTATGGTGAAACAAAGTACTGTCTATGAAGGGAGGGGGCTTTAAACACCAAGCACTGCAGAGCTACACAAACACTGGCCTCTAACAAATAAATCTGGGCAAGATTCAATTCCCCACAGGAACACACAACTTTGCTACAGTACAAATAAATTACAAGCAATTCTTGTGGACTATTGAATACATTAAAGGATAGAATACATGAGAATGGAGACACTTGAACTAACCCCCCCAGAAACAATTATGAAGCTAAATAAAAACATGTTTTGAGTACATGTGCCTGTTCCCATCACAGAACAACAAAAGATGGGTAAACATAACGCAAGGGTTTGAGCAAGCTCAGAGATTACGTTGGATTACACAGGCAAAGAAAACAGGCTGACCAGGGCTGAAGTTGATCTTGCAGGACACAACCCAGCATTTCATGTGCCTTTGTTTAAGTACTGAAACTTTGATTTTCACTAAGATCAGACAGCTGCATCATCAGACACTGAAAATTACAGGGCGTGTGCCAGGCACACTGGACTTGAGCATCACGATTTGTACCATGTGGTTCTGTAATGCTTAGTAAATGGTACAGCAGCTTCTCACCTATTCTATTTGTACTTGCATTATCTTGCTATAACCTGAAGCATTTAAGTAGAAGGCATGCATAATCAAATGGCACATTATAATTGCAAAAATTATTTGCAAATTCAGAATAATTAATGCATTTTCAATATAGGAAACTGGATCTATTCTAGAAATAAAACATATTACTGTTTGCAAAGTTTTCCTGCATTACAAGAAGTGCAACAAGCCTACCTCAAGCAAGGTGCAATGATGTCTTAGTTAATTTAGGTAAAGCCCTTTGCAGCAGGCACTTGACATACAAGTAAAGTAGGAAGGCAAAGCCAGATGCAAAAGTTGAAGTCAGAATTAGATCAATACTTACCCTAGTCCCAAAGCCAAAACATGAGATATGAACAGAGATGGAATGAAAACCTTAAGAAATTCTGCAGAGAAAATGCCACCTTTTTTCATTGCTCCACTTTTTCTCATACTTAAAGACACTGAACGCTTAGGATGTCTGAAATGGAATTCCCTGAAAGAAGAGGGGAGGGAGGGAAAATTCAACATGGTTTTTCGGGGTTTGTTGGGTTGTTTGGTGGTTCATTTTTTTTCAACACAAATGCACACAGTAGAAACACTTTTTTATTTATTTAGAGCTAGAGATCAAAGCAAGAGATCCCTTACACAGAGTAAGGAATCAGAGAGAATAATAGGAGGTATTGTGGAGAGACCACTTACACAGACAGTATAGAGACAAAGGGAGCGGTAGCTGAAGAGAGAGGTAGGTCCGAGAGAGGGAAATTCAGGATGTGATTTGTTAGCAAGAGCCTCATTTTTTGTTCCAAACAGAGATACAGAAGTCTGCCAGATTTAGACAGCATCCTCTATTATAATAAAAATGCTTTGCATTCAAGGATCTCAACGTTTCCCCTTCCGTGGATGAACATTACATATTTTACATAGAAAGAAAAAAAGGTACAGAGAATTTAGGAGACTTGCTGAACACTATCCCATTCAATATGCCAACACTAAATCCCATGAATCCCAGCTCCAAGTACCCAGCTCTCCCAGTAATCACAATTTTGTCCAGAAACCTTGTAATCAGCTTGCTGTGGATTTGTATTACTTCCAATAGAAATGTAATTCTGCTGCTATTAAGATTTTCATACTTTGTTGTTCTGACTTTTTATAGCCTCCCCAAAGGAAAAAAATCCACCTCTTTCTACGATGAACTTATGTGGAGAGCCAGAATAATTCCATCCAGTTATGAACTATGAGTCTCTTCTCCATATAAAAGGATACTCATTTAAAGAAAGAAAGAGAGGAAAAAAGAGTTTAACTCACTTGGGAGGAATGTTTTCAGGCCTACTTGACCAGTCTGACACCCAGTCAGCACTTTTCTTCAAAACTTCCAACTCCTTCTCTCCTTCTACTGCTTCTTCTTCAGACTGAAAAGACACATGGGACCAGCCTTGTAACACTCAATTAGCTCCTCCTTATGGTCTTAAATTGAGAGCAACAACAGCGGTAAATTGATAAGCACCAAATGGTGGCACCTGATAAACAAGAGGTGTTCCTGGAGTACCACAAGAGATTTTATATGCTGACAGGAGGGCCTGCAGAAGCCAGCATGCCACGCTTTATTACTGTACCCAGGAATTAGACATCACTGCAAGTTGTTTGTTTAGGGCTTTTTTAAACTAACAAGGGATCCTTTTAATCCCAAATGTTATAAACCAGCATTATGCAAAAAGTAAAATGTTTACAAATGGAAAACACATCAAGCTGATGGCATTTGATGTAAAGTGTCCAGAACACTGACAAAGAGGTTTCAAAAGAAGTATTCTGACTTATTTCAGGGTGTAATTAGTCATTTAATTTATTACTAGCAACTTCTCCTGGGTGCATCCCAGATAAGGCAGGGACAGGCAAGTGCTCACTACAATTACCTTGATCCAGACATTCAACAGGACATCAGTAGATGCAAATGTCACCATATAGGAAAAAATACATTAGACACACCAGAGAACACCACTGGGTCGGGCACATGTTTCTCCTTAGCACTAAGACAGTTTTCTGAGCGACCCTGAGGAAACTGAGGGTTTCCTCACCAAAACCAGGAAGCAATCAAAGAGAAGGGTCACCAGAGGCAGCTGGACAGCCTAACCCACAGCCTGATGCAGGGCAGAGCTGCAGCAGCCCTGCTGTTGGCCAGGTCTTTGACAAAATTAAATGCAAGGTTTCACTCTTCCAGGAATGCTTTTTATTTATACTGCTGGAGACAGCAAATTCTATTGAACGATCAAACTAAGAGCTCAGCATTCGTCTCCTCTCCGCTTGTGCTATGGAGATTACTCACTGTCATGTGAGCTGACTTCTCTGTAAAGCAGTAAACTGAACACCCTGAAATCTTGTGCAGAAACACCAACTTTTAAAACACAAAGCAGGTTTGACACACACAGTGCAAGCAGAGTGTTAAACAAGGACTGCTACTGAACGGGGCATTTCTTAGTTTTAGAGGGAGCCTCCTTTTTCCTCTCACTCTGAAATTATTACACTCTACAAGTCAAATTTTAATTAATACACAATGTAAGCCTGAAAGTTTACTAACCCTGCCTTGCTTTTAAAAAAGAATTCATTAAAACTTATTCTGAAAACAACCTCTTAAAAGAAAAGATAATTGAGTTAACCTGGCAGAGCTTGAATGCTAGCATTTACCAATTTACAGGGAGGTTCTATATAAAGTCGTAATAAAGACTGAGTAAAAACCTGCAACAACTAAGTACATGACAAGTAAACAGCCTCTTACCCAACTGGGACACCTCCAACTTTTGAGTAACTAAAGTTTTATAAAATGTATCTGTTTGTGCTGCTAACAGCCAAGTCGAGGGTCTCACAACAGAGGACAAAAATGCCTGAAAGCAGCAGTTTAATGCATTTTGGACACATAAAATATGCAACACTTTAGACTTTTTGACATGGCAGAGAGCTTGCTCCACCCCTCAAATACTCCTGGTACCAATCTATATAAATAAATGATCTATATACAGTGTATTTTAAAGATTAATGAAGAAAATACCTGAGAACTACTGTCTTTACTTGTGTGCATTTCCACATCGAAGGTTATCTGTCCATCCTCCTGAGGAGAAGGGCTGAAGGAAAAAGATTTCATTAAGTCAGACTCTGCTACCCAAAGAATCACTAGTGCAAACAGCATCTCAGCTGAACCATTTCCACCTGCACACTATCCAGACAGGCTACAGACTATGCCACCCTTGAGATCACACATATCAGTAGAAGAAAACCTTCCAAAACTCCTCAGCTTCTCATTGTTTCCCCATCTATAATCCCATCTTTCTCAACAGAGTTGACCATCCCTCCACTGCAGCAAAGACAGCCTTGTCCAGAGCTTAACTGCTATGCAAAGGATGTAGATCTCCTGCTTTTAGGTAACACCATCAGTTTTGTGAATTACACCTCTTTTTTACATCACTGCAAGCGGGAACATCACGCATCACCACCTTTTAATGGCTGGCAAGAACACGTGTTCCCCTTGTTAGTCTTACTTTGAATATTAAAAATTTGGTAATCTAGTCAAGAAATGAATCCACTATCACAGGAAATACTGGTGAATTTAAGCCAGGAACAACACAATGCACTGAATGGTGCACTGATGCAGGCCAGTCTCATTGAAGTGCCAAGGGCATCGTTTTCATCTGACTTAAGCTTTCAGAAAAAAGGTGTATTTCAGAAAGATCAAAAAAGAGCCCAAAACACCACATATAAAAGCAATTTACTGTTTAGAACTTTTCAAAAAGAATGCTAAATACCAAAGTAACACCCCCTGCTTCTTGTATGTTACTTCGGCAATCAGAAGGGGAAAAGTATTAAAAGTTAGCAAGTGGAAAATTTAGTTAAAAAAAAAAAAGGAAATCTGGCTTCATTCACTTAAAATATGGGTGGTGATTGAAAAAATCCTGTGCTAGCAAAAGAAAAAGAAAACATCATCTAGCAAACATCCCTGGTTGGACTGGAAAGCACTAACCTACTGAGAGCTGGTTTCTTAGCAACACAGATGTAACAAAATTTATTTTCTATAATCGTAACCATTCTATCTGAAGTGCTTGTTTGGATTATCTTCACACAGTCTACTACACTAGGAATAATAACCCAGTAAAATTAGAAGGTTTTTTTATACCATGTGCATTTCATGACAATGTGAAATCTAACTGTGATGTCGGTGTGGTGTTCCCACTCCTGGATTCCTCAGCTCTGTGTAGCGACCATGTATTTTTCAAGTCTTACTCGACAGCCACTAACGGTGAGGCAGTGAGTACTCCAAACCCACAGCAGACTGGAGCCTGAGAAAAAGCTTTACCCCTCCACTAACATCTACAGGATAAAAACCCTGATAAACTCCTGCAGGACAGCAAACATTCCTTTACCTGTCACAGTGGGAGCTACCTCTTGAACTGCTCTGTCCTGATTCGTGCTGGGCATCCAGAAGAATCTTCTCCATGTCTCCATTGTGGATGGAGGAGGACGAGGGGACATGCTCCAGGCCTCCGTTTTTCCCATTGCCATTATCGTTGCTGTTGCCGTTGCCATTCATCTGTAACTCCACCCAGGAACCTGTTGAGCCAGCCACAAGTCACTTCATTAAAAGCACTGGAAGGAAAACTCATTCTAACTTTATCATTTACACACAGAAAAAAGCCACAGGAATATGGTGAATTCAGATAACGTCGCTGCTGCTGGGAGAGCTCATAAACACGCTCTGAAGCCCAGACTGACACGT
This sequence comes from Zapornia atra, assembly GCA_013400835.1. NCBI lineage: Eukaryota > Metazoa > Chordata > Aves > Gruiformes > Rallidae > Zapornia > Zapornia atra. The sequence continues at coordinate 840,250 of VZTU01009948.1, forward strand.
TTCTTCCTCTCCCATTAACAAAAACACACACAAAAAGTTACATTCTTTGCTGCCTAGCTTAGAGAGCTGGTAAAACAAAGCTTTCCCCCTCTGGACTATTAATATTTACTAGGCCACATTTCTCCCTGCAGTTTAAAGCTCCAGTTATCTACCTATCACTCAGTTACGCCCCTCACCCCACTTCCCTGTTCTACTTCTAAGTCCCTTTTTGAAGCAGAATTTCCCCCCCATGCCCCCGTTTCCCTACCTTATATCCTCCTCCTTCCCTCTGCTGCCAAAGGCCCCGACCCAGACCCGACTGTCACATGCTGGAGGCAGACTGCCCTTGCCAGGCCTGATCCAGCTGTCCTGGCCCCACACACCTCCCACCCAGGGCCAGCTGCCCCCCCCCACAGCCTCAGCAAAGGGGTCACACCACAATTGCAACCCTTGGAAGCTGCAGCTGGATTAAAACATCTCACTGCTGCTAAGCCAAACTACAGCCTGAGTAGTGCGGGAAATCCAGAGTTCCCACACGTGGCAACAGTTGATAATTCCAACACCATCACTCCAGCCTCTTCCTTTTTCCCCTGGTTTACCCTCCTTTGCCAGGGAAGGGCGCACAGTAGAGATTTACTGTCCCAACACCCTTTTTTTGGTGGTTACAGCTATGGGACATTCACTCGTGCACGTACCCTTTAACGTCCTGACAGGCAGAGACACAGACTTCTTCACACTATCCCTTCCAAACACACTCTCTATCCAACTGCAGCTCAGATTCTCATCAACACGAGTAACAGGAATCATCTGATGGTGCAGACACCAGCTCCCCATCACAAGACAGGTAACGCTTTCACACATGTATACACTATGTCACCACAGCACCCCTGGAATCCAGTTTACACCACCTGCACGTGGGCACTCTCAGCTTTGGCTGATGTTTTGTTTCTTTAAATTTTGACATCTTCGCTAATGAGGCAGAAATACTCCAAAAAATACCACCCCCAAACAAGCCAAAATACACAAACAGACCAGCTGAAAGGGCTTTGCAAACACCCTCTGTACAGGTTCTAAACCTCAGCAGTGATTTCGTGGCTCCCAAAACACACCTCAGGGTGCTGCACGTATTTCTAGGGCAGGGCTTTGGCCCCGGGAGCTTTATCGGCGAGGCAGGGAGGGATGTGTGCCCAGCAAGTTCACCCATTTTCAACTTGATTTTGTGAGGCTGAAGCAGGGTTTATCCTTTGCACCAATTAGTAATGACACCATTATACTGATGACCACAGCACCATCATGCTCATTAGGAGTCCTGGTGATTTACAGCCTGGTCTCCCCGAGCTGTATTCACATACAAGGAATTCAGGGTGTGCGCAGAGCTCCTGAGCACGACCACAGGACATGCACAGCCCTGTGCTGCAGGCGGCCGTTTCGGACAGCCAGGTGTTCCCTGGGCAAAGGCAGACCAGGCAGTGCAGGGGACAGAGAGCCCATTATTCCGGATCTACGAGGACTGCTGGCGTCAGGATTTCATCATGAGAAGGCCACGCTGCACGGACCACACCAGGAAGGCAGATCTGCCTTGCAGCAACACCTTCACAGCAAGAGGCTGCACCTGCACAACAGCACGTGGCAACCGCAGGCAGGAGACAGGCCAGACAGCTGCACCACCCCAAACCCCATTCTGGAGTAGGGAGCACCTACTGGGAGAGTGATATGGCTCAGGATACACAAAGACACTCGTTATTAAAGACCCAGCAACGTGCAGCAAACAACATGCAAAGAGAGGGCAAAGGTGCACGGGGAGGTCTCCAACACAAGCACGGGCAGAGAAGAGCCCAGCAGGAGATGACCAGGGCTGGGTGCTCTCTGCAGCTACTGATACCTCTCCAGATCAGCCCAGATTATGTGCAAATCAAGATCTTTATGAGGATGGACAAAACTTGCTGTTTATCTAAACTGTGCTGCAGCCACAGCAGGAAGAGCACAAATTACACCGTGAGTAAGGAGTCCCAGCAGGTCAAGCAGTAGTTTACATGGCAAGCAGCACGTTCTCCATCTGACCTCACTTTTAATGAGTCAAAAATACATCCAAGGAAGCACAATCTGACATCAAGCTAAAACATGCTGCATACTCCCACTGGCAGTCACAACCGGTTTGGGAGGGGGAGCCAGAGAGCCCTACTCAAAGGCTCCGATTAAAGGGAGGTAAACCTCCTGCCTTTGAAAAGATGCACAGGAATATATTTAGGAATAAACTGCCCAGGTAATAGAGTGTGCTTCTTGCCCCAAGCTTCTTCAAAAACAGCTAAGGAAGTCACACAAGTCGCCCATAGAGAACTCACAGTTTCACTGTGTTTCCAACCTGCCAGTGAAGAGGCAGAATCCTGAGTGATGCAACTCAGGAACAGGGCAGACTCCTCCTCCCTGCACAACTCAGCCCTAACACACGCTCTGGGGAGGAGGAAGAACCCAAACCCCAAAGCTCTTTATACCACCGGTATTTTTCTTCAAAATCGTTTGAATTTTGGCCATGCTTTAAGGGTAATTATTTCACTATGAATTGATATGCTGAATTTAGTGGTGAGTTTTCCCATAACTAGCAGACTGTTTAAACAACAGCAGCAAAACGTGTTGGGGAGAAGAGTGGCCTCATTTTATTTGTTGACTCTGTGATTTCACCTGGGCGGGTGGGGGGATATCAAGAACAATATATAAATGATATACATTTACATAGGTATAAAAATACTCCAACTTGTAGCTCAGAAGCAGCTTGAGCCATGGTGAACTTCAATAAACTAAGAAATATCACTTTTACAGTGAAGAAAATAGAAATAGAGAGGAAAAGAAAGCTGCTCAGATCCCCATAACGGTAATTATTAAGCAGATTTGCCATGACAGAGCTAGATGAGCTCATGCCTGAGGTGGGATTTCTGCTTTTTTGTCAATATGTAACCACGCTTTATAATAATTAAAATATAGGAAGCATCTAGAATTCCCAGGACAAGGCTGGTTTTGTCCATTCGTTTCCTGTGAACCCGACAAGGCACAGGGTCAGTTACTGTTTTTATTCCCAGGTCTGCTGACCTCCCATTTGAGCACCGAGGGGCCTCTGAATGAGAGGCCCTAAACACACACAAGCAACACACAGAACAAAGTGAAGGTGCCTACGCTCGACAGCCTGGAGAGGTTCACCGAAGAGCTGAGAGGATGGCAGTGTACCTACAGCAGCAAAGCCCCATGGGGAGGCCGAGCATCTGAGGACAGGGCTGAGCCTGCACGGAGGGATGAGTCGTGTTTGTTTGGCTCACCGAGCAGTGGGTACCAAACACCTCCTCTCCTGCCTTGGGCTCACCCCCATTCTGCTGAGCTGCTTCGGCAGGGCCTGGGCGGGCAGACCCGGCATGGACAGACCCAGAACAGGCAGATCCAGCATGGACAGACCTGGCACGGGCTTACAGAGCGCTCATCTCTCCAGCTCCTGTCTTACAGCAGATTAACGCGTCCCACTGAGCGAGTAAACACAGCCGCCGAGAGCGCCAAGGGAATACCGCGGTGCAGGAGCGTGGAAGGGGCCCGTTCCTGGGCGTGCTGCGACTCCAAGGCGGCACAACTGTTACTCGGGGCTGCGGTGTGTTGGCTAAAGCACCTGTCTGCCGCTGTCCCCAAGTGCCGCCCTCTCGCTGCCCGACACCACCGCGGCGTTACGAAACGCCCGGAGTTTATTCCTCCTTAACACGATTCCCACCGAGTGCCGGGGGAGCCACCAACCAGCGCGCTCCGTGCTCGGCTCAACTTCGCTGCGAGCCACCAAGGGAGCAGTTAATGATTAATGCGATTTATGCGCCTCCCCGACCGCGGGGCCTCGGCCGCGGGCAGGCGAAAGCGCCCGGAGCTGTTTCAGGGAGGGGAAAGCGCCC
>VZTU01009948.1:844987-880900 GCA_013400835.1 Zapornia atra
CTCGCCGGCCGCGCAAGAGCGCGTGCGCCGAGGGCGGCCAGCGGAGAGCGCGAGAGCGCGGAGGGCCCGCGCTGAGGCTGGGGGCGGGGCCGGCGCGTGTGAGACTCAGCGCGGGCGGGGATCGTGCCCCCGGTGGGGCCGCACTGGGCCTGCCCGGCCTTGAGAGAAGCCTGAGGGGGGATCTGATCCGTATGGATCAGTATCCGAAGGGGGGGACATGGGGGGACATGGGCAGCCTCTTCTCAGTGTCTGGGGACAGGACAAGGGGCGATGGCCTCAAGCTGGAGCACAGGGAGTTCCACTCCAACATGGGGAAGAACTTCTTCCCGGTGAGGGTGAGGGAGCCCTGGGACAGGCTGCCCAGGGGGTGTGGAGTCTCCTTCTCTGGAGAGATTCCAGCCCCGTCTGGACACCGACCTGTGTGCCCTGTCCTAGGGACCCTGCTTTGGCAGGGGGTTGCACCCCATGGGCTCTGGAGGGCCCTTCCCACCCCTGTGATTCTGAGATGTGGCAGGCTGCTGCGATGGAGGAGGCATCTTTGTGACAAAGCCTGACCTGTTCTTATCTGGGATGCGAAAGTACAGCTACATAAAGTGAAATCCTTAGTTAGGCTTCCTCAGTCGTACATGAGCAGCTTCTGTATCAGTTATCTATTATAAGCAGCTTTCATGAAACGATCACATTCTCAATTGGTAATTTCAAGATAAAAGGTAATTTTATCTTGGCAATCGAGCGAGCCAGTTCCTGGAGGCCGTGTAGATACCTGGTAGGGCAGTTAGCAGAACCTTTCTGCTGTTTTCTGAACTCCTTTTTTATCAATATTCTCTACCAAGAAGAACCAATGAGACTGACCTCCTCAGATGAGTTTAATTCACCTTCACAGCTTGAGAAGTGAACTTCACTGACTCCACGCCATTTGACACCGCTTAAACTTCAAAGTTCTCTCTGAGGCCTGGAGCCTTTGACGGAACTTTGTAAGTTAATTCCCATCTCACACACGTACATAAGCATCTTGCTTCCCAACAGCAAAGAGCCTTTTGTATGGTAAACCCCTCACATTGGCAGCCAAAGGAATATAAAGTGTGAGTTTTTTACACTGTTGTACCACAGGAGGAGTTCAGTAACACCATCAGACTGCAGTCACACAGCTCCATCTCCATCAGTTTCTTTCTTCTGTCCCCATTACACCTGTAAAAAATATATTTTCCTGTTTGTGTCAGAATAATTTCAAGCTAGAGAAAAAGCCTGTGCAAGCTGTCCCATGCTAGGATACCAGTTTCAAAACATTTTTCACCTTCTGTCCATCTACGTTGATGAGGGTCCAACGCTGAAGTGCAGACATGTGAAAGCTGCCTTTCACAACACTGACCTTTCCCACCAAACAGGCTGCACACCCTGCCTGACTGCACCCAACCTCTCGTCTGCTGGACATCCAGACATCCCTTGGGCACCTCTAGAACACAATTAGCTACGTGCACCAAAAAGAAAGCAGTAACTTCACTAATTTAGTAAAATAACTGCTTATTTTAGAAGGGCCCCAGACACAACCTAGACTGGAATCAGAGCAGTGAGCTACTTGTGATTTTGAATAGGAGACATGCCTGGGTAACCTGATCGACCGTGCAACCCTAACAATCACAGGGCAGCATCATGAGCATTTGTCATCTCCATCATTCAGGAAACATTTGCCGTCATCCTCATGGCATGAATATTTATCAGTAAAGTGGGACTATTAAAACACCTGAGTCAGAAATAAATTGATCAAGATTATAGCGTGAGTCAAACGCAGAGCCAGAAATAGCATTCACAAGTCCTGACTTTCAGCCCTGTGCACTAACCACTACGCAGGTTCCTTAAGGCAGTTGAATGATGTAATTAATGTTTGTAGAGTAATTTGAATCCTTGGATGGAAAATGCTATGACAATAGCAAGGTTGGAGCGACAGAAAGCCACATGTTAATAGAAGAGAAACAATGGCTGTAAACTCCTGGGAAAGGTCTTTTGTGCCGAGGTGCTGTAAAAAGGCTTTTCTTCTAGAAAGGTATGAAAAGGCTTCAGGTTGATGGAAAGCAAGCAAGCAACGAGCCTCCTGGTTTATCTCAAAGAGCTGAGCCCAGCTAATCCCACTGGTTTATTCTGTACAGAGGGGAGAGGGGCAGGAAAGAAAAAGTCACCTGACAAAGTGTATTCTATGCATACTTTTATTAATAAAATATAAGATTTACAGCATATGTCAATGGACAGTGTGCTTAGAGAATTACCTAGCTGAATAGTATGACACCAGAGTCAGTAGTTGGTTTCGGTGAGGATAATTAAGCCTCAGATGACATACCAGGGAGCACTGCTACTGACAGCCGAAAATCCTTCCCAAGACTAGCTTACAGCAGCCCAGATTCCATCCCAACATGCACAGCTGAGGTCCGAGAGGCAGTTTGTCTTGGATGTAGTATTGCTAGAAGGCTGCGCTGTCCTACGCGACTCTACCTGCTCTGCTCAGCTCCCTGTGCTCAGCACATCCTCGCTTCCTTCTGTCTGTGCTAAGCAACTTGGCAGGGATCCCATGAATGGCTGGGGACAGGGGTACACACAGGAGCAGCAGGACCCTCAGTCCTCCCAAAGCAGCAGTCAGTACACCTGCGGTTCTTCACAAGATGGAGATGAATCGTACCAGCTCTGATGCAAACGAAGCGTCTAATTACCGCTTCGCCCTTGCGATAAGAATAACCCCCGGCCCCCATCCTGTCGACACCGATACACGTGATGAACGCTACTCAACAAGCTGCTTCCTGAACTATTAGCAAGTACAGTCATTTGAGTAAAACCCCCTCACGTGCTGTGTAAGCAGGAGTAGGGCCTCCTGGTTTATTCACCCATTGGAAAACAGTTGCTGTCCCTGGGGCAGGTAAATTTTTTTTACAAGGCTAACAGGTGAAAAAAAAAGAAGGTAAAATCCTTACAAAGGCTCATGGTCAGGCATGCATGTTACAAGACAAATACTGTATTCAAGAGAACCCGATCTAATAAATATTAGAATTTTTACATTTTCAAACCACTGCACACAGACTCTTAAAGAAATTAAAGCATGGTTGCAAGAGTAGTCTTGTTAACAATCTCTAACCCAGCCATAATTTTACAGCAGAAACAGTATCTTAGTTGATCAAATTATAAAGGCATTATAATAACTACCTATAACTAAGCCACAGAAATAATTTAAATACAGGTAACTGAAAAGTGAAAATTCTCCCAGCCACGGTAAGTTCACAACAACTTTAAACTTCATTCTGAACATTCCCATGAAGGAAGAGTAAACCTAAAAGCACAACTGGCAAAAATACCTGGAGGTAAAAACTCATGAGCCTTATAAAGCATCAATATCTAGTTCATCTTTGGATAAGCCTTATTTGCTGAAGAGTTTAAATCTCTCAAACAACTATGAACACTTATTTCATGCAGCTTCTGTACTCCACATATTTCTGATTGCTGCACCAATTAACATTTCCATAAGTGCAATAACTTTGCAAAGCCAAAAGCCAGAAGAAACACTTGCATGGTGAAACTACATTTCCACTCAGGTACTGATAGCAATAAGATACAGAGAACAGAGCATCTCCGAGCGCAGGGGGTAGTTACCCGTATGGCCACGGGCTGTTTCCTACTACAACACCATACCGCCAGACAAGAACTCAGACAACTTTTTAATAAGCCACAGGGGACTTCGTACTCTAAACAAGGCATTAAAGGTATTGTGTCCTAAAACAAGGCATTAAAGAAACCAGGATGAAGCTCAACATTAAGACGTTAGTCCCATAAGATGGGTTTTAAAACCTGAAAATTCGATTCCTGTTCCAATTTAACCAATAGGGGTTTTTTTTCTTTAAAAAAAAAGTGCCTTCAGGGATACTGGAACAGTAACTGACCTGTTCAGATGATGGCAAAACCTGACAGCAGTTTATGGTCTGGAAGTGGTCAACGCACACTACGGCTGGTGATGTCATCCATGAATGAATGCAGATACTTGTGAAATCCCTCCCTCTCTTCATTCCCGTGAAAAATAATTAATACTGGTTAAAATCATTACAAAAAACATCATTTTATTTTCATGCATCTAAGGTAAAACACAGAGTATTTGTATAAAGAGGTAGATTAAAAAAAGAAAACAGATTCTCCATTCTTTGTCACTTTTATTCAGTAGTTTGTTTGTTTTTTCCTTATTTTCTTTTTTTTTTGGTGCCAGACATGGCAAGGAGTGATTACAGTCAACTGTTTATTAAAACATTTGTTGCAACACAGACCCCCTTTACCACTGACCCCAAACGGACCCATTTCATGTGCTTTATTTTGTTTGTTTTTCTATACACCACCACCAAGGCTAGGTGGAGGGGGATGAAAGGGAAAGGGGGAGTCCAGGAGGCCAGAAGGAGGAGGAATGCTACAAGCCACAGCAAGAATGAGCTGTATTTAATAAAAAAAGGGGGCCACGAATGATACAGTAATGAGGTTACACAATTAAATCCCATAGCATGATTGAAGGCTTTCCCTGTGTTTGAAGTCATCACAATGGAAGGCATAAAAAGTGGAGTAAACCGATGTTGATACAGTCCAATCTAGTCCATTAGGCAAGATGGTGCAAGTAGTCATTTAAATTAAAAAGTGCCCTATCCTCACCTAAATGGCTAGCAGACATGGAGAAGGACGCAGTGACGGAGCGACAGAGCTTTCTCCATGTAGCTATAAAAGTGTGTTGTCATATATGGCACGTTTTAAACACTGGAAAGGGGTGCCATAATGGACCTCATCCTCTCGTTTACAGGTACAAATGCTAGATTCAACTATTTCAACTATGCAGGAAGTGGACTCTTCAGTTAGGAATGCCAACCCTAATTCATCTTGTCTTGAAATATATACAAGTTGTTTGTGGTAGCTACGGCGATGATGTTCTCCTTGGGGTGCCAGGCTGTGTGCAGAATCTTCTTGTTGAAGTCCAGGCTGTCGACGCTGATCTCGTCCTTCTTCCGCTTGCCGCTGGCGCAGACCTTGCGCGGCTTCAGCACCGTGCGGGGCTTGTTGTTCTCCCGCGACGCCTCCAGCGTCACATCGCGCTTCGTGTTCCTGTCGAACATCCTGAAGAAGTTGTTGTAAGATCCTGTCATGACAATGCTGCAGAGAGGGAGAAGGGAGAGAGTGAGGGCTCGGTCGACAACAGCCTCTCCGCTTATCAAACCAGACGGTCCCCACGAAGGCCGTGCCTTCTGGGATCAGTGGGGAGCAGGCACCCTAGCCCATGCCTTCTACAAACTGAGGTGGAGCTACAACATCTGAGTGGTTTATAGGTTAAAACAACCAAAGGTAGCTTCCCCCTTAGCTGGGCCTTTGAAGGTACACCCTCTGAGATGTCATCATTCAGTTTCCTTCTCACACAGCTCAGGGAAGCGATCTAATGAAAGCCAAACACAGGGGATTTTCAGCCCTGCAGTTTCAGTCACAAGCTGTGGGGATTCAGGCACTGGCACACCTAGCCTGTGGCAACGCCTTATGGCAGATCCTTCATCTAGATCAGCTTTTCAGTAAGACCAGACACTTGTAAGCTTCCCTGTCCTTCCTCTGCCTCACTAATCATTTGATCAGAGGGATACTACGTTAAACCACCTGAAGCTCTGACAGTACTGACAGGGATGCCACAAGCCGATACAGAGATCTGGCAAATGAGCAGTTAACGACATCATTAGCACAGAACCGACAGCTGCCTTCAGTGGCATTATTGGCCAGTCAGGCACCCCAGGCCAACCTGACAGCTCCTTGTAAGAAGATGACTGGGAGGCTTTTCCCCTGTGTTCCATCTTCTGCCAAGCAGCCTAAACAGAAACACACTGCCAGGCTCCCCAGCCCGCTGCAGCGCACACAATGGCAGGGTTCCCTTGTTCCCATACAAAGCATTCCACAGATGGATCCTAACAGATGCCCCAGCAAGCCTCCCCCACAGCCACGCCCCCAGGAGAGATCAACACAAGGGATGAGGAACCCAGTGGCTCAGGGTACCAGTAGTGTTTCACCAGTCAAAGTGGTGGAAAAGCCTCTCTAAAACCCTACTGGTTTGTGCATCTCTCCAGTTTAAGCAGCAGGAACACTGGATGAGTATTTCCCTCTGGGAGAGAGAGGAAATTTCTCATCCAATTCTACATCTCTTTGGAAGACTAATGCTATTCTCTATGAGCTTGTGCTACAGCATCAAGGGTTAAGAGCTAATGTACAGATGTTAAAGCCCTCTAAAAGGACTAAAATATTACCCAAACCAGTCCATGAATCAAAACAGCTATTTGAGGCTGTGCTTCAGGCTGCCTGCTTTGAGAGTAACTTAGAAAGGTCTTAGTGCACAGAGAAGAATTAAACTTGCCTGTCTGATCCGTTCCAACAGCATTCAAATTTGTCAAAAATGCAATCGTTCTCATACAGGGAACAGAGTTTACTTCTGAGGTATTCATGCACCTGGAAAACAGCAGTGAGATGAGCTGAATGAATACTGAACTCACATCCTGGTACAACAACCTGCACAGACCCCAGCTGTGTGCAGGTCCTTGAGGACTGTCAGGGCTGACAGCCTTTCCACAGGAGCACAGGCAGCTCCTGCAGCTCCCTCCTCTGACCGCAGGGATAAAGGGCAAACAGCAGGGCAGTGTGAATTCACATATCCTGCCTGAGTTTTCCAGTGAGCTCCAGCAGTAGCCAGTCACTTGGCATAGAAAACGAGGCATTTCCCAAAACGCAGCTCTACAGAACACTGTCCCCCCCAAGCTGTTGTCATACCCTCACTACCCTTTTAGAGACCTGAAAGGATTTCTCAGACTTTGCTTATAAAAAAATAAAATCATTCTTTGCTGCCTGATCTTCCTCCTATGTGTGATGAAGATCCCTCCACAGATGTCTTACAAAGCAGCACCACAGCAGCTCTCAGTCCTGGTAAAGGCATTTCCTGTGAAGGAGATGTTTTACCTCCCACTTTCTCCAGGAAAGAACAGGAGGATATAAAGTCAAGTGACAGCTCACAGATGTGCTGTCTCATGTCACATCTCCACTGTGCAAGAGGGAGGCTTCTTCTTACCCCTACGTGGGTTTGGGTTCTGCAATCAGCAAAATCCTTTAGGATGTGTGTGGAACCCTGGACATGGTGCTCTATAGGCAGAGCACCGCCACAGCAACGCTGTGAGCACGACTCTGCATCCTTCAAGGTTTTCATTTCCTGCCCACATCACATTCACTGAATACCTGGTATGTTTCCACAGGTCTGTTTTCCATATTTAAATCCCAGATCTTCACCGACAGGTAATCTCTAGTCATCATATAACGACCACTATGGCTAAATTTGACATCAGATATGGAAGAGATGATTTCAGAGAAAAATGATCTGTTGCTAGGGTCTTCTGGTTCTTCAAACACTGAACAAAAATAAGACAGACATTTCAAGAGGCGAGTTTACGTGTCTTCCAATACAAGATACAGACAAACGGGGTTAGCATTTCCTCAACCTTGCCCCAGTGGGCCAGCCTGCCTCCATTATACACAAGAACATTCACCTTCTCCTGAAACTGCAACACTCAAACATATTATTCTGGTCCTAAGTCAAGCCCAGCTTCTAAATTAAGCCAACTACTGGCTACTATTTGGAGTCTTCACTCACACCTGTAAGATACCAAAGCATCAATTGCAGACCAAGTACGTGGTCCTGCAGCCCCTGTCCTGCTGCCCAGGCAGCCTCCCCAGGTTGAGCTGCCCAGGGTTTTATTCACTGCTTTTCCTCTGGAAAAGAGTTAAAGAAATCTTAAAAATATGTTTATTTTAGCTTTTAGATCTATCCAATACCCTACAGAAACCCAGCACACACACTCCAGTGTTTACTGGAGATTCCTATGGAGTGCTTAGTTCCACCTGACAGCAAGGCATCACACCAGAGTCAGACAAGCAGCAGCACAGCACAGAACTTACGCTTTGAGTGCCTGTCGCAGAGCGCTGACGCTCTCATATCACAGAGGCGAATTGTTCCTTTACTGCTGCTGTATACAAACGTGTTACAGCTGTTTGGGTGGAACTCAGCAGCTGTTATCACCTCTGTGAGCTCTTCCATGTTGGCAGGCTTAATATCTACAATATCTACAGCATTTGGTTAAGAAATTTTCTCAGGTTTCATAAGGCACTTTTCAGTTTTAAATGCATCCAGCAGTGTGTCTCCAGTCCAAAGCATACCTGAAACAGCCAAACAGAATTAACACAAGCCCATAAAAAGCAAAATAATGCTCAGAATTTTGAAGCAGGCCAATACTTCCATGCCAAGCACTGTGGGACCCAGTCAAGAAACTGGATAAAAGCTCTAATTCCACAATTTGTATGGAATGCAAGACTGTACCATTGCATTCTGTAACAGTCTGGATACAGGTATCAGTTTAATTCTTACTGCCTGCAGCACTGGGAGCTGCCCACAGGAGAGGTCAGAAGCCACAGAAGACCAGTTCCTGAGATAAGGCTGGTACTGCTGACTTGCTTCTTATCCAGAGTCAAGACCTTCCTCCTGAGCTGCTCACCTCACCTGAAGCCTTATGGCTTTTTCTCCTTACAGCTACTAGGGAGAAATCACCAGGATATGGAGAACTGTGTTACGCAGAGAGCTTTTTGTGACATAAAACTAAACCCAACAGTTTTATTGTAGCCAAACTGTTTGCATCACACCAACCACCACAAAAAGATACTAAAACTTCTGTCTGTAATTTCTAGGTGCCACAGGTTAATCCGCAGGTCATCTGCAGACAGGTATGTTTCATAGTCGCTATTAATGGAGATGGAATTGATGTGATACGTGTGAGCATTGGCAAATATTCTTCGTGGGCTAGCTTCAACCATGAGGTCCATGGGCCTGAATACTGGCACCTGCAGAACACAAAGCAACAGAAGGTTGAGACACAGCTGTACAACACAGTCCTTAAGCACACCCAGCCAGTTAACTATCACAAAACTGCCCCAGAAATAAACGTGTCTGCCAACTGGCATCCCAGAACACACCGTGTTAAGGCTGTGATGGGGCACAGGCTAATCTGTGCACAGGGAGGGGGGGAGAGAGGAGAAATCACTTCAATACAGCTAATTCACAGAGTCAACTACTCACCCGTAGTGTTGTAACTGTAGTAGGATCCCTATACCGTCCATCTTCTTCCTTTAAATTATAACCCTCTGGTCTTTTGTCCCTTTCACTGATTTTCCATAACTTTATTGTTTTATCTGAAAGAAACCAGCCACAGTTTAAAAAACAAAGCTCTGGCTAGCAGAGATCCTCATCTTCACAGTTGATGCGCTGAAACACGAAGCCTTCAAACAAGACAAGACCACCCACATGTTCCAAAAAAGACAAAAATACTGCTGGGAGAAAACAAGAGAAATCAAAAAGACCTCCTCCACAGTTTGTTCTTTTTATAAAAAAAAGTTAACTGAAGCTTGCTGTAGAGTCAGGACTGTTATGAATGACTAATGCAAGCTGCACACAGCTATACCGAGGTACTACAGAGCGACCTGGCCAGAAATAGCTCACAGAACACCTGACGTGGTGGGGCCTCAGTGTGCAGGTAAGGCTGCAGCAGTACAGTTCAACAGCAGCACTCATAGCCTGTGCTTAAAACAGGTTTTCTCCCAGCCTTCTGGAAGTGCAGAGGGTTAGACAAGGTCCTGACAGTGAAGCTCTGCAGCAAGAGGTGCTTTCGAGGCAGAACTTACCGTTTGTAGACAATAAAAACTGAGCAGCATTTTTCTGGGGTAACCACCTAATTTTATTGATCTTCTCTTCAATTTCTAAACTTTTCAAGTAGTCAAACTCTGGTTCATGGCTTTGAAAGGTACTGTAAACATTGTATTCTCCTCTACTGTGAGACTGGATTTTGTTCTAAAAAGAGAACAAGAGATCAATTAAATATCAAGACATGTATGTAACATACAGAATGCTTTTCAAGGCTGCAGGCAGAAGACAGAACTAGGTATTTATGCAGCAAGATATATAGGCAGGCTGCCAGGCAGCCTAAGAATAGGTTAAGACTTCTACACTCTCTTGTTGCCTCCACCAGATTTTCCTTTGGTGTACAACTTGCCTTATTTTAAGGATCCTGATGAACAGATGAAGTGAGCATCATCTCCTTTGCAAGAACTCCATTAGGGTTCCTACTATTTTGGCTAAGAAAGCACCAGAGAAGAGAATTATCCTAACAGCTTTTGATTCCTAAAGCTTCCAGAAACTCCCATCAGCCACATGAACAGCATCTCCAGCCAGTTCTCATTGATTCTGAGCAGCTGCATTACTCAAAAATCTTCACCATTCCCCCTTAATTTTTCCACCTCTGTTTTGGTTTTTTTTTCTTAAGGAGAACATTCTCCAAGAGAACTACACAGCCACACATATGGCAAGCCTTTTCTGTGGGTAGGTTTGGCTTCCCAGGCACACTACGAAAATCCCACGTCACCTCTAAATTTATACAAGCAGCTCCACTATTCTGGTTTATAATCTCCACCCTCCCTGAGACCTTCTGAACTGCTTAAGCAGCTGCTTCTTCCTCAGTCTGGAGATTAGAGGAAAAACCTTAAGACCTCTTCTGAATACATCTTTGACAGTAAGAGTCATACCTGCAGTTAGCCTGTTCAGGATGGGACTGTTTAGAAAGCTCTGAAGCCTCCAAACTTCCAGAATCCCTCTTTTTAAAAGCCTGGTTTAGGCAGTGGCCTCCTAGCACTAATGCTGTACCACATGGCCTGACCCTAAATTCCCTGGAACCATTTCCAAAAAAGCATTCACTAGGTGTCCTTGAAATTAATTCACACTTAATTCTGTCATATTTACATATTCTGGTTTCCCATTTCAAGGGGTTGCACCATCAGATGCCTTTCCTGTGACACGCAAGGTGCTGTTAGGAGCACTCCCTCAGCTAGGAAAGCCCTGAGCCTCAGGGTTAGCGTGGCTGCTACTTGGCTATCTGGAGAAGGTTTCAGGCCAGGAATACATCAGCCCTCACAGCTTTGGTTTGGGAGCTATTGCTGGATGTTTGGCATTTTGGGACGTGGGCTGTCATAGTACCTGAAAGTGAAGTGAAGGCACTGGTAGGACAGGTCTGCTCCTATGGCTAGGGGACCCCTGAGCCCCAGTGTCACTGGGGCAGCTGGTGGGCTGCCTGTGGAAGTTGCCTGGCATGTGCCCCATCAGATACCTTTCCTGTGACACGAGGGATCTGGCTCCTTCCTTGTCTCGTATCTCCAGTCCATCCATGTGCTTCATCCCTTACTATCTCACTACAACACACTTACCCATAGGATACTTGCTAGCCCACACTGGCCACATTCCTCACATCGCTTGCTCTTGCTTCATACCTCACAGGGACAGTGGGAAGGAATTCTTGTATTTTACAATAAGCAGACAAACACACTGTGCCATACCTGCCAATTGTACTGGCTTTGCTTTGTTCTAAGCTTCAACTAGACCTAATCAGTTAGGCAGTCACTGCACAGAACCAGCAACTTGAAAATCTATTGTGCTTTAGGAAGTGTTGGTCGTGATTCTGGGAGCTTTCCTTCAATTCCATACTGATCCATAATGATTGAGTCTTAAAATACTTCTTGTTCACTCTAGTAAAACTCTACAGGACCAGAACAACATATAAAAGCAGTAATATATGAACATCCATCCTTGGGAGAAAAGCAAAGCTTAAGCCACCAGACCACCTCACAGCACTCCAAATCAAAACAAGAGGTGTTGGCCCAACTGCCTTATGTTAAATTCCCATTTAGGTAATTACAGGCTGCCTACACAAATTCCTCCTTCAGTTTCAATTAGATAGAGTGTTCATTTCCTGCCTGGTGCCTTGCCTTGCTGAAGGGCTGCTGCACACTAACCCAGAGGTGGCAGTATTCTGGCAGTGGGTGAAGCTGCACCAGTGTGTGTAACTCCATACAGACTGTGGTGGTGTAGCCTTTTTCTTCTGGTGTGTAGGGTCAATAAAGCACTTGAATGCAGTACATAAATCCAACCCAAACACGTGTCTGTTAGACCCTCTTACATGTAAGACCTGCTGTAGACAGTTGTGCATACAGCGTGACCAACTGCTGCACAGGAGGGAATGGAGTGCCCAGCAGTCAGTCACACAGCCAGATGTGAAGTAACCACAGCTGAGTAGAGCAACTGTAAAACAACAGACTTGGGCTTCCCCAAGGTATTGTGTTCTACTCCCTCCTTTCTGTTTTAACTTTAGGCACTCTTTAGACCACAACTAAAGAGTTATTTAAAGATAAATCAATTTCTACCAGTGTCACAAAGTTATCAATAACCTATGCACTCTTAAATGTCATTATTTTAACCACTTATTACACAGGCATGTGCTTTGTGTAAAGCTTCTGAAAGATGTGCCTTTTCTTTAAAAACAGAATGGACAGGAACAGAGACCACTGAACACACTTTATGCAGTTAGCACTCACCTCCTGCTCCTGTTGAAAGATGACGACTCTACCTCCTTTGTCTCCTGTTGCTAACAGCTCTCCAGAATGGTTAAATTCTACTGTAGAAATGATATCAGCTGCACAGGAACAGAAATAAACCCCACAAGTTAATTAAGTCTTCTAAATGCTACTAGCCAAGAAAGCTACGAATTAAGTAGAAAATCAAATGCAGAGTTGGATTCAGTGTAAGTATACTCACGTTAGAAGTTACAAGCAGGGATGTCTTCAAATAGAGGGGAGAAATGTTTTAGAGCTATCCACCTGAAAGCCAGCTACTCGTTCACTGTGCCAGTTACAAGTTCAGTGCTGTGCACTGAACTGTTTTAAAAGGTTTTATAGTCACTCCTTAGAATTGAGTTTGTTATGACGGCTGCTTTAGCACAGAAATGGATTTTCAGCAGGCACTCTAACAGCAGAGGCTGGGTATATACAGTCCTACCTTTATTTTCTCCATTCTTTCTGACAGAAGACTTCCATACAATCACTACCCACAATTGCAGAGCCTTTTTTACTTTTAAGGCAACTGCACACCTCTGACAACTTATGGTCTGCCCTTATTAGTTAGGGTGGAGATGTTCAGACATCAGTGCCTGAGAAATGCAAGGATGTGGAACAACAGCAACAGACAATGA
Organism: Zapornia atra; assembly: GCA_013400835.1. Classification (NCBI taxonomy): domain Eukaryota; kingdom Metazoa; phylum Chordata; class Aves; order Gruiformes; family Rallidae; genus Zapornia; species Zapornia atra. Next base: position 858,127 of record VZTU01009948.1, read on the forward strand.
GGAAATAAATGGTCTCTAAACCCCAGAGTATCTCCTGGATGAGGAAGGTTTACATTACCACAAATATTTTTCTATGGAATGCTACAATGAAACTGTGGATGTTCATTGACAAAAAGAGTCACACCCAGTATCAACTGGATCTGGTCAACAAGCAAAAAAGGGCAAGTTACATGCTCAAGGACAGGAGTTCTCCTGTTCAAACACACGCACGCCCCTCATCCTTTCAGATGGAGGAATCAGAAGCTGAACTGTTCTTCAAACGTCACCTTCAAGTTGCAATAAAACTGATCTTCTGTAGCAGAAAGTACCTAAGATTTTTACATGAGAGCCTTGAGGCTATTCTGTGCCAGGCTAATACAGGTAAACAACCTGCCCACCTTTTCTACTGGAAGGTTTTCTTCCTTCTTTGCGACTTGAACAAGGTCTGGTACCTGCTCTACAGACCAAAAGCAACTGCTGAACACGATACCCAGTGTGAATTTGAACAGACCCTTATCACAGGCAGCAAGGGGGTGACACTTCATTTTGCAGAAGTGAAAGGCTGTGTTTTCCTCACTCCAGGGCTGTCCCAGACACAGGGGCGGTGGCTCAGAGGACGTTAGCAAGCTGTTCTTTAGTAACTGCATCACACAGCAGCTACAAGCAGCCAGAGAAGTGTCTGGACAGGGCACAAACTGCCCAGAGGAGCAGGCTGCAAAATCCTCAGGCAGCGGCCAGAGGCACAGAGTCAGACACACGGCATGGACAGGGATGTACAGCTCAGTTGTGTCCCCTGATACACAGCAAACTGCCACACAGCAAGGGTCAACACACAAGCACCCCATCTCCATCCACATCCCTTGTGGTGGCTATCAGGCACTGCTGGAACACGGGAGGCTGAAGTATCTCAACACTGTTAAGGGCAGAAACATGACCTCAGCTCGTATGTTGATAAACCAGGATCCGGATCACACGTAGGAAAGCCTGGATTTCAGTGCACTTTGTTTCCTTCCTGGAGGGCAGCAGTTACTTTAGCTCTTCATTAACAGATTTGTTAACACAATGAAGTGGTTTGTCTCCTATCTGTAAGGCTTAAGACTGCCTACAATTCATGAAGATATGGCACTCAATATATCCAGTCTTCACAGGCAAACGAGGCATAAAGGTAACATGGAGTTACTCAAATCCAGTGTAAGGACAAAGAGTGAAGTGCCAACCAAGCAATCCCAGTATTCCATTCACTGCAATCCATGTTTTAATCCTCTAGAAGGAGGAGAGCTAAGGGAACTTACCAAATAATTGAGGAAAAAACAGGCAACTCACCACTCACTAGTGAGAAACACACAGAATAATTATTTTGGGAAACCTTTTAGAAGGTCTAACACTGCCAAATTTGCTGCTGTGTTTTCATCTGTATTAACACCCTCGCTCCCAAATGACATCAAGGCAATCCTTTTCCTCCCAAACCCTGACTGTAATGCCCGTGGAAATTGCATGAAGGATTAGGTTAGTCCTCCAGCACCCAACGGCAAACGAGCACCTACGGAAGGGCTGCCTCCCTCTGCCTCCTCCCTTTTGTGCGTGTTATTTTTGCTACAGTCTCTAGGTGGGAGTCTTGCAAACAGAGGGCTGTGCTCGCTGCCCAGGAGCTTGGCAATGATCCCTTCTGAGGGAGGGGCAGATATATAGACGCTTTGTCACCAACGGCTTTTGGAAGTATGTGTTCTACTGGTTACCTCTGAAGTAATTTCAACACTCTCCTCTTCAAGTACTAGTATCAGAGATAAAGAACCACCACAACCTTATCTGATAGCCATACCCATCCCAGGACAGAGTTAGATAGTATTATCTGTTAATGCACTTCCACAAGTCACCCATGCCTTGAGACCCATTTGTCTCTCTTCCCATCACCCCCACCCCAGCATCTCAAGTCATCTTTGATGTCGAGATGAATCGTGACATTTCAAGTGCTGAGATTTTAAAACACTACCAGGCAACACCACACAAGATGAAGATATTCTGACAAAGGCAAGCAGCAGGACAGAAATGTCTGTCTACGTGCCTGCAGTGTACCTCCAATACCTGTGCTCAGTTTCTCCCTCTTGTGTAACTCGGGCAGAAGCTCAGGGGTCACCCCAGCGTTTAGAGGTATTTCTTTCTCTGCACAGACTTCTGTGGCTGTCCTTTAGTTCCACTTCAATATCCCTTCACAGGCACTTACTGTTAACACTCTAGAAACACTACTGAGACTACTAAATATCCCAAGCAATGGTGTTCAGTGACCTGAAAGCAAAGCAGAGGGAAACAAGGGAAAAGTCTCCTACACAACCTGCAGTCCATTTACTGTTGTTCTGCACATACATCACCAAGAGCAGATATTTTGCAGCAGGCTGAGCAAAATGCCAGGAACCAAACCCAGAGCTACCCTAAGTGTTGCACCCCTACCCCAAAGAAACAAAACACTACAGCCAAACCTAACCAGTCATCTTAAAAATCCCACTGAAGTGTCAAGAGAGCCTTCTGGTCCCTGAGCTCACACCAACAGTCAGTCTGCTTCCCCAGCAGCCCCCAAAACCTCCTGTCTTCCCATATACAGCAGCTACAGTTAGTTTCTTGCAACTGCTGCTGAGGTTGATTTTTCTTCTGCACAGGATCTAGTTTTCACAACCTGCTCTAAGCTTTTTGTGTCTTCACTTTAAGAGCTCCAATAGAAATCAAAACCACAGCAAGGTCTGGACACTTATCTCCACTAGATTCAGGGAAGGCTAGCTTTTCCCATGGTATGTGTGGAGACAGGAACCTGAAGAACCAGAGATATCAGAACAAGGCATCCAGTTCAGAGAATGGGACAGGGGAAGGACAGTTATCTCCAAGGTCCAATAATGCTTAAGTAGTGTGTTCACCACGTGAAGGGGAGACGTACCAGCAGCTCCCAAGAATTCTCAACCAGTGGCAGACACACACTTCCATTAATCATCCTGAAAGGAAACAACCACTCAACACAAACCTAACATTTTCTAGTGGGCTTCTGAAGATAAAAAAATCACAGCTCCATAATTTTAAGTCAGTATTTATTACCCCAACGTTTGCTATTTTGAGCAATTCACCTGTCAGGCCTGGCAGGGTTCAGACAGTGTGGAACACTGCGGCCGTGGGGCAGCACTTATGAAAGACGAGCAGGTCAAATGACAATAGGCAGGTTATACAGTTCCAAGACAGATGAATAAAGGAATCTCAAATGCCTTTTCCCCCTTTAAAGGAAAACAATGTCTTAAATAAGAAACAAAAACAATCAGTGACAGATACTAAGACAGGGGCCTTCCACACTTTCAACTACTGCTGAACAAGAGCCACACATGCATGACTGTAAGCAAGTTTTCTGGAGTATCAGAGCAAGGGCTACAGAATAAGGAAATAAAACAGCTTTATCAATGAAAACAAGAAAAAACAATCCTGTAATCCAATGACTTGGTTCCAGAAGACCCACTGTGAGCCTGAAAAGCAATTCCATATGAAATTTGTTTCCAGTAATAGAATAAAAGGTATTTTATTAGTAAAGAAGAGGCTATCTATTTTAATGTACCATGAACTTCATATAAACTCTGCTTATTAAACATGCTTGGTAGGCAAAACATGTCACCTACTCTCCAGCAGCAAGTCAATCATGGCAGGGAACAAAGAGCGTCTTTATTTCACCAGACCCAAACGGTTTCTGTGAGAGTTTCTGGAATCACGTTGATCGGCTGCCTAAGCAGGGAGCAAGTAAATCAGTATGTTTACCCAAGTGGACCAATCTTCTGATGTTTCCAAGGACTGAACAAAGAATAGTAGCATTTAAAAAGCATTTTGGTACTTCTGCATTGTTTACACTTCTTCCCAGTGGCTCAAAATACCATTTCTGGAATTTTCCAGAGGAGCAACTCAAACAAATCTCACCCATAACACAGAGCAGATTGCTTTTAAATTGGTAATCCTGTCCTGAGGAGTAAAAGGACAGTTCACTGACCAAACGTGCAGCCCACTTCCTCAGTCTGCAAGACTTAAGTATAGAAAAAACCTATTTTGATCACTAATTGATCATTGCAAGGCTAATTCAGACGCTGGCTGGAACAGAAAACAGCTTTTACAATTACTACAAAAATCTAAGAAAGCTCAAAAAACCTCAAATTGAGGAATCAGCACAGGAATGGATAAATACCTAGAGGCATAAAGACAGTGAAATATTTGTATTCAACACACAATTACTGGCATACCTGAGCCAGATACCTGGGGTGAAGGAAAACCTTCCTGCTTCAGCCTACTGAACAGATGCAGCTTTCAAAAACTCGAGCTGAAGTCACAACTAATGCAGAGAATCATGACTTCTGATGGGATTTTCTTGTTTCCAGTAATAATTCTGGTCTGGAGCTATGTACTTTGTTACTGGGGGCAGTGGGGGGAAGCCAACCAAAAACACTAGAGAAAACAAAAGCTCCTGTAAGGCTCCAAACTTTCCAGGAAGCTGCACAGTGTGCTATGAATGTCTGAGCCACCCCAAGATCACCCCATTGTTTGCAAGGTTTTGATTTACCATGCTTACCAGGAGTCCCAACATACAGTGTTAGTAAAGTGCTCATCTCAAAGCGAACAGGAAGGCTGCTTAAGTAAGGTTCAGAAAGACTGACTGTGCAGGTGCATGTGCAGAGAGCTCCCAACACAGGACACCACAGCTATACACACCAGGGAAAGAGTAAGAGAGCGAAATACCAAGTGCTGCTTAATACTGATGGTACAAAAGAACACCCTCTGCATTCCAGCCTCAGCCCTAATTTATGTAGGTAGTGAGGGGGAAGGGAACACAGGATTGTATACTTTAAAGTTACCATGACCAGCTTTACTATTGACTTCATTTCCCTTTTCTCCATTCACTGAGTAATTCTCCGCATTCATTCCGCCTCTCAGAAGTGACTAGGCAACAAACCCAAAGGCAGCTGGGATAAGGCATTCCTACTGCTCAATTTACTTCAAGAGTCATTCCAGAAGGCCTTTTAAGTAGATCTCTTATTTACTAAGAGAGGGCATTAAAATTATATGAATTCCTCAAAAATCTGGGGCCAGCATAAAACACACACAAGGCAGAAATAGATAGGGGTTACCCTTGGAGAAAACCTCTCACTCCTCTGCCAGGAAGCACTGCAAGAGCCAGCTAGTTACTTGTTCTCTCCTCAGTACCACCCTGCAATATCACTGCACACAAAGAGCAGACAAAACTCCCCTCCTCACTGGGAGGACAGGGGAGTTTGTATGGTGGCCAGCCAGCCTCACACTGCTGCCAGCCATACCAGAGTTCCCATTCGGGGAGCTGGGGAGGCAGAGGACAGTCATTAAGCTGGTTTTGTTGGCTTGTGCAACTCTGGGAAACTTACACACAGGGAGAGAGACTCAGAGTGTTCAGCATCCAACCTCATTCCAAGTGCTCCAGGCCCTCTGATGCTGAAAATAAAATGGGATCATCATGAAGTGCTCGTTTTCCCTACTGATTCTGAAAACATTCTATCCCAGTCACACACCTTGAAGCATTGAGACTCTCCCAGTGCTGCTGACACACGTATCTCTGGGTAACATGCACACATCAGACACCAGCCTCCAGAGAGTAAACACATGTAGCACTTTACATATGAAGTTCACTGCAAGAACTACTTACCCTAAGTAAAATAACCAAACTTAAACCTTGTCGAGTGGTCCTAAACACCTTATTTTGCCCTCTATTTTTTGGGCTTCCCTGTATTCACATTTCCTTTATTCACTCCTCCTTCCCTTGAACATTGCCAATCTTTGAGGAAAAAGATAGTTTTCTAGAACATGCCAGTCCAAGTTCAACTTTGAATTTGAAAGCCTGAATGATTTACTCATTATTATTATAATACAGCTTATTTTTAGCTTTCTATTCAGTTCCCTAAAATAAAGGTTGGGCCCCTCCTGATAAGCTTTTTCCTGCAGCTTCCTAAGTCACATTAACATGACCGATGACTACTCTGCAACTCTGGTTGGGTTCAGAGGGGGCTGACAGGTAAGCAGGGCTCACACAGTATCCCAGGAACGCCACATCCTTCTGAGATTACACTTTATGCTGTCACATCTAAATACTAGCAAGAACACTGTTATCACCAGCTTTCAGAAGCAGCAGCTCTAATTCAGTCACTTTTAAAATGGAAGCAGGAACAATACAAGGTAAGGAACTGGCACCACCAGACAACAAATTTGTAGGATATGTATGTATCAGGATGGCTTTGAACTTACAGACAATGTGCTGGGGGTGGGAGAGAGGCACCGCAGGGCATGCACACCAAGGAGCATCAAAGCAGCAGCCCCAACTCCAGACAGCACAGTGGTATTTGTAGAAGACTGTCAAGCCCACAACCAAAGTGCCAATGAAGCCTGTTGCACAGCCTCCCCCAGCTCACAACAGTTCCCTGAAGCAGGTCAGGGTTTGGCATTGCCAGAAGAGAACGGAAACCGATTAAAGCCTCAGACCACTGGCTTCCTGCCTCCATCTATAGTAGGAAATCCAAAGTCTCCAGTACTCCAAGACACCTGTGGTGGCACAGAGAACACAGATGACAAACAGTAGCGAGTCAGAGCACTCTGAAAACAGATGTTAGACACCCATCCCTGTGAACTGACCGGTCTGTGCTTCCTTTCTGTGACATACAATGGCTTCAAACCTCCATCTGTGTGAAAGGGGTTAAAGCATTTACATGACAAGTCATTACCAGCTTTGAGAAAGAACTTTTACACCTTAAATTGATTTAGGACTGTTACCCACCATGGAAATGGTGACACAAGACCTGTACCATACCTGGGCTATACCTGACTGCAGAGGTTGCATTTCTGCTCACTGAATGCAAGGCTGCATTCTAATTCCTTTCATGCAAACTTCATCGTAAACCTATAGAAAAAGCCCTATAGGGCTACCATGTGTTAGCTGAAAACAGCCTTGAAACAGTCTCATCTGATGAGAGAATCTGGGGCTCTTTTTTACCACCAAATTAGTTATTAATAAATCATATCAAAAATTACTAATAAAAAAATCCTCTCACATTAAACTCCTAACAGCAGCAGGTAGAAAAACACTCTCTATACAAACAAATGCAAAGCTTCATGGTTTCTGGATAGAAACCATTAACCCTCATCACCCTGATTAATTACTTTCTATTTTTAAACCTTAAGATTTTTTTTCCCTTTCAGAACACATGCATAGGAAACCAGTAGGCAAATCCTCTTCTTCCACTGGGTGAAAGATGATGTTTACTGCAGCAGCATCTGCAGTTCCCGAGGTGCTGCAAACCAACAGAGTTCCCAGCACCTCAGCTTGTCCCTAAGCTAGGCATCACCCAGTTGGGAGGACAGAGTAAGGGGCAGTCAGACTCTTTCAGAGAAGTGGGAAGCTAAGGACATCAATGACAGAGCAGCCCAGGTGCAGACACCCCAGAACTAGGCTGACTTGGCTGCCCACACATAGGCACTGCACAGTTAACTGAGAGGGTTCACGCAGCACCAGCATTATTGATGCAAACACATCTCACACTGGAATTAATGAAACAGTAGTTGCAGCCCTATCAGGGCACCTTCCAAGTTCTCTAGGAACTGCCTTCAACGACATATAGGACACTGAAGGTGTCCCTTACACATACACCTATGCTGACCAATCCTGTGAGCCTTCCCATCCTGGAACTGGGGGATGCATGAGATGGGGACATGGATGATGATGGTGTGAAGCTGCTTACAGTCCTTCACAACTCTGGAAGACCACCACTATCCAAACACATCAATCTGAACGTTATTGCAAAGTGATGACCAGCTCCAGGCAAACATTTTCCAACCCAACCCAAGCTACATCAGCCTGAAAGTCCCTCTAATGCAGTGAGAAGGCATTATTTTAACACCTGACAAGGACTTTGAGTCTCTAAAGGTATCCCCTGCCTTGGAACAAGAAGTGGCATTGTTCTGGGCTGCTATGAGAGGGAATAGAACCTCAAGGTGCTCTGAAGCACAACATGGGTGTTTTTTTATTCAAGCATTTTCTAGTCTTTGGCAGAGGCCTTGAAGTTTTTACTGGAGGAACAAACCTGGTTAGGAAAGCAACAACTAGGATAATTCCCCTCTGTACCTTCTTTACGTGAGTTTAGAGTTTTTCCCCTGAAGAATACCCTAAAGGATCTATTCAAACAGAGATTCTACCTTACTTTTAGTTCTTTAGAAAGACTGAGGGATATAGGTGCATTCACAGGGAACATTTTACTAGGGGGTAAAAAAGCAAATGATGAGCATTTAGGTTTAGTCTCTTAATACACATGCCTCTGGAAAACTCAAGTATTCCCTAAAATACAACAGGAAGTAGCTATTTGCTTTTCCTATTCACACTAATTCAGGTCTATTGTTGGCTGAAACAAAGGTCTTTCAACCTGCATCACCCGTTCCCAGGACATTTGACACCAGTTTATTAATATCATAAACACAAGAGCCATAAGTGGCAGAAATCCAGACCACTCCTGGTGCCCATCTTAAATAACCTTAGAAAGGAGGGTGAATAATCTCACAGGTTGTGGAGCTACGACATTTATTCGCAGCTGGGAACGAGCAGTTAAAGGTCACAGCTGCTCCTTGAGCCTGTTCTCTGCAGCCACTGTGATACTACCGAATAACTGAAAAGCAACAAACCTCCTCTGCCCACAGGCACTGCTCCCTCCAAAGGGCAGAGCTGGTCTGCTTTTTAAACAAGACTTTATCAACAGCAAACCAAACACTTCAGCATTTTTAAGCTGCAACCAGCTGTTCAGTGTGAAGGCTACCTGGGGGTTCAGCATCCTGACCATGACAAAATTCAGCTGCCAAAAGCTTCCAACCTGTTTGCAGGTGGGGAAAGGGGAAGAGAAGGGTGACCCTCCTCCTGAGGCCACGTCACACCTACATCAGCATCAACTCCCACACTAGTGGTATTGCCACTACAGAAACACTGTGCAACCAGCAGAGCAAAGCCTACCCTGCTTCCCTAGACAATGCTGACAAGAGGGTTAAGTTCAAATTGTATTTTGTAGAATTCAGTTGGGCAGTTACTCATCATTTTTGTCCTTTGTACCACCACATAGAGATCATACACATCGAATTACAGGGGACCAAAATCAACTCCAGTAGGAACTAACTTCATGCCCACAACTGCTTCACCCAAGATCCCCCCCTTAGGTGCCTGAACATTCTGTCACCACCACTCACAAAACTGAGGGTTTCACTAGAGACAGAGACAAAAAGGATTCTAAACACCCAATTTTATCATTTCTGCTCTAACACAGCACTTGTCTGGAACATGACTCCTTCCAACACACTTTCTGCCTGCAGAGCTTTACTTTACAAGGTATCACCTCTAAAGCTACAGCAAAATTTCTCACTGAAAGACTAAATCATTTCTACTTCAAGTTGTATTTACCTGAACTGTTACCTAAAGCCTAACATCATTTCCTAAAGACTTCTACTTAAACCAAGAAATACTGCCCCCCCAGCTTCAATACTGAAAGGATAACATCCCTACTTCTGCATAAATCTCTTCATTTTTATTATCTTTTTTCCCCCCCCATGCTGAAGCCAGGTGATTTATGAGTCCTTGAAGCTCATCTGAATCAGGAACTATTTACTTCTCCACTCCTGCCGACAGCCCCCCAGCACAACCCACAGCAACGTTCCTCCCGTGCACCGTGGTGCCCACACCGAAGCACAGGTTAACAACAGGCTGAACAGTCCCCTCAGAAGACCTCACTTCAGATCTGTTCAGGGGCCTGTTTGTGTTCCGAAGGAGCACAGAGCTATTTATGGAAAAACCTCTGCTGGAGTCACAGCCAGCATTTCAATAGGCTCCACGGCAGGGCGCAGCCAGCCCTTCGCTTTCTGTTTGCAAATAACAATATATTTGGGAATAACATAGTGTGCCATTGTTTTGCATGCACACAGAAGCCTTGAGGCGATGCCTTTCTTGGTCTCTCACTGAGAAGGCTGCTAAGAGCCCCGAATATCTCGATTTTCTTTCTGCTGAAGCCATTCCCACACACACTGCAAGTTAAGACTCAGTAGCTGTCTTTCAGCAAGAACACCCGGGTTTGGCAATGCCTTTCAAAACCAGTCTCTAGAATTCTGTGACTTGGTGTGTGTTTCTGCTGAGGTATTCAAAACAACCCCCAGAAACTGTCATGCTGTTTCACTCTTCTCATGCATCCTCTGACTACAGCTTGTATTTCAGGTGCAAAAGCTAAGGCCAAAACTGTCCAAGGCTTTTAATCTTCACGTGTAGAATGCAACAAACTGCTGTCCATCAGACAACATGTAAAGTGCCTCCTTCTAAGGAAAGGAAATGAAAGCAAAATATCGCTCTTACCTACCAAAAGGGAAGGCAGGGAGGGAGGCATGCTCACCAGCTGAGTGTCAGGCAGCTTGCTGGAGAGCACAGTGCCTGTGAAGGTCACAAGTACAACTGAAGTCTCCAGCAGCGATGAATACACAGTTCTGACTATTAAGCAGCCATGGAATAAAAATTTCTGATTACTTCACCCATTATGGGTATTCAACCACTTTTATCAGTTCAGTTTAAACACTTGCTGCATTTGTAGCGGCACTGAGAAAACTTCCCTTTACCACTGTCTGGGGTTTCTCCCCCCACTTGGCAAGTGCTCTCCTACACTGCTATTCTGGCCTGAGCACACATGTCTCAGCTTCTTTAAAAATGAAATTATTTATTAAACAGGCCATTACTAGGTTCTGGCCTGGACTGTCAGAGATTCTCCACACTTGCTTCTCTAATGTAAAACGTGACCTACAAATCCTGACAACTCCAAGGCAGGCACAGATACTTTTATTTGTGGCATCTCATACATATACTATTAAGCAAAACACTGACCTTTACATTAGTTATTTTACACCTCTCATTTTCCCTACCCATAGATCTTAAGCTATTAAGACCTTTTCTTTGGATTTTGAAAGATTTGCATAGCAGCTGAACACAAGATAGAGTATTTAGTAGCATTACTGCCATGAAAGGATCCAAGTTCTCTGCAATAGCTTTTAGAATTCCTGGCCCTTCACTTTGGGGAAGAGGCACAGTGGAGTCACAAGTAGGGAAAGCAAAGCATGGAATGGTTCAAGTTACTTCAGGACCTTCCAGATGAAACAACTCTGGATGGTTACTTCAGTTACCTCCAGTTCTAGTCTTCCTTTCTGTCAATCCTACCCCTGCTACACCCCACCAACACCCCCTCCCATAATTAAACTTAAGTCTAAACTAGAAGCTAGATAAAAAGTAAAATCATAACACCACCTTTGTAAGAAACTGGAGCCTCAAAAGACACTGGCAGGAAGAACATGAGTGGGAAAGTGCCAAACAACTTCAGTGGAGGATTTCATAGTGATAGAACTTCTGGAAAAAGCATTTCAACATCTACATCAATGAGCTCACAGGACCAAAGAGGGCTGTGTACACCAGCTTCTCTAGATGATTTCTTCTAAATGTTAGCAAGCAGCAAGAACAACAGACCATGACAGAAGTGCTCCCAGACAGGATGCAACCACTTGGTTCTGTCACCACTTCCAGCCACGTGGGTGCTTAACAACTGTGCACGGAACACTGAGCACAGGGCAGAGAGATCACCTAGTAGCATAGTTGTAGATGGCAATTTAGAACATATTTCCCTGGACTTCCAGAGAGATGAAAATGCTACAGAAACAAGCAGATGTCTGTTTTTCCAAGGTTGGTATGAGCTTCTTCAGGTCAAGTCACAGAAAAGAACCTACACGCTCCAGGGAGCCAAAAACCTGATGCGTAGAATCTCCAAGTGGTTCTTTTTGGTTTGGTTTAAGTGTTCTCTGTTTTCTGTTCTCAACTATTTCTGTAAGTTAATCCTTACACAATGCACCAAGAACAGTACCTGAGAAGTTAGGCATTTGCTAGGTAATCCCTTTGGAAAAAAGGCCAGGAACTCTCAAGCAACTGTCTGAGAATCATCATATATTTATGAGTTGAAGCTTGCAGCTCTTGTCTACTGGACCAATTTACTTCACAATTTTAAAGTTACCTGAAAAATCCTTCAGAATACATTTAGAAGCACCACAAAGCAACATAGATTGGTCCTAATTTCTGCAAATCATTTTCTAACCTCCTACAGACAGGACAAAACCAGCTGAAATCACTGCTTTTAAGGATCAACGAATGGTCCCAGGAATACTTTTTATTATTATCAGGGAAAAGGAAAAACACAGCTAGTAGCATTTAACAGACATTCAAATGTTAAAACTTATTCCAAATTTTAAATAAAATATAGTCTGAAGTCACAATTATCTAACTGTTCCTGAACAGATGCAAGCATCTTCTCAACTTCTCAAAAACCAAGAGTGCCAACCGAGCCTGTTTGGAGACTGCATTATTCCCAGAGCATGAATTTAAGAACTGCAATTGAAAATGCAAAGAGAAACATTCCTACACAGCATGCATCCTATGTATCTGAGAAATCAATCTTCCTGTAACACAACTCTCTTAAAGCCTCCTCTTTTCCTGACCCTAAAATTCTCTTCCAAAATTAGATGCAAGCATAACTGCCTGAGGGGTTTAACATGTGACCTAAATACACTGGTTTTCTTAATGGTGCTATCACTTGTGGATTGCTAAGAGGAAAATACACTTTTATAAAGAATAGCTGACCAAATTAATAGTTTCTCCTCCACTGCTTAACAAAAGCCTAAGCCAGAAGGTAGAAGCTTGCAGCCACTTCTGTTTCTGTGACCGGATTAGTAATGCACAGAAGCCCCAAATAGTTATTTTCAGGTCTACTATCAACTCACAGTAGCAATACCCTACCCAATGTCTGGATAGCCCACGTTTAAAAACAAATGGACCCCCCTGCCCAAGCCTTCCAGTCACAGAAAAGGCAAGACCACCATGAGGTACCACTACCTGCTTCCCAGAGCCACGTCCAACAGCAGTCCTGCTCGGGAGCCATGAGTGAGACCGGTATGGCCAGTAAAGGCAGCCCTGCTGGGTAACATCATCTCCAAGTGCACACACAGAGGAAGCATCAAAACCTCACCTCTTAAGACAAGACACCTTTTTAGGCTTCCCTCCTTTTCGTGAAGGCTCACATAGCAGCATAAAAGGAGGACAACTTCCTTCCCCTTCCCCCCTTACCTGCACACTAACCCTACAGCAGTAGCATGTTGCTAGCACATGCTTCAAGAGATAACTGGGTGATAAAGCAATATAACAGAGCTATAATTACATGTATTCCACTGGAGTTTAAAAGAAAACTGTCCAGATGTAGTTATCTCCACTGTAAGACCTACTGCTGCTTCTTGAAAGAGGCAATTCTAAATTGGTTTGGATCAAATATCACACTTCCTGCATTCTTATCCTTTTCATAGTGACTTGGTAACCATTGTGTCTATTCACAACACCAGTGCCTACCTATGCCAGGGCTTCTCAGTCTTTTCAAAGATTTTCCTTTCAATAATTTTTTTTTTTTTTTTAGGAGAAACCTCAGCTTCACATAATTACTGAACACTGCCTTATTCTGCAAAACTTTTTGCTTTACACTAAAACAACTGTCCACACAGTGACAGCAATGCATATTAGAGGGCATTGAAAATATGAAAAAAGGTCTGGAAAATACCCTAAGGCAGTTATAAAAGCATCTTATGTTCATTAAATTGCTTTGGGAACACAATGTTTCCTAAAGAGGAAAGACCAAATGGTAGCCTTAATTTGGTACCACTAATAATTGATTTTTTACTACAGGAGGTATATACATAGCAGATTTAATCATACACACACTCAAACAGCATCTAAAACAAAGCAAGCCTAATTCTACAGCATCTAAGTGTGAGACAATGCACCAGTTTGGGTGAAGTCAAAACCCCAAACAAGGGACCAATTTTTAAAATCACATTAAGAGTGATAAGATTATCATTTGCCAGATTATCTTTTCAAAGTGCTTTATAGTAAAGCAATCAGTAAGTAATCCATGTCCCAATTAAGTGGTATTCTTTTCTGCAACAGCTTCCAAGAAACTAAACTGTATTATTTATTATATGAACACATATTGACACAGCTCCTTTTGCTAACAGCTACCAACAAAGCTAAACAAACCTCACTTCCACATACTGATTGTAGGGACAGAGAAGAAAACCCATTTCACATGTAGCACTTTGCTGCACAGAAAGGACAAAAGCACCTCCTCACCCCTCGAGTTCCTACAGCCACAGAGCCCTCGGGGATCCCATCCAGCTGCAACAGAACCCAGGGGAAACCTGCAGGTTCATGGGTTGAAGAGCAGCACAGATCACCAGCGATGCAGCAGCTCTGTCAGGCGTTACTGCCCAAGCCTCCAACTCTCCTGCTCGGCCAGCGGCGTGGCTCAGTCTAACATCAGATGGAGGTTAGATAGATCCTGTGGCTGGCTTTCAGATAGCACACGTTCAGAGTATGTGCCTTGAACCACAGAGGTTTAAAGTCCTTTTTATCAGTTGATTTTACCATTTGTAGTAGCACAGCACTTAGAGACCAGAGTCTTGTTTGCCTTTACATACAGTCCCATGAAGGGACCAACCCTGTGACAGCTCCTCACGTTCCTCTGAGCCGCCCGGTCGCTCTCCACACTGTGCTGGCACAGCCACACACAGAGGCTGAGAACCAGATCAGGGCTCAATCCAGATGAAAAATCATCCAGTCGAAACCACAATTTTAAGGATTTTTCAGCTGGATCAGCTTCCCAAGCAAGTTCATTGTGCAGCTACAGGAACGCTTGTGCCAGCGTGGGAAGGAGTGCCTCTTTAAAGCAGAAATGCTGCCAAACATGTAGCCATGGCCTAAATAGGCAAGTCAGAAGAGAACAGAAGGGGGGGGGCAGGAGGGGGGTGGGGAAGGCAGACAGCACAGCTAGGAACACCCAGCTCTTAATTCTTACTTCAGGCTGGCATCCATCAGGAGGTTTTATTCTCCATTGTAATTCTTCCAAAACACATTCTACAAAGCTACAACTACCACAGAAACCCACTTCTAGGGTAGAAGCAGCCAAACCAGCATCATTTAGGTAGCACCTTTACAATTAACAGCTATGAAGCTTCACAAACCTCACCTAGATCCACAGTCCACCAGGCCTGCTACTGATAGCCCAGTCGCATTCATTTGTGCTGCTGGAGTCCGATCACTCCATCACTGTAACCAACGGATTTAAGACACCCAAAACTCACTCCTTTTCCCAACTTATTTTTAATTGAAGCCAAAGCCATTCTAAGAACAGCAAAACATTACAGAAGTAACAGAACAATAGTGGTCAGCATGACTGACAAGCCCAAGTGCCCCAGGGACCTAAGCCATGTCAAGAGAGTGACGAGTATCCTCCTGGGAGCCGAACAGCCTCTTACTATTTAGCCCTTTGCTAAATGCTCTTTGTTTTGGGGGCCTTCACACTGAACATGCTCACTTTAGTCAATCTAGAGCAGCAGTTCCTAGAACACAGTAGCCTATTTCTCTCTCTAGATAGAGGCAGTCACTCTACAAACAGCAAAAGAGAGCTGAAATGCAGAGGCAGACCTAGGAATACAGAACAGGACTATAACCTTGAGGCTTTTTATTTGCCTACAGCATATTTTGAACTACCCCTTAAAAACCAAACACATTACTAGTCCTTATGCATATCTGATAACTTATGAGCATACAGAGTTTAACCACAGCCCTCACAATTAAGATCCCTCCCACAATGATACTCCAATCTTTCTTCAGTGTTATCACAGCTCGGTAGAAGCCCTTCTTCCCAACCAATCCCAGAAACATCCCTCTATCTACAAAGTACAGGTTGTCAGTTGTTTATAAGCCTCCAGAATGTGCCACCAGGACTAACAGTCTGGTAGGACAGAGCTAACTAACTTTCTGAAGAAGGCTCAATAGCTCTAACCCACTACTACAGACACTTAGTACTTGACAGAGAGAAAGCTTTCTCCATAAGGCAGCAGACAATGAACTCAGATGGGGTCAACTGCTTTTTACAGCAATCCCCATTCCTGGCTTTTGCCTTCCTTACCTTGAGATAACTATTTTTGTGCAGTGAAGACAAACTACCATTACTGAAGCAACAACAGTTCCCATAGCTGCTCTGCAAGTTTGAAGGCTGCCAAAAATAAACATGAGACTACAGTTGAAAAACACAACACACCTAGAATCAAATGCAGAAAGCATCCCTGAACAAGTCCAGTGTCCTTTACATCTCTGACCACATACAAGCTGGCTATAGACAGAAATGTAAGAGACTTGAACTGTACATCACATGCACCAACTGAAGCAGACTTCAGCAGTGTTTTGGCTATAAAAGAGGAAACATGAAACACATCATAGATGATTAACAAAGCAGCACAGAATGGTTAAGCGTCAGACTATAAAGTTAGGTCAGTAGTCAGCACCCACAGCAGATACTACTTCTTCCAGAGACAATTCAGACATGAAATAGTTAAACAACTTGTCAAAGATGAGAGGTAATCACTCAGGGTTAAAGCTTAGGATTTAAATTCCTGGCTCCCAGCCTTGGACCCAGACTATCGGACTTCTACATATCTTTGGATTACACTTGAAAGAACATTTAGATACAGCAGCTTGACTCTTCTCCTTCTGCCAAGTAATTAAACAAATTCGACTTAATTTGTTCTGAAGTACAAACTCATTCCATTAAGCAAGTGTCTAGTTTTCAGAAACAGTTTAAACTCACAATTCTTGGCTGTTTCCAGCTGGAGTTGCCATTATGCCACATCTAGGAGTGGCATAGGAGTAAAAACACACCCCAGAGCAAGGAAACCACTGCAGATCTTTGTAATCCTTTTCTGTAATCATTCCCATATAGGAACCTTCCACTACAAGAACACAGTAATGAAGACATGCAAAGTCTGCTCTCAAGTGTTTCTGGACACTCAGTCCTACACTGAAGCACTGATGGCACAAGAGAAAAAATCCATGCATCACAGATGCTTTTGATAACCTGATCACTGAACCTATCAAGGCCAATGACTCCGTGTTCTCTAAGGAGAAGTCCTGTCTAATCTAATGTCCTGGCTGTCGATTCTCCAGGGTACAAACACGGAACACATTGAACACAGATCTATCGTAGGACTGGCTAAAATTAAGAAGGGAGGAAGAGGTCTTTGGAGCAAGGAATCAGCTGCTTCAGAAACAGAGGCAGCGCACACACCTCAACATCCTTGTCCTTACGCAACGGGCTGGTAAATCTCAGAAAAGCCCACTTCTGCCACCAGGTAAAATTAAGGACCCAATCTGAAGCTGACACCCGCGTTTCAATTTGTAACCCAATTTCTGTGCTTAACTTTGATCTGATAGAGCCAGGCCACAGCTTTCAACCAAGGATAAATTCCATACATACCAAGAGAAGAGAGGCTGCATTCTCTGCCCCTCACATCTCTGCTCCTTGAGTGAGGAGAGCTCTGACACAGCAGGAGGACACAGACAGGCCCCAGATGCAGACCCGCTGCCACCCTCTTTCCTCAAGCTTTAGTAGCAGCATTCCCCCTTCTATCCCTTCCACCCTCATTAGCTGTAAATGAAACATTGTTAAATCTATCAAACAGTCTTCAGAAAGCCAGAAAATTAAAACCCAGGTATACCAGAGTTCATGTTTCAGCCAGCAAAGCCACCAAATATTGACTTTGTCATCGACAGCCATTCTAGCCGACGTATCTAAAGAATTACAGCTTACACATATTATGGGAGTTTATTAGGTCAGATTTGACCTCAAATACACTCGAAGCCAGGTAGTGGGGTTCTTAGCAAGCTTTTTAAAGTCCCTGTTACACCCCTTGGCTGGTTCCATAGGCACTATTGTAGAGCCCACTGGTTTTGCATTCATTCTACTAAGTAACACCCTGAAATGGCAGTTTGTTTGGTTAAGGCTGCCATTGTTTGGCTTAGGCTAGTTTTCCAAAACAAGTGTTGCAACACTGTATTACAAAAAGGAAGAAAATAGAAAGTGAAACCTCCCATTTCCTTCAGGTTTCTTTTCAGTGAAGTTTCAACATTCCAAGGCAATTAGTTCTTAAGATTTGAGCTCTAGAACCACTCAGAACCCCCAAATCCCCACACCAGGCACTGCCATACACAAACCAGCACTGTCCTCAGTCACAGACAGGATTCAAGTCCACACTTATTAGCTTGCAGACCACAGTGGTTAAACAGTCATTTCAGTTTCAGACAGCAGGAATTCCTTTAGCTTTCACCACGGTGCCTGCCACAAGCAAGCAGACAGAGAAGCAGGAGGGAAAAAGGCTCCTCATTCTACACTTAGAGAGCCACTGGCAACTTGTCCTTGGGGATTCTGAAGGAGGACCAAAACCATGCCAAGCTGCTGCTCCAATTTTTCAAGAACCACAAAAGGCTTTGCTTCATTAAAGTGAACCTTACAACCAGAAATATAACTAAGGAAAGACAAGACTGGCCTGATACGTTATTAACCCTTCCAACAGTGTCACAGGGAAGCATCATCGAGCCTAACAAGAACTTGGATTGCACTTGCACTCTGACTAGACAGCTGGCTTCCAGCATGAGTTCACAGAAGAGGAGAGAACTTCAGCTCAACAAACTCATTATCCTCAAACACAATACTGAGCTTAGGAGCTCTCTCCAGGATGTAGGCATTTAAATGTTAGGATGTCTTGCAATATATCGAGGCACTGGGGTTTGCACCTTAATGCTCATCCTACATCAGCTATAGCTGACAGTGAAATGAAATGTCTCTTTGCTGGTTGGGTCACTAAATCAGAAGGCTACACTTCCCATAAAGTCTAAGCCAGACATTCGTACAGTTCTTTGGAAGCCATGCTGACTGGCTTGCTGAGACTGAAGCTCCTTAATGCACTCAGAGGGAAGCTTCCCTGGGCTCCACCCACTACGACTCCAGCAACACTCAGCACAGCTGCTAGCCTGTCAGGAAGCATAAGGCTAGCAAGTCATCTCCCTAACACGAGGTACCATACTTCAGAGCAGCTAAGGAAGTTACAGACAGACTATTTCCCGACTTCTGCATTTCCAAACCCCTGTAAGAGCCACTTTACCACACATCTGTAGAGCTTATTCTTATTACACACATCAACGTGTTTATTTTAATGAAAAACTACTTGTAAGCACCTGCCACACAACCACAACTTCTTCAGTATCTGGACTTAATCAGAGATTTAGTTTGATATGTAATTAAAGATTACAGAATATAAAGTTTGTTGGGGAAAAATGATACTACATTTAGCAGTACTTTAGAGTCCAAGCTTTAAAATAGTCTTCCTAAAAAATTTAAACATTGAAAAAATAGTTACAGCTCCCCTGTTTCCAAAAGCTATCTTTCAGCTTGTGACAGAAGCCTTTGAAAGTGCATGACTGGCCACATGCTGCACCTAATAAGTAAAACCAAGTCACTTATGTTTATGACAACACACGTGTGTTCCCAGTTACTGGGTTTTGGCCTTTGGAAGTTAATTTGAACCACACAGCAAATGGGGAAACAACAGAAACAGTAGTCACCACTTTTCCAAATACAACATTAATCTTATTTGTAAGCCACAGCATCCAAGACATGTAAAAAAGAAACCCCCAGGAATTACAGGAGCGACAAGGCCACCCGCCTGTGAAGGATGAAGCTTTAACTGATCTCCCAGGCCCTGTCCTGCAAACAGGCCTCCAAGGCTAAAGAAATTTTGGAGTCAGTGGGACTTGCCTCAAAAGAGATCAAAGCAGCAACTTTGCTCTCTATCACAGCATTTGAGCAGCACAAAGTGTGCTTCCTCTAACGATCCCCAACCCAAGTATAAGAAAACAACAAGCACATGTTTTGCAGTCACCAGAGGCAGCCATCTTAGTGGAAGGTGACATTTGTCACTGCCAGCTTCCAAGAGTTTTGGGCAATTTCCAGTAGGATTTCAGACACACACATACACCCTTTACTTCATAAGTAAGCATGCACAAGTAGTCAGATTTCTTCCTCTCCTGGTTAAGAGAAGCAGGAAAGATTGGGGCATTTACTTGATCTTTATCGAGTACTTAGAACTTCAAAGGGTACAAACATGATTAATTAATTCTCACACCACCTCCCTGTGGAATGCAAGTATCACATTCCCCATTTTGCAGATTAGGAAAAAACACAAGTCAAAAGCTGAGTGACAGGAAAAGCTTCACAATCTTGGAAGACAATTCCAGCAAAATATTTCAGAAGCCTGAATTCAGCTCTTCTTAAGGGCAGGCTGAACAGTACTCTCCAACCATAGTTTAATCCTGAACCTGGGTATGAGAACACATTAAATGCCTGCTTGCTTTGCTCACGTTGCATAGGGCAACACTGAGCTATTTTAGTACGATCACATTCATGTCTCCCTGCGTAGGGAGCAACCAACAAGTCAGAAAGCATTCAGTAAAAAAAACATTGCTCTTACCTTCTGCTACATCATCATCTACAGCGCCTTTCACCTGAGAAAAACACCACTGAATGTCATTTCCTCCTCCAGCTCCTAGAAAACACAATCGAGAGCGTGAGACCCCCGGCACGGCAGCGCACACAATAGTCCCCACTGGAAGTCCCAGGCTCGGCCCACGCCCACTTCCCCAGCAGTGCTGTGCCACAGTCCCCACCCGCCCCTCCCCACCTCTTCCCTTCGCAGAGATTGTTTTGCCATCCGCCCGTGCCAGCGCTGGGGGACCCGTCCGTCCAGGGCACGGTAAGCACAAGCAGCAGCAGCAGGGAGAAGAGCCTCCATCACCCAACCTCTCCGGACTGAGCACCGCTGCCAGCCCCAACTCCAACCGCGTGCGAGATGGGAGCACACCAACACCCCATCTCACACCCAGCTTCTTCCTGATGGAGAAGTGAGCACCCTTTACAAACACACACACACCCCCCAAACAGCAACTGTCAGAAAAGGCTGGGATCCGTGGCAAACCCCAGCCCCTCGTTTAGTACGAACCAAGCAGGCACGTCACCCCCCCTCAGACCAGAGCACTGAGCCTAGGCGCTGAAGGCTAGAGAAAAGCGTTACCACAGCTTCAGTCTCTTCGCAGAAGTAAAGCGATTACCAGCCTTCAAAAGTAAAAGCAGCAAGCCCCAGCAGAAAAGCAAACAAGCAATCTGAGGCTAACAAGTTCTACTACCATAGAAAACGGATCGAAGAGAAAACTTGAGGAACATTCCTGGCTCGGCGGAAGGCAGTGATTCATTTGAACCCTGCCACCAAAACACACAGAACACCACCACCCATCGCCTGTGCAGCTCGTCCTGAGCAAATCACTGCAGGGCTGAGCCCATGCAGGAAGAGCCTCAAATGGGCTTGCCTTTTCTTCTGTTTGTTTTGCTGAGAGCCACTGTCAAAATGGAACTTTTCCTCCACACAATTCAAACAGGCTGAGCAACAGATGGCATTTACACATTAATCCAGAGGTCTGCTACGGCTTTTGGGATAACAAAGACTACAGAAGGGACTTCTCTCTCCTGCACTAAGTTAAGGGGGGCAAAAAGTCAGAGATGAGCCAATCCGACGCCCCACAATCGTCTGTCCAAAAAAGACCAAGTGGCTCAGAATGGTAAGAAAAGGGCTGGAACAGAGTCCATGGGTTTTTGCTTGCCTGGATTTCTTTTCTGAAGGATTACAGACATCCAAGCTATATAACCTGACAAGGTGGAGACAAGTACAAGCAGCCATCTATGCAAGAGATGTCAAAAGGCTTTTTGCAGATACATTGGAGAGGTTTGCCGCACGCAGCTCTACCCTTCCCCACAACTCGTGCAACCCACTTTCCCTCTCCAGCCTCTTCATTTCTGATTTAGCAGCTGGCACCACCGAGGCATTTAACAGGCACAGCTTGTAAGAGAAATCACTCCTCTTCCTACTTCGAGCTAAAATCCTATTTCTCATACAATTTACTTGAACCAAGTTGGCACTTTCCAACACACACCTCGCCCCCCCCCCACTAAAACAAAAAGAGAAGGGTGGAGCATGGGCATATGGTGTAGGGGAAAAAAGGAAAGCACAAGCCTAATACAGCCTCTCATGCTCGCTCCTCCAAACGCAAAGCGCTGAAAAGACAATTCGCTTGCAGGAGGGGGATGAATATATTTCCAAATTTAGAAATCGCGAGGAAAAGTAAGAAGGAAGAAACACCTTCTGCACGCACGCTGCCAGCCCACCGAGAGCGCTTCGGGTGCAAAATGGGGAGCGAGCACGGGGAGGAATGAGAAAGACAACACAGTAAGCCCTGTATTATTGAATTACACCCCGCACCCCGTTCTACTCGCATTCGCAGGTGCCTGGAAGCTGCACCCTGCAGCAGGGAGCAGCTGTACCCCCGACACAGGCACGTCTGCACCCAACACCTCTCCGCGCAGCCCTCGCCAACTCCACCTGAGAAGCAGACGCAACAGTCGGGCACGTACCGCGGCTCCGCGGGCTGCGGGGGAAGGGGCACAAGGCGAGGGGCCGGCGCCAGCACGCCGAACTTCCGAACGGAGCGCTTCCCCTCGGCCGCCCCTGCACCTGGCTGCGCCCCGGCTGGCTTTATCCCCCTCCCGAGGCAGACGGGAGGGAAGGAGGAAGGGCGGTGGGTGGGAGGGGAGCGCGATTTCCCAGAACGGGGAAAAAGCAAATTAACAGAATCCGGAGGGCGCAGGCGGAGCGGGGCCGGGGGGCGAGGCGGGCAGCGGCCGCCGGCACCGGCGGCTCGGCAGAGGCGGGCAGCGAGGCGTTCCGCGAGCAGGGG
>VZTU01009948.1:881370-943126 GCA_013400835.1 Zapornia atra
CCCGTCCCTGGCAGGGAAGGCCTCCTGCGAGGGGCCTGGCGGGCTCTCCCTGCCTGGCTCCTTCCCCAAGCCCCCTCCTGCTCGGCGGCGACTGGCTTTGGGGCCGGGCTTCGGGTCGTTCTTCCCGCCCCTCGCTTCCTTCTCCTGCCATTTCCTCCGGCAGCAGCCGCACAGCCTGGCTCCTGGATGCTCTCCATAGCGCCTGCGTCTCGGGCTCCGATTTCCCTGGAGAAGCCAGGCGCGCCTTCGCCACTCACGCTGTGCTTCCGCGCCGGCTTCAGCCGGCATCCGCCTTTCGCGCCGACAGCCAGCGAGGGCTGCGAAGAACGACTTCCCGGCGAGCCCAGCCCGACACATCTCCTCTGGCTGTGAGGAGGCTCCGTTGCAGCTCGCTGGCTCCCAGTCAAAGCCTCAGCTGTAGTTAATGTACAGGACTCAGATCACTGATCCAGCACCCTCTATTTAAGATCTTATGAGAGCCATTTCCCTCCGCAGATGTCTGTGCAAAGGTGTTTTCTTCTCAGGCCGGGTGAAGCTGACCTGGGCTTGGCTTTGAGACTCAGGAGCTCATGGTGCAAACCCCGCGCTGCCACAGCTCCCAACGTGCCCTGCACCAGGGCTCACAAGTCACCACCTACACTAACTCCACATTTCCTGCTCAAACCACCCAAGAGGCTTTTCTGAAGTGAAGGACCAGCCAGTCAGTACAGCACAAGACACAGAGCTGGAGGAGCCGGACACCTCTGAGCACAGGCAAACACAGCCAGGCTCCGGGTGTTTGAGGGTGCCAACACCCAAACCCCACAACTGGCCCAGATTAAGGACACTTTGGACAAAGGTATCTCTACAGCCAGGACACAGATTGCATGTGCAAATAAAACCAATCTTGGAAACAACAACAAAGTAACATCTAAAAGAGAGTTCAGCACCCACGGGGCATTCTAAAGAACACCTCACCAAAGTCTGGGACTATCTGGAACCAAGTACTTAGTTTAGTCCATTTTGGGAGCAATCCAAAAACCTAAAGCCAAACACAATGTAAAGCTGCAAACAATCACCATCAAGGTAGGCTCTTGTTGGATCACCAGAGAGTTAAGGTCCTTCTCCTAACACCCAGGCCCACATTTTCCAGAGCTCAAGAACAAACTCACTGGATTCTACAAACCTCTGGCCATGTTTAGTCAATACCAAATTCAGCAGAAAGGTGGCATTTCTCTTTTTTCAGGATTCCTTAGAAACATCATTTTCAACCTTAAACAGAATTGCCCTGCAGCCATTCACCAGGAAAATTTGCAAATAAAGTCCAATTCATCCCTTGCTTTCTAGAGAGTTACTGAAGAATCTGGCCCTCCTAGTAATAGAGTGAGAATTGTTTAAAAAACTTCTGTTGCTAAAAAAACCCAAAACCAAACCCACACCAAAAACAGAGACCTACAATTAGCTCCATAATATAAGTTAATGAAGCTTTAGTACATACCTTGTAATTAAAGCAAAATCCCTCTTAGAAAAGATGGACTATCACAGTGCCAGAAGGATGGATCACAACTCCAACGTTTCAGGTTTTTGTTTTGAGCTAACTGAGCTACAGAATGTAATGAAGTATAATAAATAATTAACAGTAAATCACAGCCAGGGTAATTAGTAAGACATCTTGGGAATCGCAACCTTTGCCTGGGTGTTCACTTACTTGTTAATTCAGACGACACAAGTATTCACACTCGTACAAATGGCTGGTGCAAATTAGCAAGAGCCTATTTCGCAGCTCAGATTCAAGGTTTGTCAGCACAGATTCGTGCCCCTTGGATTTCAGTGGAGTATAAGGATTTGTGCAGGTGCTCTGGGGAGATGGTAGCTGTAGTATGTTAAATTTATACGCAGCCACCGACAGCACAAAGCTTTAATGAACATTTATCTATTCCGATCATGCTTTAATTACTAAGTCTTACTCTCCAGACAACCCCCTTCAGCTGAGATTAAAGAATGTCTCCAGGAAATGGGAGGGATGTATAGGGACAAGGATCCACAGAAAAACACTTCTGGTTGGTATTTGTTAAAGGCCAGTGAACTACATACAGAGCGACCAGTTCACAGCAGCTGGAATCAGGAGCTCTGGAAGTTACAACAATGTAAAAATCAAAACATAAAATGTGACTGGCAGCCAACAAAAAGATATATATTAATGTCAGATCACTGATCAAACGACTGAGGCCCTAAAGAAGAACTCTATCAGCAACTCTTTTTGTATCTGCTTCAGCTTCCCAGTAGGCAAGATTATAATGACTTAAAAGAATTCAGTTTAGAAATAAAGGGAGTAATTACCACTGGAATTTGGTAATAGCTGAGCCATCTGAGGTCATGTGCAGGTTAACATCAGGGCAAAGTAATTCCCTACAGCGTGCTCTTCTGTACTTCATTCTGTCTAGCTTGAAGTGTCTCAGCAAGAGGCTTCCACTGCTTTTTGGGAGAGCACTCCAGAGCCTAACAGCCTTTGCTCCTAGAAAATGTTTGCTAATATTCGCCCCGTGTCTCCCCATTCTTAATTTCACATAATTGTCCCTATGTATGTAGCCACTTAATTAACAACAATTATCAAAACAGTGCTGAGTCACATCTTAATGCTGCCACATGGAAGTTCATGTTAACAAGAAGTCAGACAGACCCTGGTTCTGAAGTGAGTTTCAAGGAGACTCACGGGGTCTCTGTGGGTGCCAGCCTTTCTGGAGCAGGAAGGCCCTTAACGCTATTCGCAGGGTGCCAGTTGCCCAGCCAGGACCTGCCTGTGGGCATGAGGAACTTCCCAACAGTCAGGCTTCACTCACCCAAGTTCATTTTAACCAGGTCCCCACTGTAAAATCTCAACTGCCAGCGGCCAGAGATTTTCTGCCAAAGCCAAGGTTTACCAAAGGCCTGAGCATCTCCAGTTCCTGCCTCACTATCCTGAGCTTGAACTGTACGAAGGTGTACACAGCGCCCTACTTCACTGGAGCAGTTCCACTGAAGTCACTGGGTCTTAGTTTTGGGAAGGGAAAAATTGAAATTAAACATCTGAGCAGTTCTGAGTATTTCACCAACAGTGTAAACACTCTCAGAGGCATGAAGTGTCCTCCCTGTTATCTGGGCACTTTAGCTGAAGCATTAACAATGATAAAAAGCAGAAGAGGATGGTACACGACTTTCAGTTCACGTTGCAACTGCCAGTAATTTTCTGGAGAGCCATTTCCCAAACAAAACAGCATAACCATACTATCCAACTGATTGCCCCAAAGTATCCATCACTGAGCAAACCTATGCAATGAAAGCTCACTAATTCTGGTAAACAAGCAGCCTGTGTCATCTCAAAAGTGTAAAGTTCATTAGATTAAAGCTCTGCTATTACAAGGGGAAGCCTCAGCTTTTTCTTTCAGAAATTACTAAGGCTTTTTTCTTAACTTTAGCCTGCTGTAAACAAACAGAAAACCTAGTTAGGTTTGGAAGGAATTTCATATATTCATCAAAGTAGTGGTTTGCAGAGCAGGCTTAAAACCAGCTCCATTTACTTAGAGCAGGTCTAAATTATAATGATTGAAACAACAATTTGCAATGGACTAGTTTAATGGCATAAAGCACAATTTGTACAGGTTTCATGCATCTGAATTTTGGCAGAAGTCTTATTTTAGAGCAAGTGGAAAATACTTGCAAGGGTACAGGGAAGAGAAGGCTTCTGGAAAAGAAGGTCTTGGAGGTAGGCAGAAAGCCCCTGTTGGGAGAGAGGAAAACAAGTATTTTTCAGCTATGAGGACTTGTTTTGGAGGGTAGGAGGTATCCCAGTATTTTGGGGTTAAAAGGTAGGAAAAGAGGGATAACTTGAGATACACAGAAACACTTACTATTTTTAAATCACTTCCTACATTTTTCACAAACCATAGTTAGTTCTACAGGAGGATGTTTCCAACCAAAAAGAGAACTGTTAGGGGAAGATAACAATCCCATTGAAACCAAAACTGCAGCCATAGGAAAAAGCCAGGAGAATTACAAAACCTAGATTAAGCCCTGCTTATAACTTAGTAAATGCAATTAGCAAAGGGTACAGTTCTGGATAACCTGGCATTTTGAGTCTTCCAGCTCAGGAATACTTGGAACTCCAAAGCCTACTAGCAGTAGGGGAATACAAAAACCATAACCAAGATGAAACCAGCCTGAACTAAGCACCAAGAACACAAGGCAAGGCACTCAAAGCATTGGGTTTTTTTAACAAGAATGATTAAACACTGAACTTCATTGCAAAAAAAAAAAATCTGCAGCACATCCACTCCCAGGCACTTTTAAGAGTAGATTAGATAACTACCTCCTGGGAATGGTCTAAGTAGAGCTGCTCCCTGCCTAAGGGCAAGGGATGCCTTAGTCCTTTCCAGCCCCAGTTTTCACCATGACATAGAGGAATGATGTTCTTCAGTTTGAAAGCACAGGTTCTTTATACTAGTGACAAAACCAAGACATACTAAACCCAGTAAATCCACACTCAAGAGAATACTTTTAAAAGGAATTAGAATTTCCTTTTATTAGACTTCAGTAAGGGGATAATGAACATTCCTCAGTTTCTTTGAGTACATTGAGGTCAATGAAAGGAACACAGCAACAACACCAACAATTACAATAAAAAGTTAGTTACCTTCAGGGAGGGGGGAATAATACTTCATGCAGAGACTTAACTGGTAACATGCTGCATCTCCAAGAAGCCCAGAGTAACTCACAGGTGAAAAGAGCCTCACCCCTAACCACCTTTATAAGACATCTTGCAGGAAGAGGAGGAGCTAAGGTATAGAACTGCATTGATAGTGGTTTGGTTGTTGGTTGGGGTTTTTTTAAAGCCTCCAAACTCTCATGGCCTATATACAGAAATGGTTCTCTTGGGGGAAGGGTTGCAGTGTTACTGAGTGTTCATTTTGCCTCGCCAATAAACCTACATAGGTGATCCAAATAAGTGAAAGAGAAGCCTTAGGGACTTTTATGAAACAACTTAACAAAAGCAGGGAGTTGAAAGCAAGTGCTTTAAAAACCTGCTGTCTATAGGGTTTCCTGTTATTTTTAATAGAGGGGTTTAGTATGTTCTATTTTAGACTCTTACTAAGGCAAAGTACTTTTATGCATTAATTAACAAAGTATTATCCTTTCCTATGAGCTGGAAGAATTGCTCCTGCACAGGTTTATTTCAAAAGGGGTGTGTAAATACAAGTCTTGGCTCAAGCCCTGTAGTTATCTTGTATGCATCACCGAAGTCGTTGTTACTAAAACATGTGTAAAAAGCCAGCTGATCAAAAAGAGCATAATCGCCTCTTTGGGATCATGTTTTGGTACTCTGAAGAAGCCTGTAATTTTACTAGCATTTGGCAGCAAAAACTTAATTGCTAGCATTGTGGGGCGCTAACAGGGTGCACGAACTTAGCACATTAAGAATCTGACTTTGCCAGGAGAAATGTTCCTTAAAAATCTTGGATTGTGGGGAGCGATTAAATATATAATTTGGAATAAAATGCTAAATGTACACTTTCAACTCAAGCATTCTTTCTCTTGCTCTTAAGGCTCTAGTCAAGTCTTGTACTTTCAATCAGCTTGGTGTTCCTAACTTTTCGTGGTATTTAAAGGGTGTGAACAGGCCAATGTCCCAAGCTCTGGAATCACAGAAAGACGTAAGAAATTCAGCTGCTATTTTTCAAGTTTTTAGCTTTTGGTTCCAGAGGCAATTGTGAAAATGTGATTTCTAAAACAAAACAAAAAAAGAAAGCACATGCAAAAAGCCTAAAAATATCTCTTTAAAACCCAATTCTTAATGTGCACTGGAAGTATTAGTAGTAACTTATTCTGAGTAGTAACACTATTGCTGTAGTACAGCTCAAGTCACGTGTGCAAAAGACAATGTGTGCAGGTAACTAGCATGATTAGTTTTAGTCATTCATTAACTTACTCCTTGATGTACGAGTTCATCTACCTTTTGGTTTCATTTTTCATTAACAAGAGCACAATATTTCTCAGGCATTTTTTAACTGTTTCAAACTTTCTTTAATTTAGCAAATTTTATTCAAGTATTTGCAGCTGAACCTCTTCTCAAACATTCTGTCTGTGCTTTGCTTTGTCGCACATCTCTTCTGGTAACAGGTTTGTAAGATCTGAAGGTAATGCCAGGAATGAACTGAGAAGGGAAGGAAGGGAGGCTGAAATAGCAGAATGAATTGTTCCATTCACATGGCTTTTCTGCTAGGGAATAAGTTAACATTGTAAACAGGAGAGAGGTGTGGTTTGCAGATCGGACAGGAAATCCTTAGTTTTAATCCTTGCTGTGTTGTTAATTCCCTTGGAGACCTTGAGCAAATGCTTTCTGTTCCTATTTTTTAAATTGGAAATAAACTGGGTATGATAGCACTCAGCTAGCTCATAGAGGCAGTCTTCAGTTAAAACATTTACAACATGCTTTAAAAACAGCTCATGGCGCACAGGCTTGAAATCAACTTGGCTACTTGTCTGCGGCTATTTCCTTACCCTGCTCTGAGGACCTTTGGGGGCCCAAGTCAGCAGTGCGCATGTACAGGCTTTGTTTTTCTCACTTGTAACAATGCAAAGCAGATGTTTGACAGGGACAGAAGGAAACGCAGCCTCACAGCCAGTAGGTGCTGTCTGGCGTGCTCTGTGGTCCGCCTGCTCTGCCATCCTCAGCACTCGCCGGGCTGCGTTCAGCCCTGTCACAAACCCATCTCTCACCCTTTCCCCTGGGGTCGCGGGGAGCACACCTGCCACCGGAGCTGTGAGACGGGGTTACGGCTGAGCAGAGCAGGTTCTTTAGGAGGGCTCCTCTCCTCTGTGTCAGGCCCTCGTGAGAAGCCAGACACCCTGAATTCAGCCATGAAGTTTTACACGCGTGGAACTCTATTCTCTTTTATTGCTCAATCACAAGAATCCTATTAACTGGTGGGAATTTCCCTACTTAGTCCAAAGACATCTTCCAATGTTTGCAGGAGCTGTTTTTCTCATGCTTCTCTATTCGTTCTTACGTGTTTTCAACATATTCCCCTACTTCACTTCCTCCCCTTCAAAATCCAAACCGTATCTTTGATCCTCAGAGAAGCAAAACCAGGACAAAAGTTGCAGCAGGTCCAGACATTTTATTTTCCTTTCGTCTCCACCGTGCAAGTTGCTCAGCATGGAAGCATCAGTGCATGCAGGTGACCAAGTACCTCTCCTGCTTTTCCAGATCAGAACTCAAATCTTTAAATTACATGCTCATGCTTTACACAAAGTCATTGTCAGCTTGGCAAATGGGAAGCTCATTACAAGATACCAATGAAAGAAACAGTTATTCAGAATGAAGACCTGTCAAGGGTTCTCAGTATTACAGCCACTGCTGCCATCCAGGAGGAAAATGCATCACTTTCTTCAAAAATCCCAGGCTCGTAATACATCCAAGTCCCACAGTAGAAGATACGGCTTAAAGTAGCTGTGTAAAAAGAACTCCTGAGAAATAGAAGGGCAAGTTGTTAAACAGTGATACTTAATTGGCCTACCCTAGAGACTATTTAAAAATCCTAGACAACAGTAAGCCCTAAATCACTCCCCTATTGACCTTCCTCCCTTTCCATGCCTTTATTTTCTTTGTACTTACTTCACTACCTAGAATAGAACAAATTTCCTTTAGAGGTTCCCTGTGCGTACCAGTTTTGTCATGATCCTGTTTCTTGCTTTCTCTGACAGTGAACAGAGACATCTGGGTACTTCTATCGCAGGAAAAAAAAAAATTAAAAAAAAAAAACAAACCAGAAGTTACTTCATAGAAGATTCCAGGAGGGATGGAGGAATAGAAAAGCGAACAACTGTTTGACTGATTCCTGATGATCAATTCATTCAAACTACGTGAGTCCTGTTGGGCAAACACAAGTATGCAGAAGAATGCTAGAACTTCCTGCTTCTAACGTGAGATTAAAATCACCATTTTTATTATTGTTATTCTGTATCTGTTCTCTGATTAAAACCAATGTACTTTCAAAAAGTCATACTCAACATGATGTAGAAATGCTGACACTTTTTGCTAATAGCTGGCCCTTCCAAAAAACAACATCAGTTCAAACATTCAGGCATAAAGCTGTTCCTAACTGGCACACAAGCAGCTTAAATAGGAAGCAGGAGAAAAAAAGTAGAAATCCACATCCCCCTCCCATGGGGCACTGGTATTTTCTCCAGCTCCATCAAAATCTCTTTGCTTGTGTTTCACTGCTCCTTGTTCAGCTGTTGGTTACCCAGCTGCACAAACACGTGAGATATGTGCTCCATTCCCTCCCAGAGATCAAGTCACAGAGAATGAAGATGCACAACCCCAAGACCTTTCGGCACTGGGGCACCATAGCCATTTATGATCTATAATTAGACTCCCACCTTCTCATCATTGTATCATCAGACACTGATTTCAGAGTCCTTGGAAGGGGGAGGTGGTGCTTCTCTGAGACAAGCAAAGACTCAGCAAATCAACCTTAATTTTTCTTGATAGAATCACTGCTGCAGTGTTCATTTAAACATGAACATGCAATGAAGTTAATTTCAGAACTAGAAATGTTAGCACTAACCTAGCAGAAAAGTCATAATGATTTATGTTGTGCATTTTGCCCATTCTCAGAGATAATATAAACAGATCTACATTAGTTTCAGTGACCTTTAGATTAGTCTTTAGGTACAGACCCTGCAGGCTACTTGAATCAGGTGTTGACAGGTGAGCAGGAAGTTTTGTTGAGGTACAAAGAGGGAAATCATGGTCACGTCTCTACATACATAGGTGTAAGTATTGCCATTTGTTTCAATTAAGAACTACAAAGGTTTTCATATCTATGGCATTATCTATGTGACAATGAGAAGCACAGTACACAGGGACAGATAGAGCACAAAGGCATCCAGGTAGCATTGAAAAGAGCCAGCTCTATAAACTGTGCAGGCTTCAGAGCGTGGTCACACAAGGACACAAGATCCAGTTGATGCATCTAACAAGTCACTGCACTGAGATGCAGTAATTAGTCACATAACATTTGCCTTGTGTGTTGCATGCGAAGTGAAATGAGTTCATCTGAGCCACTAGTGAAGGTTTAATTATTAAAAAGTGGTTCAAGTTGACTCCTTAATCTTTCCAACACTTGGTTACAATCCCAATTGTAACAGCAACTAGAAATATTTCCCACAAACTCTGCAGGGGCTCTGGGAAATCAACAAGGCTTATCAGTTGCATTTCCAATAGCAGGCAGGAAATTACCAAGAACATCAATTCACTGAGCCTCTACGGGGGTTCCCATTATATCTGACTTCCCACAAAACTGTCAGGATAACGATCTTGCTGTTCTAACACCGTAAGCCTTTACAATCCATGTCTCTAAACCAAACTAAGCAGGGTACTGGTTTCCATGACAAAGGGCTCAAGACACATCTTGTTCCACAGATCCTGCAGAAACGCAACTCTGATTCTTCTGACCAGTCCAGATTCAGTAGAAGGAAGGTTGTGATTGCATGGGTGTTTCTGACAGTAGCAAAGTTCCATGCTCTGGGTCACAAAACACTTCTGTTGTCACATGGGCACACAAGAAGGGGACAGGAACAGTAAATCCCATACAGGAAAAGCATCAAGGCTTATGGAGCTGCAGCCATCAATGCTTCAAAAGTAATGTTTGGGTCTCACTGAAACAGGGTTTGGCTTCTCAGAGTATGTTTAAGCATTTCTTATCAATACTGTGAACACAATAGTGAGTTTATTCAAACACATTTATAGCAGTTGTATTGTGCAATATCTAGAGACAAAGCTAATTATACCATTTTATTTCAAGAAAGCATGTAATCTCCATGAAATGATCTAAAATAAAAATATAAGGTACAATGCTTTGGTTTTATTTTTCCTAGTAAATATTTCTCACAAAAGACCAAATTTAAGTTCTTGTTCTGCTTGATTCTGCCCACGATCTTGAACTTGGCCTGTCACATTGCAAACAAGCACCCTAATTAAATTTGTTGCTAGCCATCCCCAGCAAAAGCTCAGTCTCTTTCTCTGTACTTTGCCAAACATCAACAAAAGGGGTTTGAAAGGCCTTAGCTTTTCACTACACTGTAAAAAAAGAACATTTTAAAACTTGGAAAACTCTTTTTCCCACAGTGTAAGAATAAAATGCAAGACTCATAAAATCTTCTCTGCCCACTATCCAACACTATAGAGACAGGCTGATTATTTAGGGATCCTCAGTAGAACGATGGCACAACAAAACTGTTCCTGCAATCAAAACTGTGTTTTACCTGGACTCCCTAGAAAAGAGTCTGGTTTAAAAGGCTAGTATCTAAGACCTTCTACACACCAGGTGGCTTTAACACATTAACTATAATCTAGCTTGAAAATACGCATTAAAACCTCAGGGCATCCTCAGAAGTGGCCAATACTGAAGGAGGGCAGTGCTAGCACCCACTAGCACCCCAAGCACAGCTCACCTGGGGCGTGCAGCTGCATGTTTTTATAGCAGTGTGCACATGACGTTACGCCTCCGTGTTCTGCCGCGTCGGTCACTCAGACACAAATAGTGTATTCCTTTCTTGGACCCTTGTGTCTCTGCTCTCTGGCTCGAAAACATCTTTCTATTTCTTAAATCCTCTATTTACCCACTTCCATTTTCCTTTTTTCCTCATTTTTAGCCACGTTTTTGCTCAGTGTTTCTCTCCTTGTATTACATAGAACATTGCATAAAGAGACAATTGTTTTCTTAAAGCACTGTATCTCTATTGTTCTTTCAGAACAGCAATGATTATGAGGCAACTGGCCTACCACAAAAAATGAGACCAGCCATCACAGAAAATGAAGCTGCAGTGTTAACTTCCAGAGGTGCTTTCTGCAGCAGCTTGAAATAGATTCTGTCTCTGCTCTTTCTTCTGACTCCTCTGTGTAGTGCCAGCATCAGCATAACTGTTGCAAACAGCCTGGTGTAGGACTAGTTTCAGACAACGTGGCCGAATCTGCAGTTCCACAGAGCCTGGCTGCTCCTTCCCTCCCAAGCCACAGGCAGCTGCTGATTTCAGCGTCGTGTTTACCCTGCACACAGCAGAGTGCTCTAAACAAAATGGGACCCCTGTGGAATAAGTACCTTGCTTTCGTTGTGACTGTCACGGGTGTTCTATTTACTGTCACCATGAGTGAATTCTTGCATCACCAAATTCCTCTGTAACTGGTGTGATGTTGGTCTGGAGGGGGTGGCTGGGGAAGCAGTAAACAGTGGATTGGAAAATATCTTCCACAGGGCCAACCTGACAGCCATGTATTAGCATGAACCAGAATGATGTTTATCCAGTGTGACTCCCTGCATTTAGGAATGTGGTTTTGGCCATGAAACAACTCAAACCAAGATCTCCATAAGGAGCATTCCAGCCCACCTAGGACTTCTGTTGATGGCAGTAATAAAACATTAAAACTTTGTTTTCTCAGTGTCTGATGTTTCTGGGACTCCTAAAGCGGGTTCAGCTACATGCTCTGTTCAATATTGTTGTTCCTCATTTTTGTTCTGGTACACATCAACAGAGCAAAAAAAAATCCAGCTAATATTTCCAGTTGCATCTTGTCAAAAGTCATTCCAGAGTTGAAGGTAAAAAATGTTACCTGATCTTGGAATGACCTTTATTCCCTAGTGATCTGTAATCCAAATGTTAATGTAATGTTTTCTAAGCTAAACCTACCTTTTGTTGCTTTACAAGTTGTATCAGTTGTAGGATCTGTTTCATGTAGCACTGAAATGCTGTCCTTTCTGGGGCAGATTTTGAAATCTGTTTAGTGAAGAAGATTACAGCACAAATTAAAAAGGGACAGATCCTGTACTTTTTCTTTATAAAAATCCAGGGTAAGTTCTCAAGTAGAAGACTGACAAGGAATTTAAGGGATCTGGACTTTATTCTGTTTCACATTTGCATGAGCTAAGCAAATAATCTAATTTCTTCCTTCCTTTTTTCTAAAAGCAGGAACAATAAAGTTTTCTTTAGCTAGGTTCATGTACCTGACGAATAGAAGGAGCCTGACTTCTTTCTGCTACATGAATGAGTCTGTAATTGCTATTTACTAAGACATGACATTTTTTGGATCTATGTGGGAAACATATGCTGGATAAGATTTTATGTGATGTTAGAAAAGTTGTAAAAGAAAACAAAATTAAAACATCAACTAAAATTGTCTGGGAAATTAAAGGTAGGGAATAATTACCCTTGGTGGAATTTGGCTACAAAGAAAATAACTCTCTGAACAACTGTTGCTAAGATATGCTGGTATCATAAGGTCTTCAGAAATACCTAACGTGGAGGAAAACAAAGTCATTATCCCTTTAAATGTACACAAGCAGTCAGGGTTTTGTATTTTAATTCCCATCTGAGAAGGTGTAGAATTTCGAGGGACGTGCCAAGCACGAGGACATGATGCTAGATGGCTCCAAACAGAATGGACACTTGCTGCGTTATTTTTGGACACATGAGTACATGACGCCAGTGTTGCAGCTGTAACAAAGAGACGCTTCTGTCGTGTTGTGGAGAGAAAACTTGAGTGGATGCAAGGAGGAGGGGAGGAAAAGAAGAGGAAGACTGTATGGCATGACCCATATTACGCTTTGCTAACAGAATTCATTGTTTAATTAAATAGTTAATTAAGTTCAGTGTGTGGACTAGATAGAACAATTAATTGCGGGCTCACTGCATTTTTCAATTTGTTTTAAGAAAACAGGAATCAATTTATCGTCGTTCCCTGAATTCTGCTTACCTCAGAAACCACCGATCTATCACTGTGACAGGCACTAGCTGCACTTTGTAGTGTTAGTGGGTCATGGTGGAAGAGATTCCCACGTGTTTTAGGGAGAGCATTTAGAAACGTCTTGGAAAATGTACTAAAATAGTAATGGAGGTTTGTTTCAGGTTCATTTTTTAAAAAGGGAATTTCAGTGTAATAGTTGAAGTGGGGAGGAGACTAAGGAGAAGAGCTTGAATGGAAGGGAGTAATGAAAATAAAAAACAGAAATTAACTTTTAGAAAAATCTAAAGGAAAAATGCAAATGTTCTCTTATATTTAATGGGAATGTGGAGTCTTTGATAAAATGCAATGAAACAGGGAAGCCTATGGAAATTATAACTATCTTTAAGGCCTGTATAGTAAAAATATAAAATATTCATTGGCAAAATAAGAATTTTCGTGAAGTTTCCAGTTTATGTTAAATATTTGCTGTGATTTTTTTGAGGTAAGGGCTTGACAAAATTCTCAAAATGCTTCAAATTAAAACTTAAGTGGAAAAAGCCCCCCTCTTTCACCTTTGAATCTGTGTTAAGTCCTCCCAGGACAGGCTAGTCAGGTCTCTCCCATTTACATGTTCGCAAAGGTATGTGGCATTTCAGTTAATACTATCATCCAGGAATACTTCAAAGTTCTTCAGAGCAACTCGGGGTATCTGTCCTTGATGTGCCTAAGGTTGGTATTTGGTGTGCAGAGTGTTAGCTATATCAGGAGGGCAAGGAAGTTTGAGATGGGAGTTCTAAAGTTCTGGATAATTTCTATTCTAAGTCTCGGTTATCAAATGATGAGCCAACACTGCCTGTAGAACAGCAAATGTCTTCTCTGCAGAGAGAAGTACTTCTAAAAGTATTTGCTTATATTTCACAATTTTCTCATTTTTTAGGATGAAATCAGCCAGGAGAGGGAAGCAAAAGCCTAACTAGATGAGGCAAATGTGAAACAACAGAGTGAAGTAATAGGCAGCTTCCTTTGGGATGTTTTTTACCCGTATCCCTAAAACAAGATGTGAAAGAGTAAGCAGGAAGGTTTCTGTGTTACCATATACAATGGGAAATGACATTGGCTGGAAAAGGTGAGCTGAAGAATAGAAAAAAACATTTTATAGTTTTTTTCTTTGTCTTTACAGAACTGTTCAATAAAATTTCTGCTTTAACTTCTAAATCAGAGCCAGATTAATGAATTACTGCTGGTTTATTGCTTCAATTTTGGGTGGGAAATGTTTTATATAACTGCATTATGTGATGTTTTCAACGGAGAAAAGAGACATTACTTTGTTCCCCCATTGTCCCAAGAGATCTTCTGACCCATAAAAATGATGTTACATTATACTCTCGTATTAGACATGCTGTGAAATATATCCACCAATTGTTTATCTTCCAAGCAGATGAAAGATGAGTGAAATGATATACTTCTGCCTCTTCCCTTCCTCATCACCTCTCTCTGTCTCGCATCTATCCCCTTTATGCGTAAGGACATCAGAAAACCTAAAAAATGAGCACTGGAAATCTTTTCTGGGTGATGACACTCTAAAAAGGGCTGCTCCTAAGTCTGATGCAACCCACTATGTTGAGTTATATGGCCTTAAGAATACCTACTGGTTGTTGGATCAGTATTTTGAGAGTATTGGTGTACTGTCATAGAATGTCCATCTTTTTGCTTCAGGCAAAGTTCATCTGGATGTGAAACAGCTCTGTAAAAAAAAAAATCAACAAAAAAAGTAGCTGTGTTGATCTCCTCTCTCCCCACATCTCTGAAGAAGTAATTCTCAAACACACAGAACATACTATCTTTTCCTTAGAGCATCTCATTAGAGATGTGCATCTAACAGTGTAATCTGAGGAAACCTGCAGTGCTGTAACAACTGTGGCTATAAGCAGGGAGCTTTAGGTGGAGGTCAAACCAGTGCTACACATGAACCCTAATTTGGTGATGGTTGCTAATAGCTTTGCACAGGGATTACAGCGACTGTTAAGCAGCCCACAGAATACAATACAGGCATGTAACGCAGGGATGTGAGAATTACTGAACTGTTCCCAACCTGTGAGCCATTTCATACAGCACATTTCATGTAACGTCGCAATCCTTTGAAAGAATAGAATTCTTCCAAAGGTAAAGACACCCCAAAGATGACACTTATGGCAAAACTGTCTTTTCACTCTCAGAATAACTCTTAACCTTAATAAAGCTGCAAGAAAAGGCTGTCTTTTTTGGTAGTATCAGGCGTATTCAAACCTATATGTTAGCAATACACATATCCAGTTCATTAGTAAGCCATGCATGGACGCACTTACAGCCTTTCTACTGGATTATTTTTATTCCATCCTCTAGGTCTCTATGGCTGCCCCTGCTGGGTGACTGCGTTGTAGAAAAGTAATTAATTCCTCGAAGGTTTTTTCCCGTAAGATAGGTTTCTATTGATGCTGCAGCAATACTGCTGCTCTGTATTTCACACTGAAACTTTGCAGTAATGCTGCCACCTATGGAAAATTCACAGGCCTGACCTTTGCAATCTGGCTGCGACATCTGCAGCTGAGAAAACAGGATTTGAACACACACCTCTGGTCTGCTGATAAAACTGATTTTTTTTTTGGCTGGATCTTTGTTAATCTAGACATGAGGTGGCTCAAACTCTCTTCCTTCCAAATAAATTAGTTTTGAAATTGAAATTGGTCCTGGAAATTGGTCCTTAAGACAATATTTTTGCTTGACAGGGTTATCTCAAGGCCCTGATGTAAAATATCACTCCCCCATTATGCTAAGTACTGCAAAAACACCTTCAAGAACTGGGCAGAGCTTCCAGCCGCCATCTTTCCTCACACAGCTGAGGAAGGTATCAGGAAATTTTCCTTTTTCAAGGATATACCTGACTTGCTGCACATATAAAATACGTTTGCTTTGTATGGTGGGGCTGCACTACAGAGCCCTGTAGACTGTGACAGGGCCTTGCCCAGTAACTCGATGCCTTTTAGTGCGTCAAAGTAGGAACCCGACAGGGATATTGTGTGCTGGGTGTGAGGAGAGGCCATGTTTTAGGAGCAAGGCAAGAGGATGAGGTGTTAGACCATCACTGCAGGCTCTACTGTCTCAAAGCGTGTTCTAGCATTACTGCCCATTCCCCACCCAGGGACCCACAACACACAAGGCAAGACGCTGGAAACATAAAAAACATGCTTTTCCCTTCTGAGGGGAAACCAGCCCTGAAGGCCTGCAGTAGAGCTGTGCCTGCAAGTGCCTTTTCCTCAGAGGAAAACCCATCCCACCCTAGCCTTGGAAAAGAGAATTTTGAAAGAAAAGTGAGTAATATATTCACATTTTGTGATTGTGTAAGGGGGGCGGGACACAGCTTTAAAGGCTGTGAGGCAAGGAAGGGAGAGGTTACCTCAGGCGTGAGCTGTTCCAGGTGTCTCCAATGAGCCGCTGATTGCGAGGAGCCCGGGGCTGTGGAACCTTCCAGGCTCTTCCAGAGGGGGCGGTCTTTCCCGCCTGCTGGGGTGTGGCCTGTGCGCCTCACTGAGGCTGCCTGAGGCTTCTGTGTCGGAAAACAACCGCTGGAGGGTGTCGTCCAGGTAGGAGAGCATTAAGCTCTCTGGGAATTACTTTTTTGGGTTGTGCTTGAAGGGTTTTTTTAATTGTATTTTATTTTTTTCTGGTTATGGTTGATATTTGCTGGTTTGCAGCCTGTGGTCCGAGCTAAATGATGGTGTTTTAGGTTGGCTTCTCTCATGGGAAGGGCTGCGCTGCCCCATTTTTTTGTGATAATGGCTCATTTGTCCTTTTTGTGCTATTTTGTGAGGTAAAGTTGTTGATTCAGGTGTATTTACTGTAATTAATGTAATAGTGAAATATTCAGTAGTAAAAGCTTCTCCGGAGTGTTGTTGGAGATACTTTGAGGTAAGCTGCTCACCTTACAGTTCACCCTAGAGGGGTTTGACCATAAATATTTACAAATGTTCTGGTTCTCTGGTTTAGGTTGGTCTCTTTCTCAGTAGCTATGACAAATATTAACTGCTTTTATTACAGAAAAGTGCCTATGTGTAGGGCTGTAGCCACTGTACTTGGCATTGCTGTTTATATCCATGCTAGCATTCTGTTGTCGTAGTTACTCTTAATGTTTTTTTCTTGTCTATTTCACTGGAATAGTGCAAGGGGAAAGGATGTTGTGCTAAAGTAGTTTTGGAGACCCTTCTAGAGAAGGAGTATTTATTGGGCTCTTAATCCTGCAAACTGTTTAATGTTTCCTGAATTAGATACTTAACAGTCTATGCTTTGGCAGCTGTTAGCTCATCCGTGGGGTGCTGTTACCATAAGAGCAGGAGCACAGAGAAGTCCAATCTGGTGTAAATGAGGGCATTGCTGTTGCACTGTCTAGTAGCATAGGGCAAAGGTTCAAATGTTCAGGTGGTGCTTGTAAAGCAAGGTTCAGCAATCATTGCTACGGGCTGTAGTGCAATCTTAAAACGTGGTTCTTGGTTGCTTCAGGTAAGATTGGCCTTGCAACAGTTGGGTTATATTCTTTCTCTTTTAGGGTGGCTTATACAAATCCTTTTAAAATTCTTTACATCTCTGTCTCTTGGCAGGGGGGGAATAAGATTTTAGGTACTTCCAGTCTTCGTACACACTTAAAAAA
Organism: Zapornia atra; assembly: GCA_013400835.1. Lineage (NCBI taxonomy): Eukaryota > Metazoa > Chordata > Aves > Gruiformes > Rallidae > Zapornia > Zapornia atra. The sequence continues at coordinate 898,791 of VZTU01009948.1, forward strand.
TGCAGGATAAAAGTTGTAGAGACTGAACTGTTCTTGAATATACTGCAGTATGGCTGTGACCTAATTATGTCTGACTTTTAAATGTATTTCAGAGAGGGTAGTTGTTCCATATGTTTCACTTTTGCACATTGAAATATTTTAAGCAAGCTGTTTGTTAAGACAAGTATCTAAAAGTCCAATGTGTTATGCAGAAATGTTACAATAATTGATGTCTCCTTGTATTAAGGCATAACAAGTTGGGTTTTAAAGCAATTACTCTTTTTCTTAGGCATTGTTTAGAAGGCTTTAAAGACTTAACCAGACTGAGTAGTTTCTGGTTAAAAATATAATGATCTGAGTTACTCTATATTAATACATCATCTGAGACTCTCAAAGAATCAGGGCCCTGCTGAGCCAAGGGATATAAACATAGGTAACAAAAGCGTGCAGTATCTTTTAATGTGGTTTCCTACCTCATGGAGTCTCAGCCTTGTTGTTAAGCTAAGAAAATGTTTATCTTGTGCTTGCTGCAAGGACTGCATGAAGGATGATTGTGATGCTTCCAAGTGTTGTCAGGTTATCTATCTAGTCTCAGTGGGAAGTCTGTGCTGTTCAGGAGCTGGGGGCTGACTATGGCTCTTTTGGCTTGGAATGGGATGTAGCTTCTTTTCTCTGGAATGGAGCAGGGTGTATCTCTGTATATGAAGTATATCTGGAATTAAGGGTGTCAATGTTTTGAGCACTAAGGAGTGCCCGAAAGATACAAGGACTGAAAGTTGTTCCTGGCCTGAAACCTCCCCAGGTAGCCCACTAGCAGCCCTGCTAGCCTTGGGGCTCAGTGCTTTCTTAGCCAAGGGAATGCTCCTAATGGTGCCTTAGGTCACTTTGAGAGGATACCACAGCCTATCTTACAAGACGGTAAACATCCAGCAGTAGCCCCCTGTTCACAGGTTATGGTTTTCTACCTCAGCAGCAGCATATGGCCACGCTATTGTCAACATAAGTGGTAGACTTGGACCATGTGCTGAGCACATCTCATTGACCATGTGTTGCATACTGCTGCATGCTGAAGCCTGGACTTCTTCTGTAGTGTGCAGAACTTAGGATCCTACTGTGTGTCACAGAATTCTGTACTGTTTCCCAGAGCATCTGCTTCCAACCTGATATCTGGGGTGTTGGCAAGACTTAAAAATAATGTATTCTTTCCTGAGAATCTTCCCTTTTAACTCTGAACCAGGGACTCATCTCAGGCAGGCACACTGTATGCCCAGGATCTCTAAGGAAGCCTCTTGCCTCTCCCCACAGTGAAACAGCCACTAGTCTGAAAGTCTCGGTGAGGTGAGGTAAAACATGATCTTCTAGTAAAAACTGTCTGCAAGGGTCCAGAGGAGCACTGGAATGCAGCCTGATGAATTGCAACAAGAATTATTTCACTGGAGAAAAAAAAAAAAAGACTAGACCCATCTCCTGGATTATCATGTAGCAAGTCAAGTAGTTGGTGAATGTGTAGATACACGCTTGCAAGTCAGTGGCTTTTCAGCCTCAGGTTTTGGTCAGCTGCAGTGCGTGGTGTGGCAGCAGAGCTGTTTGAATTCATGCGTTGGATTTTTATCTAATGGGGTCTGAGGCCAATGCTTCTGTGAGTTGGTGAATTCCTGAGCACTAGAGATTTGAGCTTAATTATTTTTACTACCAAGTCCTCAAACACATAATCTAAGATGTGATTGTCTTCTATTTTTCTTGAGTTTTGAATACATCTTGAAAGAAATATGATAAAATATAAGCATATAGCAAGAGTCAGACTTACTGTACCTGTGTTGCTCATTACAACACTTCCTTCTCGTGACTTGTTCTGTCAGATATTTACAATGCTTGCAAATTACACTCAATCCCTATACCATAAGGTTAATTTTTTTCCCAATAAATGCTTTTAATGCTCATAACTGCACAAATCCGTGTTGGTGATGAGGATCCTCTTGTGTTAAGTGTACTGTGAATGCTGTAAAGAGACTATAGCATTTGCAATTTAGATTGAGTTTTACATGTAGTGTGTGAATGTGGCAAACACTAGTGGGCTATGGGGGAAAGACTTTATGGGCTAAAACTTTCAAAAGGAACGCAGGGGAATAGGGTGTTCAAATGCTTACAGAAATTGGACCCTAGAGCTTATCTGAGTGATAAAACTGACAGGAATGACTCGATAACTGTTCTTAATCACTCCCAAAGCAGATGTTTCTAGTCCAGAAATCCTGGTTTGTCTTGATCTGCTTTGGAGGAAATGAGAACAGTCGTCGTAAAATGGCTGACTCTGTAATAAAACATCTCAGTCGACCTTCCCCATAGAGCGTGGCCTCCGTTATTTCACTAGCAGGGTTCTGAAGCTGTTCCGCATAGACCTGAAGGAAGCAGCAAGGTAAAAGAGGAAGAAAGATAGTAGCTTTTGATATTTTTGGAATGAGTTTTGACCATGATGTAAAGCTCTCTGAGGCCTGTGACTATTTGGCAAGTGTAAGCTAAACTGAGTAGTAGAATTTCAAAATTAACTGGTAAAACAAGTATAAAACCAGCAAGGTAGCATGTGTAATCCAAATGGAGGATATAATTCTGCCTCTGAGGAGGATGCTGTGGGCTGTCAACGTGTGTTTCTTGGAAGGTGTGTTTTTGGCTCTAATGTTACCTTGAACCAGATCTGTGTTGGTCACTGCAGGAAAAAATGCCGCACTTGCTTGTATGTGCTAGTATCCTGGAAAGCAGCCTGGGTTTACATCATACAGGATGTCTTTGTTATATCAGTAGCAGATATCCAAAGTATTTTTATTTCTTTATGGCAGTTTCACATAAACTTTTTCTAGTTAGTTGAACTGAATTTTGCAATAGTCATGTGGCCAAATATGATAACTTTTTTTTGCCTGTCACCTGAGGATCTTTAGTTACAAATGCAAAGGCATGGTATTAAGAAGTAGGGGAAAGGAGATGGACATGTTTCAGACTGTGGAATGCCTGGGATTGTTGATCCTCCAGTTCTTGCTCCAACTTGTTACTGATGTGGTCTGTGGAATCACCAAAACCTGGGTCTAATCCAGAACTGCTCTGGGGTGGTGGGGGATACTGCTTTCTCTTGCACTCCTGTTACTCTGTGCATAGTGTAACTTCAAGTCTACACTATCGTTTGCACTTGGAGGGGAGAAAAGCCCCAGTGTGGAGGAAGGGTTGTTACGTACCAGACATGGAACTTGGTTTTGATTGAGGTCATCATGTGCCAACAGATTTTCCTCGGTGGGGACTGTAAAACTGGGCTCCTGTTCCAGTGAGTGGCAGAGTTGCCCTCACTGACATACAGCACCAGTACTGTAATAAAAGCAATCCATCCAACTCGCTGAATTTACATACGTGTTGTGCAGAGCATAGTGCTGCTTATTGTACAGAATCTCATACTTGAAACAGCATGGCCACAATCTTACAGCCGAAGGATGTGCCTTGGACTCGTCACAGAGGTTGCTGCTAGAACTCCCCAGAAGGACAGTAATTTATATGTGGGCTTTGTTGCTTTTTGGGGTGGTTTTGCCTTTTCCCCCACTCCCCTCGAGGCCAGCAGCTAACCAAGTGCTTCGTGCCTGCAGGTAGTGGCCGCCTGACAGGCGGTGGCACCAGCGTTCTGTGGCAGGCAGGAAGCTGGCTGGACGCCGCGATGTTTTCAGTTTGTGGAGGATTAACTTCTGGGGTGCTATTTATCCCTCTGCCACTAGTACTAACGTGATTCCGCGGTCTGCGTGGAGATGCTCTCCTGGGAGAGCCTGGCGGCGAACGCGCGGGTGCGGGCCGACTCCGCGCCGGCGGAGGTGTAGCGCTCGCGCGGCGAGGCCCGGCCGCGTGGGGCAGGCCACGGCAGCCACCGGCNCGCGCGGCTCCGCGGGGCTGAGCGGCGCGTGCGCTGCGCGCCTGTCGCGCGAGGACCCGCGGCCTCGGCGCGTTCGCGGCAGCGCGGGTCTCCGCGCCGAGAGACTCGGGTTATTTCTGTCCCAGGCGGCTTTCCTCTCCCCCTCCCCACAGCCCTAATTACTAAGCAATTCGAATTACGTTTACCTGTCCTACCAGAGGACCGAATGCTGCTGTGCTCTGAACAGCTGTAGGAATCGGGAGAGCAGGGTTGAGGTCCTGCCTTCCCGTGTCAGCTCAGGCAAGTGGCTTAACTTCTGTGGGCCTCTGCTTCGGAGAAGTAAACTGGGAATATACTATTCCAGCGTCTGTTCTCCTTTCATTTACTGTGCAGCCTCTTCAGGCATGGCGTGTGCACACAGTGCCAAATTCACTAGCATCCTGTCTCCTCTTGCATATTTAAAGCGCTCTTGTAACCTCTGTAAACTCAAGAGGTGCAACACCAAAACATCTTTCATTTAATTTTTGTTAATAAAATTGCGAGCTGAATGACAAGGGCTCAGTGGAGATGTGCAGCAGTGGGCAGCCCATATTTAGATGGTGCTGATCCCTCTGCCTTGACCTGTGGGCTTGAACCATGAATGAACCTCCGTACTCCCCCCTTAATAGCATTTTGAAGATCAGGCTTTTGTCTTTTTACCTGAGATGTCCTACCTTTTGGTGTAGGACTGGGATCTTCTGCCTCTGTGGGCATGCTGGTAGCTGCCATGCAATAAACATACCTAAGATACGGGAGGACAGGAAATCAGTGCACGTGTTAAAACATGTCTGTTTCGTTCCTATCTTCTTATAAGGCTGGGTGTAAAATAGTGGTTCTGTTAACTATTAAGACTTGTAAACTATATTCCTCATTTTATGAAAGGGATGAAAATGGAAACTTTCCAACTGTTAGGTAGAACTCTAGGGTTTTTTATCAATATGTGAAGTTTTATCTCTAGCGGTAAACTAAACATTTTTTTATATATGTTATAAATGTACATATGTTTGTGCATACTCTATATGTGTTGGAGTGTGTCAGTGTGGTAATTCAAGTTGTATCTAAAAACTCTAAATACAAGTGAATGTACTTGGCTCACTTAACCAATACTTGGTGGAAAGGCAAAGGTTGTCTTGTTCCCAGCCCACGGCATGTTCCTTAAAACAGATGTTTGTATCCTGGCTGTTGATGGCTTGCTTCTTAAATGTTATTATTTTGCAGGGTATGTGGCAAATGTGCCAGTAATTGAGCCTTGGGGAAATATTTTCACATTTTCATGGACAGCTTTGTCCCAGAATCCAGGAGCTCGTGAGATCCCATCCCATCTCTGCAGCAGACCTGCTGCAAGTTTGAATTCCTTGTGCTCCCACTTCCTCCCTTACTGAATAATACAACAGCATTTACCTCATGCAGGTGCTCAGAAACTTGCATTGGTGCTTGTATACTTGGTGGCTGAAGATGTTTGACATGCATGTGAACCTGACTCTAAGGAAAAATTGTGAGGGTGTTGGAAAAGTGTGTGTTATGCTTGGGTATTCAAGTGGATTTTGTCAGCTTGTGTGTAAATAATGAAGAAACAACCATTAGACTATTGCTCAGTTGTACTCTTATGGAAACTAGCTTGCAGTGGTCAACAAAAAAAGGACAATAAGGAAATTAAAACCTAAGGGAAAACTTGAAGACACTGAGCCAGTTCTTAAAACAAAAAAAATCACTCTCCCAAATTGGACTAACCACTGAGAAAACTTGATTGTTGCTGTTAATGATTTGGAGATGTGAAATGAGAAGTGTTTATTAAGGTGACGTAGTTTATACAAAGTATTTTGCCTAATTGATGGTGTCATATGCTGATTACCATGTCTGATAAAAAAGCTAATAGCAGTGGAAACATTGGAATGTGTGTGTTGTGCTTTCAAATGTAGGTCCTTACCACTTGGCCAAATCCTCTGCATGCTATGCAAGACTAACAATGTCCAGAAAAATTGTTGTTTCTTATTTCATCTTGCAGTCTTATTTCTTGCCATGCTCGAGTTCTCTTTGGAACTCCTTTAAAAATTGCTATGAACAGCTTAGCACAAGGGAGCCCTGGATTCTTGGTTGGAGCCTTTATGTGCTGTTTGAACAAGGGATGATAACAAAAGCAGAGATTTCTCATTGTCTGGCTTCCCAACCTATGTTTTTATTTGGAACCTCAACAGCTGAATATGAGACTAGTAAGAATTTCCTTACCTGTTAGAAATATATATTTAAAACAGTAACAGGTATGCATGAAACACTTCTTCCTTTCTGGTTTTCACATGATTTTTTTTTTTTAAATCAAAATATAATAGGTTTTCTATCTGTTAGAAACCAGTAAGGCTGTGTAATTACATAATGGACACTGGTCCTGGCCTTAAGTAGGAAGTGCTGGCTGACTGTAGCAGCTGGCAGAGAGCCAAAGCAAAGTTTGAAGCTGTTTGATACCTGCAAAGGCCTTTTATTGCCTGTAGGTTCTGTCACCATTAACATTATTCATATTCTACATGGGGGAAAATAAGATGCCATAAACCATCTTGTAAAATGGTTTTCCCCTCTGGAGGCTGCATATGCCGCGCTGCCTTGCAGTTTGGCCTTCCACACAGTGTGTGCTCCAGTCACCCCTGGCCCTCTGCCCAGCGCAGTCAAGGTCAGCGTAGCAAATCCTGGGTGTAAGGGTGCCTGCACACAGCAAGGCAAAAGCTAGCGTTAGACCTCTGTGGGAAGGTTTTATCTTAAGTGACAACCCAAACCATCATGTGTCAGAGGCTTGAGAGTCCCAAATCTTGTAGCTGTTGGGGCAGAAGCCTGTATGGCATCAGGCAGTTTCTAGGTTGTTGGCTAGGTATAAGGCAGGGCCTGTATTTGAGGATGCTGTCGCTCCTGTAGGCTGTTGTTTTTCCCTTTCCCTCTGTCTTACGAGTACCTGGGGAATGCTTTGGCCAAATAGGAGACTGTAGTGAAGGGAAAAATACAAACACAGCAAGGCTTTGAAGCAAGTGGTTGTTCTTAATTTACTTAGTAGCTGTACTGTGTGGTCTTAAGTGTTCTGAGTTAAAGTTATATTCTCCTCCCATCTTCCTTGCCTGTGCTTTTGCTTTACCCTCTTTTGCCCTTATTGTTTCTTCTAATGTTTGGGTCATGAGCAGTGTAGTGAAGGATCTTTATCTCATTTGGATTAGACCTTAGTTACTAGGATGGCATACAAGCATGGAGTAATTTGATCGCACCATCATATGGTGCTTGTACTTCCAATGTGAGAGATCAGTCAAGGTAGCAAGCAAATAGACAATATCAAAGATGTATGGCATTGTTGTTGTCTAACCTGTAGGCAGCTAGATCAACCATACAGCCCAGCCATTTCCTTGCTCACTCTCACCTCCAGTGGGATGGGGGGACAATTGAGGGGGAAAAAAGTAAAATTTGTGGCTTAAAATAAGAGCAGTTTATTAGGACAGAAAAGTAAGAGAATAATAATAATAATGAAAAAAAACCCCAAAAACCAACAGAATAAATGATACAGCTGGTAGCTGATGCCCAGCCAGCTCTCCACCCCCCAGCTTACATATACTGGCCATCATATCCTATGGTATGGAGTATCTCTTTGGCCAGGTTGGGTCAGCTGTCTTGGCTGTGCCCTCTCCCAGCTTCTTGTGTGTTTCCTGGCGAAGGCTCATGCTTCCTTGCTGGCAGGGCTTGGGAAGCTGAAAGGTTCTTGACTTAATTGTAAACACTGCTTGGCAACAACTAAACCTTAGTGCTAAATCTAAAACACAGCACTATGCCAGCTACTAGGAAGAAAATTAACTCTCTCCTAGATAAAACCAGCAGATATCTATTTGCTGTAAACCCATCCATAGCAGTGGTCATTACTGACTACTTTTTTGATACTCACTTGCATCAAGATGATGCCTATATAGGCTTGTTTGAAAATATTATCATAGCTATGTCCTTCTAATAAAAGCTGAAGCTTGTTCTTACTAGAACTGATCTTGCTGCAGATTATGAATGGAAGAAAGGAAATTATATGCCATATGCTTCAACATATTCTAGTCTTCAGATGCTCTGAACACATGCTCTTGAAAACAACAGAGGGTGTTTTCCTTCCCTAAAGCCAAAGAATGCATGTGGACCACAAAGCTGTGTCTGCTCAGGGTGGTATTCTGAAACCCTCTGAACCTGCTCATCTGTTTTGTTGTCATTGATGTCCTGCGGACTCAGAATCAGCAAAGGCTTATTTTATGTCTTTAGCAAGTGGCTAAAGGGGGAGGGTGCATGTGGAGAATTGTTTTTTCTTTCACGCCCCTTCACCCCCCACCCCATATTAGTCAATTGGTACACAATGAATCTGTAAAGCTGGTGCTGCCTGTCATGAAAGGACCATACTGAATAGAGGCATCTTCCCATGAATCACAGCTAATGTGACAATTCTGTCTACAGGAGAAACACACAGTAAATAGAAACATATCTGAGCTGATGTAATGGTTTACTGTAGCTCTCGCCATGATCTTGCAACTCAGAGTAGACTTCTCACCTCCTAGGAGATAATGTTTAGACTAAACTAGATCCTAATGTCTTAAAACTCTCAAAAACAAAAGCTCAGAGTTTTACTAGTTGTGGGACCCTAACCTTGGAGAGATCTGTTGAGAGCAGTTGGTGTTACATCCCACCAGCTTCACTGCTTGTAGTACAAGTGCAAATGTTCAGAAGATCTGAATCTGGTTGTGTAATTTGGCACCTTTTGAAATGCCATGTACTGAGGTAGAAGTCTGATTGGTTTTATGAAATTCAATGTGTTAATAGTTCTGTTTCACCAAATAAAAAACCCAATCCTCCTTCAGGTTATTTAATATACTTCAGAGAAGAACAGAGCTGTCTCTCTAAGGTTGTAAGGCTCTAATTATGATATACTGAGCTTTTAACTACCTCTTCCTTCCTTTATGGAAAGAACATAGGAATAGTCAGATTAGATTAGGCTTCTTGTATATTGGATCTTAGTTTCTAGTACCAGATGCTTTAAAAGAAGGCATAGGAAACTTTTCAGGAGACAGATGTTTTGATTATTGACCATCCCCAAGAGATATTTTCCTAATTCTAATGATTTGTATTATGGTTGTACCAATAAACTCCAGTCAGGTATTCAGAATCTTGGTGAGCTTCTATGTGATACAAAATGGTTACAGCTATTTCCTCCTTGAAGAAGCCTGTAATTGCAGTATGTAATAATCTGGTTTTATTTTTAAACTACAGAGCTAAATGACACTTTCAGAACTGGTTTGCACTATTTTATGCAATTCTAGGTTGAAAATAGCCTGTATCAGTGATAGGCTGCCTCCATAGTCTTCCCTTTGTGCAGTGAGTTGCATTGCCTGGGTAGTCTTCCATTTGCCATGGACTCCTGTGCATTGGAGAATGGCCCAGTAAGGGAAAGATGATCTTGTAGGTGGTGAGCACGTTGGACCCTTATTCTTGGGTACCGTTACTCCTTTGGTGCCTCAGCTTCTCAGCCTATCAAACAATAATGCTGTGTAGATTTAGGTGAGCTTGTTTCTGCCAGTACCTTGAAAGCTTTGTGAACACTGAAATTTACCTAGAAAAGAGTCTTAGAGCAAGAAATCCTAATGCTATAATCAAGCTTGACCCCTCAATAACATAAAAATGAAGTAAAAATGTTTCCACCAGCAGACTAGGCTTTGAACCAAACCCTGTAACTTGCTGTGTTTTTGTGTGTGATGAAGTTCTGGATTTATCCTAACAGTGAAAGTCAATTAGATACACCTCAGGCTTTCCACTGATGTGAGCTATGTGAGGATGAAAATCAGTATGCTGGTTTTTTTATTGAAAACAAATATTTCTTTGAGAAGACTCTTGGGGGGTGGGGTGGGTGGGTGTGTATATATGTATTTATATCCCTGGAAAATGTCAGAACTTTGGAAGCTGAAGCTTTTCTATGTAGCTAGCCCTAGCTGGAGGCTGTTCTTTCAGCCAATCAAAACAGTGCAGCAAGGTATGCATTAGATGTGTATGTGTGTGTGTCCCCTTTCTATTAATCAGCGGCAAAGCTGGCAAATTTGGAATTAAATGCAATTTACTTACTCCTGCTACAATATTTGCATCAAAGCAGTTTTATATTACTGTAACTAGAGTGTCCAAATGTAAACATTAGGCTGTGCTACACAAAAGGACTAAAGAAATGTACAGGTGTTTGCAATTTTTATATTTTCAAATGTTTTAAAAATCAAATTTTTACCTAACAAGATGCTGAAGGTTTGGCTTTTAAGCAAAGTGTCCCTGTGGCATCACTTCAGAGTGACTATTTGTATAATTAAAGTTCGACACCTGCTTAAGACAGAGCTGCATTGAGTGGAGTCAAAAAATGAAATGAGGCACTCGCTGCACAGATGTTTAAGGATGAGGTTAAGCATGTCTATATTGTCAAGTAATTCTAGTAAGACCACTCGAGTGACTAATATAGGTTAAGTGCCAGTATAAGAATGTTTGTAATACTGAGGACCACTTTTTATTTGAATTTGAGTTAATTTAGTTCTGCTCTCTGGTATGTCTGCATTTATCCAGTTGCTTGTGGAGACTCTGACAGCTGGAGTTGGGTCATAAGGATGTACCTGGAGCTAGAAGGGCTATGATAAATTGAACTTCTCTTTCTGGTGAATATTTTAGACAGTTTATGTACAAAGACATACTGAAAAGTTGACCTTGCTTACTTTTCATAAACTGCAAAATGAGACAGAGGATCCCAGCACAAATATACACCCACTTAAAGTATTTTTCCTGACTGTGCTTGTTGCTTCAAATCTCCATGTGGTTAGAAAAACAAACTTCAGTACTAATACTTCTCAAATCTGCATTATAAAATAAAATGGAACATACACTCCCGATGGTAAAATATTATTTGCTAATGTGTTCCAAAAGCCATGCTAGGCAAAAAGCAGTAAAAGTATCTTTAAAAAAAAAAGTTGAATATAAAACGTAGCAGATGTGTGTTTCTGTTCTGGTGAAAAAAGCACCTACTTACTGGAATGAATGGACGCCTCAAAAGAGGATCTGATGGATACAGTATTTTCTCTCTTTTGGGAGAGATGAGGCAGAGAAGAAGTTATTAAATGTTTACTCACGCATTTGTAAGTCTGAAAGCATTCCTTTGTTCACTGCTTATAAGTGTGATCAGTAAAATCTCAAACTTGCACATTTTGTAAGCGCTGATCAGTGTGTAGAGTTGTCTCGAGTAAATAGTGCCTTTATGATGCGAGAGGGAAGGGGGAGAGAAAGAGGGAGAGATCAGGTATAGCTGCTGGCTTTACAGCTATCAAAGCGTGTTTCTGGTTATTCGCTAATGGTATGGGAGGGGCGGGGGAGTGTGTGTTGAGAGGTTCAATTATTTTATACTTGGGGGGTTAAACTTTTACCAACAATCAAATGGGGGATTGTCTTCAGGCAGAAGCTGTATGCTGATTATATGAAACCGAGCTTATAATAAATATAACCAAAAGCACTTAAGTGCTTAAGTCCTTGTTTTGCATTTTCCCTCTACAGTTAAGAGCTCGATCTGCTTTCACGATTCAGTTGCATGCACCTGAACTGCTTCAGATATCTCCTATTAAAAACGTTTTAAGAAGCTTTTTTCCTTAAGCTGTGTACGTTCTTATTTCAGTGAAGTCGAGGGTCTTGTGAATCAAGAGTAGTCTTGCGTAAGTCGGGGCAGACCGAGTTCTGCCCGTAGTGCTCTGACTCCCCTCCGTACACTTCTCACTGCCCGAGTTCGGAACGCAGCCTGTTTCGTGTAGCCACGTTTCTGGTTCAGGTATCCCGTGAAAGTAAATATTTTGTTTATGCTTATGTTAGGCTCTCGAAAGTTATTTTCAGGGACGTCTTTGTTTGTCAAATACCGTTAAATTGCCAAAAATGTGGCTGTGTGCTTTGAACGTGAATCACTTGGATTGTGAATGGGTTCAAGCTGTTGATGAGAGGCAGGTTTATGTTTCTGGTACAGGTGTACCAGAAAAATGAAACGTCCAGTGAGATTGTCGGAGAAAGGGGGAATGATTAGTTATCCTTCTCTGTTCTGACATTGATAATTTTAACCTACGATTCGTTCCCTCGAGACACCTGAAGGATGGTGAATTCTCACGAGTAGGAACAAGAATGAAATGTTTCCTTCCAAGTGTTGTCTCTAGGCGTAGTTTAACTTTCTCATTGACATTTTCTCCTTAAACGTGAGAGGAAACAATAGTAGTTTTAAGGTTATGCTTTTAAAGGGCTTAAGTTATTATCTTCAATACATATGTTTCTTCCTGCTGGGAGTTTATAAGATGTGTCGAGTCGTGCAAGTTGACTCCGGTGTATAAAACGACGTTGTTAAAAACCCGCTAACAAAGACGAGCATCTCGTTTTACCACGTCAAAAACGCCTCACCTGTCATTTTGACCCCTGCATGTGGAAACGAGTGTATCAGTCGTGCGGGGAATAGCTCTGCCTCCAGAAGGAAATCATCAGCGCTCACCGAGCCACTTGCGGGTTTTTGGTTTGGTTTTTGTGGTTTTTTTCCTTTTGGGTACGAGGAAGAAAATCGCTTCAAGCGATCCACCAGAACGAAAGCCGCGCATCGCGGCGCGGCTAGAAGTTGCGGGGACTCGGGGCTGCGCGCAGACCGGCGCTGGTGCGGGCGGGAGCCCCGGCCGCGAGCTCCGGCCGCTCGCCCGGGAGGCGCGGGGGGTGCGCGGCCCGACACCCATCTCCGCCCCGGGGCGGCTCCGCGGCGCGCTCGGTCCGTGCGCGGCAGCCGCCCCGTGACTGCTCACCGCTGCTGGCTGAGGGTAGCTTCCACTCTCAGCGCCGCTTGGCTTCTGAGAAACCCTTTCCTCCAGCCTGTGGCCGTCTCTTATTTGTGCCTTTAAATCGCATTTAGGACTGGGTGCAAGTACGATATGGAAGATGCTCTGCTGGAGGCTTCCTTCTCTTTACCGAGGTGTCCTCGCCGGGTCGCGCGGGGATGTTTCCCAAGCCTACGCGCCGGTTCCTCCCGGAGTTATGTGATGTCATTTACCTGCCGGTGGAACCGACTCTCAGCCGAACCGCGGAAACCGCTAAAGTGCAAATCCAAATTAAGCGGCGGTTGCACTAGTATAAATGCTGCTTTTACTTAACCAGTTTACATCTGAAGAGGCTGAGATGGGCATTTCCCAAACTATTTAAGCGAGGTTCTTGAAATGGAGAATCTAAACCAGGAGTTTATAATTTCAGAAGTGTTTAAGAACTCCTGTTGTCTTAAAGATATGCTGCAAAGGAGAGAAACTTAGCTGGGGGGAGAAAATTCTGCCCCCGAAAGAGCTTCCTCTTCCAGGAGTCGCTGAGACGCCGGAGCGCGGTACTCCGCCGCCCGCGGAGGAGCCGCGGCTCAGCGCTTCCTCAGCGCTCACAAAGCGGGCGCGGCGTGGGGAGGGCACCCCACGGCGAGCAGCCCCCGCTGGGGCAAGAGGGGGAAGGCTCCGTTCATTTGTCCCTGAAGTGCAAAATTCTGGTGGCAGCTGTTTGGGGCGCAGCGAGTGCATCTCCTCTGACCTGCGCCGCTGCCCCCTGACCCGCTATGAATCCCGAGAAGCGAGGCTCCCCGGGGGCCGCGGCACACGAGCCCCCATTGTTCCCAAAGCTGGCACGGTCCCGCCCTGCGCGCCCGACCGCTCAAGCGCCTGGGCTGGAGCTGAATTAGCATCTGGGTTGGATCCGAGCGAACCCCTGTAACGCGTTACAGGGACAGACTCGGCTTCATCGCCAGGAGCGAGGGACTTGAGTTATTAGGAAACATTTTCTGCCTGTGAATACATCGGCCAAGGTTAGATCAAGTGGGAATTCCGCCCCCTCCCCTTCCGTCCCTGCCCCAGGTTTAAGAATAAATGCAGAAACGGTCAGAGTGGCATCGCCAAAAATTATCTTAGTGCAAAGAGCGGTGATTTATTCGAGGAAATGTACCCACGCTTATTCCGAAATGGAAAAAAAAACCCCAAATCACCGTAATATGCTTTACCATCGCCTGTACATTTACACTGGATGTTCCGCCTTTCTCACTTTTTAGAATCTTCTTCTGTTTAGTTGGATTGTGCGTTGGGGGGACGGGGGGAGGGCTGGGTTGTTGAGCGATTTTTTTGTTTGTTTGTTTACTTGGTGGGGTCGTACACACACTAAGATCCTATCACGAAAGGTTGCCTCCGTACTATAACATCGTCAAACCGCTGTTGCTTTTTTTTTCAGCGTTAAATTAACGCCAGCCTCTCCTTTTGCTAACCTGGCAAAATCACTTACTGCATATTTATCAATCTGGGGAGATGGGTTAGCATGGCAAATTTCCTTGAACAAAGATTGTGTGAGATGTATTGGTTCATCCAATGCCATGGCTGACGCTTATGTAGATGGAATAATTCTGAGATCCGGCTTTGCCCTCAGTTGTCGAATTAGGGATAAATTTAATGAAAGTTTTAGGGGAAGACTGAGTTTTTTTGAGAACTGTATGAAACCCCATTCAAATAATCTAGCGTTTAATAGAAAGGTGGCTTTTTGAAATACAGCTGAACGTGAATGGAAAGAGTTAGGATATATTCAGAAATGGAAATTATTTTTCTATCCAGTTAAGAAAATAATAAAGCAGGTTAAAGAGAGGAGCTGCACATAATGAGTCAAGGAAATCCTTGCGCTGTCCCTTTAACTACCGAACATCTGATTCCCTCATCTGGCAGATGGTCTCTGAGCACAGATTTGCATTCATTGTCTTGAAATCTGTTTTCGAGTTGGTGTTATATAGATTTCAGAGGCAGATCTCTACACACATCAGAATACAAAAGGGCCGGGAGGAAAATATCACCAAGACAGAGTGGGTTTTGTTTGTGGCTTTTCAAAAATAAAATACACACACAGGTATCGTCCTGGCTCTCGACAGGGTGGGCTGGGGAGAGCTCCAACTTCCTTTAATGGGAAATTGTGCCGACATAGGATGTTACACAAAGTTTGAAGGCTGGAGCTGACAGCCTGCGAGCAGCGAGAACTTGAGGGTCTTCGGGGGGCGTTGCAGGCTCTTGCTCCCGCAGGCGATCTCTGCGCACAAAGCCCCCGGGCCATCGTGACCCAGCTCGTTCCCTATGAGCGCTTTTTTTCTTTCTTTCTTTTTTTAAATATCGCGCCTGAAAGCAAAGCAGCCAACTACCTGTGCGATTGCTTTACTATTAGTACAGCGTGGAACAGATTTCTGGAGATCACCGCTTTCAGCGCAGCTCAGTTGTTGTGCGGCAGGACCGTCTGGCGCGGGGCTGCCAGGCAGTGACAGTGAATGAAAAGTTAAGGCTGCCCAGGCTGCCGCGGGGGTAGCGCGGTGCCGGGGGCGGGCGCCGGTCCGCATCTTCGCCCCGCCAGCAGCCGGCCGAGCCCGGCCTCGCCGCCCCCCGCCCCGCGGGTGCCTGTTCGGAGCCGGGAGCTTAGGCTAGTGCGGAGCGGCGGCGGGATTGCCCGCTGCCCTCCAATCGAGAGGCACTATGCAAATATAGCCCCCTTATTTGGGAGCAGGCTCCTCCCCCTTCCCGGTATGTCCGCTCCCGTTGCTGTAACCCATTCATGGTGACCAGTTTGGGAAGGATCGTCTCTTCCCAGGCGGAGTGTGTCATCAGGCTCTCTTTAGCTCCATTTCTTCCTTTCTTTTACCATTTATCCCGCTTTTTTTTTTTTTTTCCTCCTGGATTAGGCAGCAATCAATCCTTCTCCCTGTGCCTGAGAAACAGGTGATGCTTATGCTTGCTAACAGCGATCAGTTTCTGGATGCAGTTTCCTCTCCTGTGTTTGAAGGATGATGATACCAGACAAGACTGAATCAGCGTAACTTTTACTTTGCAAGAGGAAAAACTTTTTTCCTATTTGAAGGCATTAAAAACACGTAGCAATTAAAACCCGAAGAAGTTGGTTGTAAGCTGAACTTCTCCATTTCCTGGGATTTGTGTGTGTCAGTTCTAAAGGGTGCATTTTTTTCTCCTCCTTTATCCCCCAAAAGGAAACTGTTGCTAGTTGGAATAGACTTTTTAAATGTTTGGGATTCAAGATACTTTAGGAAGAGGACCAATTCTGAAAGATAAATCTCTAGGTTCTGAAATGGATTCCGTCAGGTCCTGGGTCAGAAACGTTGGGGTTGTGGATGCAAACGTAGCAGCACAAAGGTAACTGTGACTTATTCTCCCCAATTCCCCCCTCCCCCCGCCTTTTTTTTTTTTTTTTTGTAAGCAAGCCTTTTCTTCACTCGCTGTTGTTGTTTGCCTTTGATATTAAATTTATTTTTTCTCCCTTTCTGCCTCCCTCCCGGTCTCCTCTAGTCAGTGAAAATACAAGGTAGCACATCTAGAGCTAGGGGGAAGCGCTCCAAAACCGGAGAGCATCAAGAGTTATCAAATCCAGTGCGGGGATCGGATGGCAGAGAGATCGGATCGTTCTTTCTTTTTCTGCACAAGCGAAGTGTATGTGTGTGGGGTGTACTGGTTGTACCTAGAGACACAGGCTACTTTCCTCTTTCTGGGTCGGACAGTCAAATAGGAGTGGACCAGGTTAGAATTAACTTAAATATAAATGTGTCCCCCCCCTCCCCGCCCATCTTGTTTTACTTAATTCAAGAGGCTCTGTAGCTACCGCAGATATTGGTGAGATCTTAACCCGTGGATTCGAGGTTGCTAGCTGACTAAAGGAGGCAAGCAGCGAGCAGAGCAAGGTTTCGAGTAACGAGGACGGTTTGCCGAAGGGGGAGAGGTGCCGACAGCTTGGCACTGCCGCGGCAGCAGCCCGGAGCCCGCGGGCTGCCTGCTCAGCCGCCTTCCAGCCCCTGCCTGCCTGCGTGTAGCACCTGCCTGCGGGTACCAAAGGGCGCTGCTGTTCGGAATGCTAGCGAACACACGAACTGGGGGCTTGGCTCCCTGGTTTTACTTGTTTGGGCAGGGTAGCTGCCCCCCTCTCTTTTATTTTCCTCTTCCCACTCGAGTCGGCGCAGGACCGTTACTCTGGTCTCTTCCCGTTAGGGCTAAAGTGATGACAAATCCTCTTAGATTTATTTTTTTTCCCTTCCTCGTTCTCTGGATACTTTAGAAAGAATGTAGTAGCGTCGGGGAAGGCTCAGTTGGTGCTGGGAATAAATTTGGGTTTGTTTAATACAGAGACAAGGTGAAAGACATGGAACAGCGGGTGGGACTTAAATGAAACAGGGATGTTAGAAATAAGTACATCCGTGCCTCCACCCACGGCCTGATCCGTGAGCAAGGTTTTCTAAGCACTATGGGAGGAGTTATCAGAGTTTTATGAATGTCGATAAATGGTTTAATAAATACGATTTGTGGGGGAAGGTTTATTCCTGGGGAAACTGAAAGTAAAAGGAAACGGCTCCTAAGAAGCCTCTAACTCGTGGGAGAGGAGATGCAGTCGCATGGTGCTGCGTGGTGGCATCGGCAGGCGGTTTTTTTTTCTGGAGATGCATACAAACCAAGAAATCCCAGTTCTTTCATGCAGAATGAGAGGAAGTCCCAAACTAGGTGTAGTTGTGGCGGATGTGGTGAGTTCACGCTGTACCTGTTTGGCAATGGAAAACACAGGGAAACATCTGTAGTTCTTCAAAAGAGTCAAATACTTTGGCCATATTTTTGAGACTGAAAACTGAGGCTGATTTGACTCCTAACTTGTCTGGCAGATAGACATAATCTGACTGTTGAGTACTACGGAGGTGCTGGTGTGTACCTATTTACTTTGCAGCAGGTAGAAATTTGCATTAGGGAGAGGGAGCGCCAACTAATTTCATTAAGAAATGTAGCTGCAGTTAGGAATATTGTGGGCATGCAAAAACGTTTGAATTGTGCCAAGCCGGGAAGCGAGTAGGAAACATCACTATTTTCTGCAGTCAGAGACAAGATTTGGGCAAGGGGTAACTAACTTGAGTCTAAATTCTCGCAATTGAAATCAGAAATTGAAGATGAGACATCGGTTCAAATAGGTCAGTGACTAAACTCTACGTTGACAAACTTGGCTGGGGAGGAAAGTGGATGCTCTGCTAGAAACTAGTTGTCTTTTACTAAAACGCAGATGCCCTCAAGTTGACAGTTTGCTTGTAGGAAATGTTTTAAGGTCGCTTGTCTTCCCGTAGAGGAAGAGAGAACGATGCTGGGATGTACCGATAGCACTTCCAGACTCTCTGATACATTACATCTGCTTCCCACCCCGCACGTTGCATCCCAGAAACGAGTGTGACAGGCAAGAGAAATCGGGGGATGAGGAAGTAAAACAGTACCGCGTGTAACAATCGCCCATCTCGTAACGTTCGGGATCGGTAAATTGCGCTTGTCCTCGGAGCGTAACTAGAAAGATCTCGGGGCCAAGCTGAAAGCAGCGATACAGGGGCAGCTTCGAAGCGGGGCACCGTCCTGCCCCGGGCCGGTGCCAGCCCCCGGCCGCGGGAGAGCGGGGCCGCGCTCGGGCGCTGCAGCGAGCCCGGGTGGCCGGTGCGCCAGCGGGACGCCTCGCGGCTCGCCCCCGGCTGCCTTCGCCGTTGTTGTTTGTCGTTACTGCTGCGCAACCTGGTAATGTCTTTGTCTCTCCCCCACACCCTACCCCGTATGTTTCCTCCACAGCGGAGTAGCTTTGTCCAGAGCCCACTTTGAAAAGCAGCCACCCTCCAACTTGAGGAAATCCAATTTCTTTCACTTTGTTCTGGCTCTCTACGACAGACAGGGGCAGCCCGTGGAAATAGAGAGGACAGCTTTTGTGGACTTTGTAGAAAATGATAAAGTAAGGCTTGTTATCTTTCTTCTTCCTCTCTTCCTCTCCAAATTTGATCTTTTTGCCTGTTGAGGTACTAACTTTTAATACCTGTTGTCCCTGGCAAAATACAACCAGCTCTTGGTCCCGGGTTCAGGTGCTGCGGTAGAGCTGTTGCCTTCTGTGTGCTGCTGTAGTTAAAAAGACTCTGTAGCTTCTGCTGTACCAGGAATACAATGGGAATTTCATATGCCCCCTAAAAATAGAATAAAAAACTTAATAGGGGACAAATGCACTATTTAAAAAATTTGTACCTACCAGATCTTCCAAGTTTGGTTAGTATCCTGATAGAGGGGAAATCTAACCTGTAACATGCAGTGTTATCTGTTGAGCTTGATGATATGTATTAAGACTCCAGAAGCATTTGCTCTTAAATTTGTGTTGACCACTTCACATTGTTCTTTACAATTATTTCCTTAGTCATAGACAAGATTTTTTTTAAGTTATGAAGGATGCTCATAAATAATTTTCTTTAGGAAATTACAGTAAGAAAAGTGCAAGAAATATCTCTGTAATGCAACCTTTAGGAAATACCAATGACTCAAAATAACACTGTTGCAAAGTAATGAACACATCACAAACAAAACCCACTGAGCTTTAGATTAGGTGACTTGAAATGTACAAATTCGTCTCAGTGTATTGCCTTGAAAAAGTTGAGAGCATAATAGCAAACAAGAGAGGGGAAAAAAGTTCTTGAACTTCTACAGGACAAAATGTCAGTAGTATTTTGTACTTTGTCCTGGGTCATTTGGAAGGTTAATATATCCCAATCAGTGGATTCACTTCTCAGAATTTTAATGAACTTTGTTGTCACTTCCATCATGATTATCAGCTTTTGCATTTTAAATGTGCCAAGTGTAAGTTCTCGAAGATTTTTTTGTTTGTTTGTTTTTAAATTCTCTCTTTCAGGAGCAAGGCAATGAAAAGACCAACAACGGCACACATTACAAACTCCAACTCCTTTATAGCAATGGTGAGTTCCCCTTCCAGTCACCTTCTGTGGGTTGTACAGCGAGGCAAGATTTGTAGGTCCTGTCACTGTGATTTCTAAAATACACAGAAATTCCCTTGCATGATTCCCATTCCTTGTAGGGACAGGCCCTGAAGTTTGCCTGGTATAGCGCGGCTTGGAAAACACAGCGTAGGGAACAAAACTAAATGGTCTTTCTGAGGATGTTTGACAAGGCTGTAGTTTAAACAGTGTTGTTCTGATGTGTGGGGAAAGATGCATGTAACAGTGTTATTTATTACTCTTCTCTCTCGCTGTAGGTGTCAGGACTGAACAGGATCTGTATGTGAGACTCATCGATTCAGTCACTAAGCAGGTGAGCATAGCTAATATGTGCCATGCTGTCCTGTCCCATCTCATCCTTCCTTTTTTCTTAACATGGTTCTGCATGTTTATTCTTCTCTGCTTCATTTTTGTTTCTTGTCTATTTGTATCACAGACCTTGTTTTTGAGGGCAAGCGAAAAGTAATGCTCTTAAGTATATCCCCCCAACTGTAGGCTTTTATCCACTTCTTATCAATATTTATCTATCAGCTGTTTTCCCTGCTCATAAAGGCTTTGAGGGAAGGTATTTATTTCCAAGCAGTGGTGAGCAATGGTAAAAAGCCTTCACCTCAGGTCTGAGTCCTATGACATAAGTAACCCCCTGATGCTACTGGCTTACCCTTTTTGTTAATTTTTTTAGCCCATAACTTATGAAGGACAGAACAAGAATCCCGAAATGTGCAGAGTTTTGCTTACCCATGAAGTCATGTGCAGGTAAGACAAATTTTGCTTCCATAGGTGCCTGTGGGAAGGGTTTGATTTGTTTATTGTTGGCAGATTTGTTGTGTGGGAACACTTTCTTTTTACATGTGGACAATACTTGATTTGAGTTCAATACAGATTATTTGGGGCTTTTTGGTTGCATGTTTGTTTTGTGTTTTGGTTTGTTTGGGGTTGTGGATTTTTTGGGTTTTATTTTCTGCAAGACATTCAGCCGCCCGAGGTCCAGAGTCTGAGCCGCTATTTTTGTTTCGACTAGGCCTTGGTATGTGTTGTTTAAATCAAGACTCTTGATATCCTCATTCTCATGCACCTTTTGAGCATGAGCAGTTCCACATGCAAATTTTTTACCTGGAAACTGAAAAGCATTCTTTGTGTAATTTTTCTTGGTGAAATATTTTAATTTTCTTTATTAAATTATCATTGTTAATGTTCTTTAATTTTGCTTAGTTCTACCCCAGCCAAAAAAAGAAAACACTCGAACCAAAACACAAATCCTTCTTTTCTATACTGTCTAAGCAATATTTAGGGGACTTCCACTTTCTAATTAACCTCCTTTCCCCTATTTTTAGTATGTGAAGTTATAAATTAGAGGCTAAGATGAGTTGAGGATGTTTTTAATAACATTTGTATAAGTCTGAAGTTACATGTACCTTACGTATGTACATCATGCTTCCATGGTAACTTATTACTTTTCCTGTTCTCATGTAATTAAATTTTTTTCAATACATATAACAATGCAAACAGTCAATGTTCTTATATTAAAATGTGTTAAATTGTGCATAGAATGCTCTTTCATTTTATGAAAGGCAAAAGCAATCTTGACCTTTATTAAACAGTTTGTGATTTATTGTATTAGTGGGAGGGGTTAAGCTGTTGGACTGAACGCTGTTGCTTTTCATGTTGCAGTTTGATTATTTTTTTTTAAAGCAGCACTGTAAGTGGATGTAGTAGTAAGGGCAGGTTATTTGGACAGACTTCTTGTCAAGGGAGCCTGTCAGTTCCAGTGCTTAACAATTATGTCAACTATTCCATTACTTTGTAAATATAAAAAGAATCAAGCAGATGTATAGTGTTTATCTGTTGTATTAGAATGTTTTATTCTCATTAATTAAGAAAAAGAGCATTGTTACTTGTGACGAACACTCATGTGGGTATGCACAAACACAGCATGTATCGTGCGAGGGATGCGTACAGTGTGCTGTACCAGGACCTGTACATGTAGTAGCAAGTATGTTATTTGTGGCACATCTAGAACCTGCCTGCATATTTAAATATATGTGCTATATATAAATATATGTTGAAAGTCTTCACTATAACTAGGTGAACACTTGGAATTGCTCTGCAGTTGGGTCTGGTTTGTGATAGCAAAACACCAGCAGACTTCATCTTTCTGCACTCCTGTATAGAGTGCAGTTCTGCTGCAGAAGTTAAAATGTTTCGGCAAACACCAGCACCTGCCCATCCAAATGTACTTGCTTAAAATTAATTTGGCTTTTTTTCCCCACTTCCTCTCCTTGCCTCAACAGTATGAAACGCTCTGTTCAGCTTTTATACACCTGGCCTCCACTGATGCCTATAAACATGTTCCGTGCTTGATTTAAAGTAGCATTTAAAACATAAGCCATTATTCTGATTATACAGAACTCTCCTGCTTGATAGATTAGCCAAGGAAAAATTACAATTCTAGGGCGTCCTTTCCATGTAAAACACAGATTAGTGAAGGAAATCAAACACGCTCCATAACCTAATGAAGACGTTTGATTTTAAATGTCGTGTTTTCCTGAAGTATCTCTGAACAGGATGCTGTGTATCCTGAAGAGGCATTACACACATCACGTTGAATAATACCAAGGGAATGGATCCAACTCTAGTTAAACTTGACATTTTATTTTATTTCTTTTAAGCACAATAATAAAATCTTCCTCATTGTGTGCCGCTTAAGTGGCAGCATCAATTTTTAAAGCCCCTAGTTTAGTTTGCATTAGTAACAGTGTATAAAAATTTAATGCCCTGTACCCACTCTGCTGTCCAAATTGATGCCTCCTGTTTTTAAAAAGCAGGGTCTGCCTGTCTCTCTGCTCTTCTTCTTCCAACCCCTGCTTGCTGAAGGTAGGCTTTTTTAGGGGGAATTTTCTGTGTGTAATCACACACGCAGATACTCTTGCTGTGCAGACACAAATGCAACCAAAACTCGGCATCTTCCCCTCAGACAGTGACAGATGCATGCTTAGCGGGAAAGTTGTCTAAATATTGATACGGCTGCAACAATCTGTCATACCAATTGAAAGTTAAACTCTCAACTCTCAATAATTAGTGCTTTCAGTGAGAGACTCTATTTATTTATTTGCAGATCTGAATTTTTTCATTGGGGTTATGACGGCCTGATGGGAACCGTTCCTATTAGGCGCGTCTATCTTAAATACACAGTCTTTCCCCCCCACGGTCGGGAATCAAGGTAAACAGCCTCCTCTCCTGCGATAACTTTTTCCTCTTCTCTTTCTTCCAATTATCGACTAAGAGGAAACTAGTTGTTATGCTGCTGCCAGCAACCCCCTATGCCCTCAATGCTCAGAGGGTTAAAAGGTATTATAATTTGAACAGAAGTAGTCTCAGGGCCTACAGCTGGCTAATAACAGAGCTGTATTGAGAGCAGGCAAGCCCCACAGCTGTGACTTTCGCCACAAGGCTCCGGCTAGACAGGAGCTCTAATCAGCTGGGCCAGGCGGCCGGGCCGCCTCTTTACCGGCCAGATGGTGTGAATTTAGACACTTTTGTTATGCAATTGCAGGGAGGAGCTGGGGAGAAGAAAACAAAACAAAGGCCACCATGCTGTGAGCTTATTTGAGTTTGAAATTAGAGACAGATTTTTTTTTTTTTTTCCCCGGGTTGGGGGTGAGGGGAGGGAAGTTGAGGGCTGAATTTTAAAACCATTTTAGTCAAGTGCGAAGAGGGAAAGGATGCAAGTTTACTTTTGACACGAGCCTTCTGGAGTACTCAGTTTATAGATCCGGTGGTGTCGGTGGTAGCTTTTTGGTTTCCATGTTTGGTTTTAGTGTTTTTCAGAACTGTTCATAATATAAACCATTATTTTTGCCATGTAGGTCTAGTTAGAGGGGAAAGTATAATAACATGTAGAAAGTAGCTTTAGGCCTTGATATTCTCATTTTAAGTGAATGACCATCTCTAAAGGTATGTTCCTAGGACAACATTGTAGCAGAAATGTATATATTGGTGAAGTCATGCCATAGTTTGTAGGCTTGATCCCGGACCACCAGAGTTTAGGATTTTTGCCACCGACTTAAATTGGAACAAGTCAATTCTGTTACAGACAGCACTTGTTAACAAACCCCCTGGAAATGTCAGTGCTTGGATACTGTGATAAAATACTTGGAAACGGGGATTTAAAGATTTGAGAGGTACTTTTGCTAAAATGCTGGGCTGAAACATCCTTAATCTTTCAAAGCACTCTGATTTACGTGTGAACTAGTCCTTCACTGGATGTGAGTGACTGTTTTCCCTAATCAAGACCTTTTTTTAATATATGCTTGGATTCAAAAAGGTCAAAGGGGAAAAAAGTCTAGCTCTCAAGAAAAATCTGTTACCTGAGTGTGATAAGAATGTAGATATTTGTAAAATAGTGTGAGAACTTCAGCTGTAAGCCACAGTTTCAGAAGGAAAATAATTTTAAGTATTACAAATGAAGAGTTCCCAACTGTGGTAACTGTGCAAAATAAAATGGACCTAAATGTGCTTATTTGAGAGCCCAGCCACATCGTACTTCAATCTCACATAATTCATTCTAAAACCTTCACTGCCAAGAAATGGCAACCTCTCTGGGAAGAGTGTATGCGCTGATGAGATGCGGGTAGAGGTACTGCTGGTGTATTCTGCTTGAACAGTGCTATGGTGTAGTGCAATCAGAAATGTTTCTTGTGACCATCACATAATTACATGACTAAAAGATATCTGAAGAGAGGAAGTGACTGCTGCTTCAGTTAATGTAAAAATAACAAAACATGGTGAAAACACTTTGAAAATCGAGTTCCTTTTGCTGTGCTGTAGTGGGTTGTAAACCAGCGAGGCATTTATTCCCCATGTTCCTTCCAGTGCAGTTACATTGGACGTGTCAGGAGTACTTGCCAAATTTATATTCTTCTGAGGGAGGGTTTTCTGCTTCTTGGAGCTTTGTTGTTGGTTTTTTTTGTGTGTGCAGAAAATATCTCACATCTTGGCTTTTAGTACAAAAAAATGCAGTTCTTTATAAACAGTCATTAGGCAGTGAAATGCATAAAAGATGCACTTAAAACAAAGTTGGGAGAAAGGAGGGGGTAGAGATATTCTTAGCTAGTGTGAATTACCATAGCTCTACTGAAGTCGATGGAGCTATGACAATTTACAGCAGCTAGAGGGTCTGCCCCAGGGATTTTTAAATATTTAGTGTATCCTTTTATTTTAAAAGGAATAGCATCGATGAATAAGTGCAGGTTTGAGGCAAAGGGAGTGTAGAAATGTTGAAACAGTTAGAGCTGCTATTCAAATAGATCTGCTAGTTGTATCTCATCTTGCTGGGCAATTTCAGCTTGCAGCGGGAAGTTCCTGGCACGGACTGTAACTTAAGGAGAAAATGCATGCATTTGGAATTTTTTTAATCTGAAAGAGGTTTTTCGTCTAAATGCTTATTTGAAGTATTTATAATTGAATATTAGGCATTTTAAGGAAAAAAGCTGATCTCTTATTATGCACTGCCTTCAGTGAATTCAAGCATTTTATTATTTTAGTTCCTCTGTCTCCAGTTGGAAAACTGTGGGATTCAGACTGACTTGAGAATTTTGAAAATGTATTCAGCACCTATTATACCACTGTGCAAAACCACTTCCTTGATTCCATGTGTGTAAATCTGAATAATCTCAGCAAAACGTGAAAAACATAATTCGGAAAGACATTTGTGTAACTTAAGGCTGAGTCTGATCTGGTGACTTAGGAGACATGAGACTTCTGATGTGTCCTATTTAATGCCTCTGTCTTCCCATGGTATGTTTGGTTGGAACAAACTGAATATCAGGACAGCTCAACTCTTCTAACCAACTTTAATGTTGCTACAGATTTTTAAAATGAAGAATTTCAGAGCAAGGACTGAGTGAAAAATCTAT
This sequence comes from Zapornia atra, assembly GCA_013400835.1. Lineage (NCBI taxonomy): Eukaryota > Metazoa > Chordata > Aves > Gruiformes > Rallidae > Zapornia > Zapornia atra. The sequence continues at coordinate 924,460 of VZTU01009948.1, forward strand.
TAACATTTTGGTACTCAGCTGGTGTATACGCAAGGAGCATCATCCATGTCAATGATATCGATGGAAATCAGACACAGACCTCTATCTTGATTTCTTTGTGTTTTATTATTATTATACTTAAAAGTGGGAGAAGGAAATGTTCTGTTTTTTCCTGAAGAAAGCTTAATTCACTGGGAGTGAAGAACATCAACTGTCTGTATTCTTCTGAATCGTCTCCTGTTCTATCTGTGTGTAGATAGGTACACATCCCTTCATGTACATGCACACACATCTTGCATACGTGTGCATGTGCACACATACAGACATGGACATGACATGGCTGTCACTGCAGCATGTCCCTTACTGCAAGCTCATGAGCACAACAGCAGCATCTTGTGTTTTCTTACCAACTCAGATACACTGTAAGCTCGTTAGAGATTTCTAGATAATCATGTTGGTGGCCACACAAGTATAAAGTGTGTATAAATGTATGTCTGATCTTACAGGTTTATTGTCACTGAAACAACTGCAAAGGGGTTTACTGGTGGAGATACCTCTTTGGATCCTTAGTAGGATTTAAATATGTTCAGTTTCTGGTTTTTTCATTGGTGCTACTCTAGTGTTGAAGTTTTCTGCGGGCATGGGAAAGTTAGGGGTTACTGGATATTTAATAATCAACAAATCAGTTGTTGGAATATTACAAATCATTAGGTTGCTTATAGTCAGTTCTGACACCTTTTGATGGACTTTTAACCATACATAACGCTTGATACTGCCTGTAATGTCGTCATGGCATCTGTTAATCATTTATTTAGCCTTCATAAATAGCGCCTTGGTCTCAAGTGTGACCATATTGCTGTTCCTTTTTTGGCTGGGAATTTCAAAAAAGACTAGTGGGAGCCAAGTGCCAAACTCCAGTTGGAATCAACCAGGACTTGCCACCCAGTTTCTTTGGTTCCTCTCCCTTTTGGATAGCCTAGCCAGAATTTTCTCAGTTGGTCTTCTAGGTACATACTGATTCCTGAAGGTTTGTAGATGAGACTTTTAACTGGTTACTTTGCTATCGACTCTCATGGTGATCCTTTCATTTTGGTTTTATTCCTTTCTCCAGTCGGTGCTGTGAGAAGAAAAGTTGCGGCAACAGAAATGAGACACCGTCTGACCCTGTGATCATCGACAGGTAGGAAACAAATCCTTGTTTTCCACAGAAGCAACCCAAAATTGCTCTTTGTACATTGAGGTGGCTGAGGGACTTTCTTGATAGTTGTGTCTGCTGTTTGGGAATGTGTCTGCTTCATGATTCTTACCAAAAGCGCCAGCCTAAGAGTTGGTTAGCTTTAGTACCTCCGGGTGTGCCTTGACAAATCTGATGTTTATTTTAAAAACAAAGTTGTCTTTGTGTCATTTTCATTGTGACCACATATTCCATGGGTGCATCTGGAATATTTTCTTTTCACTAGGGATGTGATCTAAGTGGATTACTGAGACAGATAAAGCTTTGAGCAACCTGACAATTTCAGTAATATTCTTTTAGAAAATAACAATATTTTTGTAGAAATGTGGAGAAGTAGTAAGGGGTAGAGGCAGAAGTGCAAAACATCAGGCAGGATCAAAAGTGATGGTTTGGGGATTTTATGTAGAACAGCAGCTTCATGTGTTACTGTGTCCCACATCCAGGTCTAGGTTCTGCTTGCCAGGTTCTAGTTAAATAACTTATATAGGCACTTAAACTGGCACGTTAAAAATTGTATTTGTGGAGGCTTAGAAAACTAGCCTGTGGAACTCACTGTCTGAGTGATGTTTGAGATCCTGAAGTTCAGCAAGATTCAGAAAGGGAAAATAAGAATAGACAGAGCTGTTTTAAAAAGTAGTATGCAACCAAGATCTACAGAAGAGCAGTACATGAGGAAAAGTCAAGAACCACCCTTTTCTCTCTAGTTTAGGGTAAATTACTTTCCCTGAGGCAGCTGGTACAAGGGGCCAGTCGAGAGCTGACACTGACATGGATTGATTATGGATTCAGTTTTTATGTTTGTATGTGTCTGGCATGTTCTATCTATAGTCTAATAAGAATTATTTGTCATAGTACTGTGAATTTGTTTTGGCATTCAGAATGGTCAGGTTGGTTTGACTAAAGATCTACAATTATTTCCTTAATTTCTTCATTACAGAAGTAATCTAAATACTTTTGGAACTTTGATGTGATGGAGTTCTTCCTTTACCCCATGGTCTTCCCTTTTAATTTTGGACTTAGGAGTTGTGGTTGGAGCCAAAGCTGGAAATTCCAGCAAACTGGGCTGTTGGTGTGTGGGGCAGCTTCTTGACTGGAAGCAGAAGTCCTAGATATGCCATTTTGACCTCTTCTATGAAATTTCTAGCTTATTTTTGGCTGTGTTGATGTTTGGTATGAGTCTGCATTTGGGAGCTTTCCAATCTGAAGTCGGAATTCTCTGGAAGTTGTGCTGCTGCTGGAGAAGCGGCATGGCGTGAGGCAATGTGTTAGCCTGGGAGTTAGGACCATCAAGGGGGGAGTTCCTAGGGCTAACTGAATTTGTCATCTTGAGCATTCTTTCTATTCTTAGGCAAAATGAAGATTCTGATGGTTTCTGTGGGGATTGGGAATATGTTGATATAACATGCAATGGAATTGAAAATGACTCCCTCTTCTGTACAGCTATTCCTGTTCCACCACTCTACCCAGTTAAACCAGGCATGAGGACTGAAGGATAATCCTGTGTACTACATCTTAATCAACACATGTGATGCAAATATATAACAAAGTTATGCTGTAGGTGTCGGTGTGCAGAAGAATTCATTGTCCAGCCTGTTATCCTCAGACATTTCATTTCCACAGCACTAAGTACAGCTACTTAGGAGCTGTAACTTTACAGTGCACTGTAAGTTGTACTCCATCAGCAGTACAGTGTTTTCCTCTTTGTTTTTCTCCCTGCTTCATGGCTTTTTATGCTTGTAGAGACTGATGCTTAGACTACTATGTTGGTTTACCTGTTAATGGCTGTAGGGAGGCAGTTCATTGGTGGCTGCCAATTCATGGAAAGCTGTATCCCTGTTTAAAAAGGAAAAACATTTTCAGTGGGAAAAAAACGTCAGCTGTGTTGGTGTTGTTCGGCTTTTTCTTCTGCTTGAATGAATTCCAAAAGTTCTTATGCTGAATAAAACATTTCTGCTGTGACCTTTGCTCTGGGGACTAGATTTAGATCCTGAGGACCTTGCAGTTATTTTTGCTTTCACTCTTAGAAACCAGCACTTTTCCAGGTGAAAAGGAGCTTCTTCCCTGAAACTTACTACTCACTTTCTCCTGCTGATGAAGATCTGTAGGATCCAGTGGGGTATTTAAGTTGTCAGAATTCCAGTGTAACTTGGATCAGAATCTGACTTCCCGACGCTGTCTCTGTGTGAAGAGCAGCGATACAGCTCAAACCCTGCAATGCTGCTATTGTAGGTGCCAACCAGCAGAAGCGGATGTAACTCCACTGCCGCACAGGACTGGAAGAACCACCTGAAACATGTGATAGGTGTTTAGTCCAGAAGCACTTGCAAAACATGAGCTCCAAGTTTTCTGGATAACACAAGCCACAGCTGCTTCTCAGAATGTTAGAGTAAGCTTTAACCTTGCATACAAGATCAAAATTCATCCAAGCTAAATCAGTTCTAGTGTGTTTCTTATTTATTCCATCTTCCTACTTCCTTGTTGAAGTCACTGTGTGTGTAATTGGTAGGTTTATGAGACTTTAGAAATAATAAATTTGATTTTTTTTTTTTCTCATGGCTGAAATGGTGGTTCTGGAGGTTCCTTGTGGTTCCTGGAAATCAGTGTGAACTCTGCACACTAACATTTCCTCCTTTGTTGAGTCTGTAGACAAGGATAGGAAGTTGGATGGGTTGGTGGCTTTCAGATAGAAAGGTGGAAGACGATACTTCCCCCATGAAAGCTGTATTTTTGTCACACCTATATTATAATCCCTTAGCTGGCTACCTTTCCTACCCCAGTTATGGAAATAAAATTAAACTCGGTCTTATGGTTAAGAGGTGGTCGATGCTGGAAATTAACGCAGTTCCTTATTTTACTGCCGAGTTTCTCTCTCATTTTAGGTGACTATAGTTTTGGATATAAATTCCCCATTTGCCGTGTGGGAATGATCTTAGGCTTTTTTTTATGATGATGATTTTCTTTCTTTGCGTTTCTTGAAGATTTATGCTCTTTAGAGCAGGCTATTTTGTAAGCTTGTTATTCTTAGTGCTTTACCTAGTTTACTAAAGCTGTGATCTAATTGAAGCCTCCAGGGTACTGGCCAGAACCGAGTGACTTCTTCAGTTGAACAGTTTATTTGCTTATTTTTTTCTTCTTCTAATAAGAGATAAATAGTCAAAAGAAATTTCTTGTAATTCAGATAAAACATCTTAATTGAATTAACCATCCCAGTGCAACTGGGAGGGGACAGATTCCTTGGAAGGCGACTGCAAAATGTGTGCACGAGCTCTGTGCTGTGTGTTGCTGGTTGTCTTTATGGGTTTACTCTTGAGTCCTTAGCTGTCTTTGAGCTGCCAGAATGAGGTCATTCAGCTCAGATACTTTAAGAATCCGAGATCCTGGGTTCAACTCTTCCTAATGTTAACCTAAACTCCTCCTAAATGTCCTTTACAGAATCTAATGTGTTGTGCTACCGCCTTTTATTTACTGCAGTTGTTACTCGGACGGTGGCTGGCGTGATGCATGGGATTGGAGTGGCCTGCTGGGTTGTGTGGAATATTGCACTAACCATCGGGTGGAGGCATGGGGCCAGATCTGCAGCTGGGTCACTAGTACTGTGCTGACTTGCACCAGCTGAGCACTTGGCACAGTAGCTGGTGATCTACAACACCGCTCAGCTGACATGTCCTGTAACCATTTAAGCTTTTTAAATTATTATTTTTGTTTAATAAAACCCCAACAACCCAAAGCACAAACACAACTAGCACCATGTTGGCATCTCTATAAAGAAGCAGCAGAGACTGGATTTTATTCTTGTGCCATAGGGATCCATCCCTTCAGTACAGAAATGAGGCAGGATGGATCGAGATCTTCCCCGCTGATACCCATGCCCTACCTGCTGCATAGACACACAGAGCACTGAACTCTCCCAGGCTGTCTGGCACATTTCACAAGGACTAAAACTCACTTGAGGAAAGACAGCTGTTGCCAGGCTTAAACACTGTGACGGTGCCCCCCTAGTGTCCATGCTGTGTGTTAAAGTGCTCTGTGTGATGTCCACCTTAATAAGACTGGGCTTTATGTCTTTTTGTGGTGTTCTCCCTAAAAAAGGCAGTAGGGCATATAGATTAGCTTTCATTTTGAAGGCTCTGGCTTGAAATAAATGCAGACTTCTGGCTATCCTGGTTTTTGTTTTGTTCTTCTCTTAATCTCAGCCATCTGAAAAGGATTTTATCCCTCCCGTCTCCCTTTCAGGCTGATCCCCAAAACCATTGGGTAACACAAGGATATTTCCTAATGCTTAGAGGCAGAACAGTGTGAATGGAGAGGCCTGAATCAAGTTCCCACTGATACTGAGTTGCCTCATCACTTTAAACAAGTTGTGTAACTCCGTGCCTCAGTTTCCCCAAAACCTTAAGTGTTAGCAATGCCCTAACTGCAGAAAGTGGCTTCAGATCCTTGAAGAGTTTTTGGTTTTATTTTTCATGTTTCTGCAAGGAGGTTTTCATCTGCCTGGTAGAGTTGGATTGTTCTTGTTCCACTCTCTTCTTCGTGCTCCTTGTAAGCCTGCCAAGGTGGAATAAATGTCTCAAATCTGTTGCTGCTGTGGGGTGAAGCTGGGAGCCACAGAGAGACGCAGCCGCCCTCAGCTCCCTGCATGCTCCAATCCCCCCTTCCAAGCCTCCAAACCCCACAATGATCTCTTCTCTTGTCCTAGGGAGTCAAAGTCCTTTGTTCACTGCTAAACCCTGCTCTCCTGCAAAGAGCTGCTGTTGTGCCATCTGTCTCTTTATGAATTTTTTAGTAGACTGGATGTTTGTGGAGAGTCAGTAACTTAAAGAGCACTCTCCTGCCATTTGACAAGTGGTTCTCTTAGTGCGTAATTAGTTTGTGTGTTTCTCTAACCTCCCTCCCCCTTCTAAGCAAAATGAAAATTTCTTTACTGGTTTTCTGTCCAAAGCTCTTGAAATCTTTGATGCATACAATCACTTAAAGCTTGTAAGTGGAGTAAACTGGAGCCTAGCTTGTGTCACCTAATCTTTTTTTTTTTTAAATGTGGACAGAGAAGAGATTTTCCAGCAAGCTGGTGAGTCAAAAGAAACTTCAAGATCTCTTTGTGTAGAAAAATGAGGAGTGGACTTGTGATTAAGGAACTAGTTTGGGCTGTGCAAGTCCTGGGTCCTGCTCCTTTCCCTCCATTGCAGATTCCCTGAATTTTTTCTAACCATTCCCATAGTCCCTGTTTAACAGAAAACCATGTTGGAGTGTGTGCTTGTCTAGCTTTCACTGGTAACAAAAAGATATATATGCTAAAAATCAGTGTGTGGAAATACTGTAGTGATATGGTGAATGCTGCCATTAGGGTGGAGATTATTCTGGAATGACTCAAAAAGTTGCTGTCCCCCCAGACAGTTGGTTGCTGCTGCCTGGGCTGAAGGTGTTACTGCTTCTAAAACAAAGTCAACAGTACCTGAGTTGAAATCACTGCTGATTTCCAGCAGAGATTTATTAGGAAACAGAACTGGAACTTGGCTTGCACTAGCTCTTCACACGCGTGTGCTTCTAGCCATGCACAGTCATTGTGCAGCTAAGCCCTCAGAACGGAGTGCTTGCCTTTCTGGCTACATTAGAGAGGAATATGTGAGGGGTAGGAGTGTTAACCAATGCTGAGACCCTTAGATCCACCAAGTCTGTAACTGGAATCATCAGCATGTATTCTGGCTTCAGAGCTGCAAGGGGAGCATGGTTAAGTCTGAGCAAGGACATATTATATAATTTAAAGAAAGAAAATCTCAGTATTGCTACTGCTGCCTGGAAGGAAGCCTGAAGAAAATAAGTCCAGTGAAGACAAGACCCAAAGGATTTTAGCAATTCTGCATAAATCAGATAAGCTTCCATGATGCTTTAGTGCAGTATGGACAGCAAGTATGGATGAATTCCAATCTTGTTGGATTAGTTGTGCTTTAGCTGAGATAAAAAACGTTGATGGTGCTGGCTGGCTGAATCCTGACTGAGCACTGCAAAGTTTATAGCAGACTTCAAACACAGTGTGGAAGAATCCTTGTTCCCTTTTAAATTGCAGCTTTGTCCCTGCAATAAGGAGAGTTTTATCCAGTTTGTGTCCTCATAAACAGAGAGGAGGTTCAGTGGCTGCACAGCCAGCTGATAGTAAGGGGCCTCGGAAGAGCAGATGAGGTAGCAGTGTAAGGGGCCATTAGAATCAATGAGTTTGGTAGTAGTGGAGAGAGGAACGGAATAAAAGTTTCCCATGAACTAAAGCACCTCTGGGAATAGAAGCTGAGGATAAATTCCCTATGCAAACAGCACAAAAGAAATCCTGGGCTTGTAGAGCAGTAGTGTGAGACACGGGATCTCTGCAGTGCAACTTTGAAAATGGGTCGGCATTTGCCTGGATCCATCTCCACTCATCATTGAAATACTGGCATTTTCAGGGTATTGGCATCCTAATGAAAGCATCCTCTGTGTATTTATGACCTAAAATACACTTCCTTACCACTTTTGCACTCCTCTTGGCCTCTGTCTAGACGTGGTTTTATGGATTTGTCACTTCATCTGCCTCAACCTTTTTTGTTACTGCCTCTTGCTTGCCTTTTGAACCTTTTGTTTCTGTCCATCCCTTCCTTGTGTGTTTCTTTCACCATCTGTTTCTGGTGGGATCTCACATATTTTTCTACCCTGTAAACATCCCAGGATTTCAGCCTCTGAAGCGAGCACTTCACATCCAAAGGCCTCCCAATTACTGTGTAGTGTTTCCTGCTTTCAGACAGGGTATGAAATAATTTGTCCTGCTCAGAATGTCACCCCAAGTCCTTGTAAAATGAAGACAAGGTTGAGATTGAAAGTGTAAGATGTATCTGAAACTTCCTTGAGTCAGTTGGAGATGGGCTCATGACTTAAGAGCTAGGAAGAGCTTATGTGACTTGCCTGAGCTCATGTAGGAGACAGTTCATAACTCAGAGATGAGTGAGTCTAAGGCTTGTGTGTTCCAGGCTGGATCAGGTAAGCATGTCCTGGAACAGTTTTTCCTCTCTGCAAGTGTAATTCCTAATTCCCATCTTTCTCTCTGATTCAGATCTCTGAAGTGCAGCTGTCATCCAACCTCTCTTTGTTGGTTTGTCGTCTTTTCCTCGCCCCCCCCTTTTCCTTTCCATCTCCTCCTCTCTGCTAATTTCCTTCTGTAATAAATGCTTATTTCTCCATGGGCGTTCCATTTATAACTCCATGTTTGGTGGCTTTTCCTTCAAGTGGAGTCCATTGAGCTTGTAAATTGTATTGGATCAGTGAGCCTATAATGAGGCTTCTAAGTCCAAACAGTGCAAGTCTGCTGGGATTTTATTGTTCATAAAGCTTCTTCCCCAGGGAGTGATAGAGCCATTAGGTGTGTGCTGTGTTTAATATTTGGTCATGACAGGAAGCAATAATTTTCTATCTTTTACTGTGGCTCCCGAGTTGTTTTTTAAGCAGTCAGCTTATTTGAGTCTCAGTGACTGTGAACCCATTAAGGCAAAAGGAGCTGTTCCTTCCCACACAGGTTTGTGTCTTTACTACAAAGGCTATTTCAAGAAAATAAAATAAAATGAAGTGGCAACTGATTGCCCTATGGAGGCTTTTAATCACTTGCCCCTCTCAGGAACTCCAGAGCACCGTCACACCTGACAGGAGATGGCATAAAGCTGATTTCACCAGATGATGGCATTTCTTATGCTGAAGGGATTTTTTTAATTCATTCCATCAGAGAACAACCACCAGGGCTCCTATTTGAACGGTATATTAAGAGCTTGTGGATTTATCTTGTGCAAATCCACATCAAAACTTCCTCTAATTTCAGCAGATGCAGGAGCGAGGTTGTATTTACGTATTGTGAGAGTGGTTATATGTATTTTAGCAGAAAAAAATGCTCAAAACAAATTAACATCTTTAGGTGCCTCCAAATCTTTGTTCTGACTATGAATCATTTAAAAAATGGCTTTCTGTGGTGCTGCCTCAGACATACACTTGTTATTAGGTCAGCACTTTGTAGCAACAAAGTATGCTCGAGTGGAAGGGCTGGAAATGAGCATGTTTGGTGTCCATTTCCAGAGCTCCCCTTCCTGCAGCATGCAGAGAAACTCTGACAAATCACTTCTCCCTCAATCTACCTTGATGTGCATTGTTAAAGTGCTGGGCCTTCAAAATGGGGATTTGTTTTGGCAAGCAAGGTGGGATAAGGGGAGAGGACAAGAGTTTCATCTTGGTTAAGACTGCTGGGCGATTCTGTAGGACTGATGGTGATGGCGATTTAAACGCTGATCATGTCTGTCAACAGCAGAGGCTGTTTCAGTGTGTTGACAGGTAGTTGAGGTGCAGCAGCATCAGCCCACGCAGGCTGACCGCTTCTGAAAGGGACACTGCTGCTCATGCGCGGACACTGGGACTTTAATACACACAGCTAAGTGTAAATTAATTTATTTTTGAAAAAGTAGCACAGTGATTGAGCTGGAAGTCTGGGTCAGAGCAGCTTTGCAGCACAAAGCATCATCACTTCATACCACGTGGCCTGAGGCGGTTTGTGAGCAAAGAGACTCCAGCTCTGCAGCCTGTGGAATAGTGAGCCCTTCTCCCTCTGCTCAGTTTTTGGTATGAAGGCAGAAAATTCTGCTCCATGGATTTTCATCCCTTTAAAGAAAAAAAGAGTAGAGTAACTATTCTCATTGGAAATGTGAATCCCAAGCAAACTAAAATGCTATTGTCAATTACCATCAATCCTTTCAGATTCTGGCTCTGTAGCCTGCAAGGAGGTTGTTCCTCTGACAGCCTTTCCCTTGTATTCCCTGTGCTTCCCTCAAAGAACTAGTCAACTTTCTCCATGGGATGTGCCATCAGTTCTGCGTGCTTCTTAAGCATTCCATTGTTGCTGCTGACTGCTCCACCAAGCTGGTTGGGGTTTTTTTAGCCTGATTATTGTAGGTGTTCACTTGCTCTAGTTAGGTCTGTTCCTTTGCTCCAGGGGAAAAGTTTTCCAGTACCATATTTTCCCGCTGGGTCCTTGTCTTGATCTGTGCAGCTCTGTGCAAGAGGCTTGTATCAGAAAGGGAAGAAATAATTGCCTTGCTCTTATGGCTCTGTACCCAAGAGCTATGTTGCAGAAGCACGACTGCACAAGGTACGTCTGCATTAGCCAGATACACACGCGTGTTCTGTTACAGAACGTCAAACCTTAGAGGGAGATCACTGAGTGTTTGAAAAGAGGTGGCATAGGGAGGGTAATTACAGAGGCGTTTAAAGCAGTTGAAAGCCAGTACACAGCGAACAGATGAAATTAGCTGATGGCATAAAGAAATTAGACTTGAAGCCGAGAGTGTTGATGCCAATACAAATTGGATTTAATTATTTTTGAAGAGATGTGGTTAGGTTTTCTTATGCAACATTGATAAAAAGCTATTTCAGCAAATGGGTCCCGATTCAGCAAAGCAATTAGCACTTGTTATTATTTAGCATCAACATCAAGAAGCACGTACATAAATATTTTGTTGAAACTAAGTCCTGAAAAGAAAAATAAAACTGCTAAGATTCCCATCTGGGCTTCCATAGGAGCCTACAGTCCTTGAAACTTCCTTTCTGAAAAGGTGAAATTTAGGGTGCTCATGTTCACACCAAAAAGTGTTGGCTTGGATGATTGGTAAAACTGAAGAGGGCTGCCTCTGTACCTGCCATTTATCTTAGGGATTTATCGTAAGTTTTTATTCTGAACAGCTTTAAATGATTCTTGCAGTTACTAGTAATTTCACCGGCTCTTGAAACTAGATTATGCTCGATACTGATTTGGAGTGTGAGTGAATACTTGCAGTGAAGTTTTGCCAAATCTCCACTCTGATTAGGAACATGGGTGCTCAGTACCTCGAAGAAAAATAATGAAGACTTTTAAGGTTGAATCTATGCCAGCATAAATCATTCTACTTGATGTTGACAAAATATCTGGTCAGTCAAAATTCTTCTGCTAAAGAGGGGAGAAAAAGTATACAGTGTTGTGTCAGTGTCACTTGTTGACACAAACCCTCAAAAAAATAATCCCATGGGATGTTTTAGTTAAAGGGTGGGTTTTTTTTTTTCCTTTTTCCTTCCCCTTCCTTTATCTCAAGCATTTCCCAGCATTCCTTAAGGGACATCTGGTTCTCTCATTTTCTAGCTTTACTTCGGTGCCTTCAAAAAGTATCCCTGTCAGTTCCTTTCTATTTAGCCAAACACCACAAGCAGCAGAGTAGCCCTGCCTGATAACTTCCCTAAAATATAGTTGCCCTTCAGAAGCAGTGACCTTACCCATTTCTGTGATGGCTAACGTGACAACATTCCCCTTTATTTTCCTCTGTAGCCTCGAGGTTTTTTTACAGACAAAACTTATGTTTGTGTTACAGATGAAGATGTGTGAAGTTCTGTACCTTTTCTCACTGTACATTGTGTGGTGATTTGCTCTGCTTGAGAGCAAGAGCAAGCAGACAAGGTATAAACACTCTATTTGCACTCTGATTTTAAAGCAGCTTGGATTCAGATTCCTTGGCTAATGTGAATTGTCATGCAGCTAAGATGATTTATATTAGCTTGGGCTTGCCCTAATGCTTGTGGTTATATATACTGCACATAGTTGGGGAGTATCCTCTTGATGGGTGACTTGTGATCTGGGGAAGCGGTACTTCTGGTCACAACAAAAGCTTGAAGGTTTGGTGAGGAATTCTGGACTGGACAGGGAGTCTTGACTGGAAGACTAGAGCCCGATAAAAGCTGGGCTCAGGTGGAGGCTGGGGAAGAGGCAAAAGGCAGCTAGAATGAGCAGGTAAAAATGGGGATGGGGGTGAGGTGCGTGCTGACACATTGGGGAGGAATTATGTAATAACACATAGAATTGTACTGCATATGTTAAATGGGATTTAAATTAGCCTTCTTTATTCTTAACTATAGCATTTTCTAGCTTCTGTGTAAGTTCTTATAATATTGCCCAACTTCAGATTTTGGGCATGTGAAGGACTTCCCATTATAGTGCTACTGTAAGCTGCATATGAAGTTTTATCTTCCTGCAGACTTTAATAGGAATGCTTAGAATAAATAAAGACCCCCTGTATCTTTCATGTACATTATGTTTCTATCTGTAAGAAATCTAGAGTGGTTTCACGAGCTGTTTTGGGACAGTGTCACCATTGGCAAAGGGCAGTACAGGACAGCTGTTATACAGCTGTGTGGAACTAGTATGTAAAACCTCTTCCCTGCTGCTAGACACAACAATTCAAGTCTACCTTGCATACCTGTAGTGGTCCTGAACAGCAAAGTTAAAGCTGAAATCACTGGAGAGACAACTGGGTTGGATTGCAGCCCTTCCCCTCCAAGACATAGATCTGAACTTGAAAAACTGAGTCTCTTTCTCCCTGCAGCTGCTTCCTGCCCACACTGCAAGCACTAAATATAAGTGTGCAGAACAGGGAGTGATTGGCAGCTACCTCCTCCAGCAGTGGAGGCCCCAAGAAGGATGGTGTGCAGATAATGAATTGGTGTCTTTTTCCCAGGAGACTGAGCATTGCAATGCAGTACCCACTCCATTCTCCTGTCACCCATGGTGTATCACATCCCCTAGATACAAAGGGAACTTCAGGTCTTAGTATCATAAATCTAAGTTTTCAGACTTAAGCATGCTTCTCCCTTGCCCCCGAAGAGCCGTATCAAGCATTTAATCTTCCTCTGAAATGGTGGCTGTTCCTTTCTGGCTGCAGTGTGTTAGCAGCACATCCTTCCTCTGAGTGCAGACCCACCTTAGAGCATGTGCTGTCCCTTGCTTGTGCTGCTTAGAGCAGAAGTGTGCCTTTCTTACGACTTGGAACTGGTGCAGATATGTTTTTACTGAATTTTCTAGGGTTTGGGTGGGGAAAAGGGAGCTGGCTGTCTTGTGTTCAGTGTCTTTTTGTCATCGACTTAAGCTGTCATCTTGTGCAAGTTATTTTTCCTCTTGTGGACTTGTCAGAAGCACAGGTGGTCATATTCTCACTGCTACCTTCACATCAGTCTGGGACCGGGTAACGGGTGGCACTGGAAAAAGTGTCGTCTTGTCTTGTATGAAGGCTGTGCTTCGTTCTGCCTTCTGAGAGAAGGGTCTGATATGTAGAAACTTATTTAATGGAGAAATAGTCTAGAGACACTGCAGTGCGCTGTTTTGCACGGACGTTTGGGAGCGTGCTCCGGACAGAGACTCTAGTTATAAACGTGACAAAGAATTTAAGATCCAGCTCACACATCGCCAGTCCTTTGCAGTTCATCAGCACTATTAAAGGTGTTCTGTTGGGCTCCTGCTTGTGTTAATTTTAAGATCTCCTTTAGGCTCCTGATATTTACACTGGCCAGAACAACTGACCAGTTCCCGTGTTTTTCAGTCACTCATTCCCTCTCCTTTGTGCTTGGGCTGGAAGCTCTGCAGTGCTGTGGCTTCTGCACTGTGACTTGGTGCAGTGCTGATGGAGTCCGGCTCAAGCCTGAGTCTCCAGCTACTCCTACAGTAACATGACTGTTTCAGCTAGCACCTACTAGGGACTGCTGGCACCCGGTGAGATGCGTTTATTAAGTGAACTCAGAGTTCTTTCTCCCCATGCCGCGGTTGTTTGAGCTGCTGTGGTATATTGTAAAGTAATTCATAGAACTAAATAACTGATGAAATATTTTCAGTCATTTAAAAAAAAATGTTTCCAGAATTCTTCATAACTTTTCTCTGAATAGGCAGAACATTTCCCTAGGTCTTTCACTTGTTGAAACTGTCTTTTATAGATAAAATCTTTTTATTTTAAAACTTTTTTCTATCCCCAGCATGCTCTTGCAAAATTCTACTTTTTTTCACCAAGAAAAAGTAGACCCAGAGTCAAAATTGGTGATAACTGACCCTGCATTCAATCCTTCGTGAAAACTATTCTCCTTGTATGTCCCAAATAATAACTGCTAATGATAGGGTCTCCTGTTTCTGGACTGCTGGTTCTAATTGATGTTATTTGATCTGAGCTGTTTGCTGGGCACTCGGTGGCAGCTGAAACATGAGATGGCTGAGGGCCTGTGTGAAAAATAATGCACTTCCATAGTACTGTCACTGCCCAACTTCTGGCTGGGGATGCAAATCCTGCTGAGTTCTGTGCAAATACAAAACCTGGCATTTGGACCAGCATTTGTATCCCAAAATATCGGCAGTAAATGGCAGCAGGTTTGTTTTGGTGCTTTCAAGGTCAGAAGAGGACTGGATGGTATATAGCTGTCTGGTCTCCAGCAGCCTGGGACTCCTCTGGATTATGACTAGTGGCTCTGTATCACTGCAAAACTTTGAACTGGTATGGTACCCACCCAGAAGTCCACCAATAAAAAATCCCTCCTCCCCTATCCCAGTGAAAATTTCCTACATTGTATAGTCTCATCTCTCTCCTAAGCCATGTTTTCTCCCGGAGTTCACTATTGTTTTGTCAGCCCACCCATCACAAAGCAGAGGTCACATCAACATGACCTTTTGCTGGTACAAGGAGGCTGCTAAATAATTCACGTGGCCAACTTGATTTCGGGGTCCACATTTGTTTTTTCCACTCTCCTAATCAAGATGCTCATTTAATTCTATTCCAGCACCTGTTCAGCAATTAACACCCTACAATTTGCATCTTACCCTGACATTTGCTATCTTTCCAATTAGTTTTTATATCAGTATAATTAGGTAGGGTTATTACAGTGCATCAAGCAGGGTCGAGGATATTCCCAAGCCTTTAAGCTCTTTCCCAGATTTGTTTAGGGAAGCCACTAAGGGTAAACGGTTGATTAGGATCACTGTTTTTCTTCTTCATTCAGATCAGGCGAAAACTGTTTCCCCATGTGGCTCATGAAAGATCAGGGAAATATGTCAGTCTGTAAGAACTAATATTATGTAGTTCATGACTTTTTGGGTGAATTTACAGGGGATTATAAGTAAGGGTCGGGCTGTGTAGCCACTTGCAGTAGCATTCATGAGGGGACATTATGCTCTTGCTTTATATTAAGCTGAGCAAATTGCAATAATGATTTTAATTTTTAAAATCAGTTTTTTGAGTTAATGTGGGCGGGGAACAAATCAAAATTAGAGGGTAACCTGACCATATTGAACACTTAGCTTAATTGGTAAAGACTATGGGAGTGAAATGACTATTTTTAACACCTTTTAATTTAAATTTCACAGAAGGAAGGTCTTGCTGTTCAGCTGCGATTGGTTTGGATTGTAGGCTCTTTGACTCAAAAACTGTCTTGCAGCCAATGTGTGCAGTGTCTAGCACAGTGGACCTTCCTAATCCTACTGTACTCCCAATAGTGAGACAGTTCCTTGCTGTTAGTGTTGAGTTTTAAAAAATACTATTTTTACTGCCCACCCCCCATCAGTATATGGTGCTGCCATAAGGGTCTGTGCTGACTGCGGTCTGTGGGGGGGAAGTGGGGACACTGAGAGGTGAGATCTATAGTATGGATCAGAGGGGAGAAGTTTTGTCTGATCTCCCACCACCTTGCTCTGCATGGTACTTACTTGCATTTGGTTTGAAATTGTGTCCCTCCAACCCCCCCAGTTCCCCCGAATCTCTCTCAATTCTGTAGGTGCATACAGAGGCTGTATTATCAAGAGGCGATACTGCCCTTGGCAAGATTGCAGTGGAGAAAAGCCTGTGATTGTAGGCAGATCACAAACTGCTGGGTGAAGAGTGGGATAAAAAACCCCAACCATACCATGCTTCATGTCTGGTGTATTGTTCTGAATCTGGATGTTATTCTGAGTTTTTATCTAATATATCTTAATGATGCTCTCTGGACCTTGGTGGGGAGGGTGCAGGGACCCCAAAGGAGGAATCAGCCCACGCAAATTCTCCAGCCTGGAAAAGCTGGAGAGAAGCACAGACCTCGTGTGCTGTGTTGGTACAGCCAGAACCACAAGTGCTTCTAAGGGTTCAAGTACACAATAGATTTACCCTTGCTCAATTTAATATTATATATTGTAATGAGCTTCATCTCTCCCCATTGTGTCTGTCTTTTTTTTTTTAATCTCCAGTTGCTTTACATGGGTAGCTGAACAGGCTTAGAGAAATATTAGCATGGAAATATCTTGGGAAATTGGGGCAACAAGGAGGAAGTGGAATGGGAAAAGAGGCTGGGAATGGAAAAGAAACTTGGGGAAATAATGATTTAATGAGGATGATCGGATCCAGAATAAGAAAATGAGGCCAGTGACCAGACAAGCAAGGGTTTTGAACATAAAATCTCATTTTCACGGGTGGGATCTCAGTCCTAGCCATCATATTCTCTATCTAATTTTTGAAGTATTATTCCTTGCTGCTTTTTCATATCAAATCCTGAGGAATGAGTTTCCATGGCCTGTTGGTAAGAAATTACTAAGCCTCTAAGAGGGTCTTCATAGGGCTGCTCACCCACCCTCCCATTCTGTGGAAGTGCTTTTGATGCCCCCCTCCCTTCAAAGATTACTTACAAGCGTTTTTTTTCCTTGGATGTTCTATGTGTGTGCAAAATACACTATTAAGTGAAAACCCTGTACTAGAAAACTTAAAATCCAGTACTGTTTTATTTGGGCTGAGAAATCAGAACTGTCTGTATTCATTGATCTGCTTGGTCTGTATGTGAGAGCACTGGGTGGAGAAGAGAGTAAACACATAGTTCTGTTTCAAATGGTAACCATATCCTGTATTATGTAGGATAATGTCAATATCTGATCACCTTGTCTGCGTGGAAATCTCACACTTCATCTTTTCCCCTTAATAGATTTCACCTTGGAAAGCAAATACATTTTGTCACTGTTGAGCAGTCTGGTTAATAGTGCCTGGTTACTCTAGGCCATGAAGAGAGCTTCTTAACGTGCATCAGAAA
The DNA here is from genome assembly GCA_013400835.1 of Zapornia atra. Classification (NCBI taxonomy): domain Eukaryota; kingdom Metazoa; phylum Chordata; class Aves; order Gruiformes; family Rallidae; genus Zapornia; species Zapornia atra. The sequence continues at coordinate 941,549 of VZTU01009948.1, forward strand.
TCACTTAGAGTGCTAAAGGGCTAGCAGCTTCTAATTGATGGCAAGGAGATCATCTCAAGCTGTTCATGGTGACATCGGGAAAGGTTTTGATTTGTATGTGTGTGACAGCATGGTGAGTGAAGGGCTGAATCCTACTGTTGCTGCTTGCAGACTGTTTCTTAACCAGCGAATGGAAACTTTCCTCTGAAGCTGGCCTGCTCATGGGCTGAGTCCTTGACCACTAAAAACTGAAGCTTTAGGGGTTGGACCCGATGATCTCTTGAGGTCCCTTCCAACCCCTACAATTCTATGATTCCCTGCTGCTATTTAGACGGAGATCTTCTGTGCTCTCTAAGAGTTTGTAATAGAAATTATAATCCAGATCTAATAGCTGGATTGGAAAAATTAGCCTAAAGGCAGCAGCTGACAACTGCTGGCTCTTAAGAACTTGTGAAACTGAAGCCGTTGCATTTGAATTGAAGAATTCTACTCTGAATTATCTTATCTAATGGTACATAACACTAGTGACTAGTTTTCAAGAGAGAGTGAAGTCAGTCTGAAGTATCTTTTGTCAGTGTCCAAAGAGAAAATATAACCTGTAGTGTTCAGAATGTGCTTATTGTGATGTATTTCTCTTTGAATCCTTTGTTTTTGGGTTGCTTTGTCAATGGGATCAGACGTGTAAAAGTTAGGTCTCTTCCACCTCGATGAGGTCATCTCGCGCTCTCCCTGGCCTGGCCCCTCTTGCTGTGTTTTATTAATATATTCCCCTGCTGTAAGCTGGTGCGTTGCTTCCCCGAAGGCAGGTGTCCAACACTAATGGGAGTTACATGCACTAGCAGAGGGACGTGTTAGATCCTTGGCGTGCTGTCTCTAGGAATGGAGGAAGAAAGAAGTGAATTAAGTAAATGAGTAACAGTATTAATGATGTTTGCTAAATCTCTTCTCTAGTGCACTAGCCAGTGTAATTGCTTTAGTGCTTTGTGTGAAGGCCAGCAGGCTGATTGAGAAATCTAAACAAAATTATTCCCCTCCCTTTTTCCCAAACAAGAAGATAGCCATTAATAAGGGCTCTGTTTCCTAAAGATGTCAAAGCAGGAGCATGATGTGTGAGCAGGCAGGATTTGGACATCTGATCAGTACTAACTGCATGGCCAACTGTATCCGATTTCCTCTCCTTTGGGGGTCGCGGCGATGTCGCAGTTGTGTTGGTGCACGTGCAGTTCCTGTGTCTACACGTGGGAGGGTTTGTGTGGGGGAACCTGCACCCGTCACTGACCCGGCGTTTTTTCAGCCTCTGATTTCTCAGCACGTTATTAAACTGAACTGTGGTGAAACTCTGCAGATCCTTTTTTAATCCTTCAAAGCGAATTTTGGGGAAGCAGTAACGGTGGCCGTCTTAAAAGCTGGAACCAAAGTTTTAGAGGAGACAGATCCGCCAGGCTGGGTAAGGCTTCGGTCCCGCCTGGACAGGGACAGGAGCGGCTACCTGCTGCTGGGGAATGAATCCCGTTGCAAGATGAGAGGGCGCGCAGTGCTTCGTGCGGTCGTGCCTGGTTGGAGGAGGGGTCAGGCAGGAGCGCGGGGGCGGCTCTGCGC
>VZTU01009948.1:943167-1080940 GCA_013400835.1 Zapornia atra
CCCGAGCCGGGCTGGCTCTCTGCTCCGAACGCTCACTCCATGGGAGCCCTCTCCGCCCCACTCGCACCGGTGAAGGGGTTGCCTCGCCCGCGCCCTCGCAGCCGTGGCGTGCCAGCAGTACACCGCGCTGGTTCCCACAGCCGCTCTGTCACTCGTCAGGCAGCGCCAGGAAGAGCTGCTGAGCCGAGCTCCTCTTCAGTCCCGCAGTGAAGCTGCTCGGCCTCTCAACGCAGGGTCACTTGACCGTTGTGCTGCTTTAAACTGTTTGTAGTGTCAGCCCCGCCTGCTGCTCCCCTGCTCAGGTGGCTGCCAGCGCAGAGTAACCTGTGGGAGCTGCTACAGGAAGCGTTACACTGCTGCGCCCACCACGAGTAAAATCCGCTTTGTAGGACGTGGCTGTGCTCTCTGAAGAGATGAGAGTCTTAGTAGCTCCCATGCAGAAGACACAGAATAACCAGAGGAGCTTAAGCCAAGGCCTCTGGAGTTGTAATCTCGATACCCGATAGATTTCCTTTCTGGCCTTCACCAAGTCATTTCATGTCTTTGAAACACAGCCAAAGCTGAGTAATGAAACTGAAGCGATGGGAAGCCTTCAGTTAGCTTCCATAACTAACGAAGAGGAAGAAAGTTGTGGAAAAACAATGCGAATGTCCGTCTTTTTCAATTGCAACTTTAATTTATGGAAAAACTGACTTTGCAGTTTTCCAGCCTGATCTAGGTACCAATAAATAGACCCTTCTTAGCCTGGCTTCTTGTTATATGACATTTCAGATCGCTAAACCCGAACAGTAATAGCAGGACTTAAAGTTGGAGTGAGTAGTACAGTATGTCAGTGGAAATGTGTTGTGTGATATTATTTTGGACTTGTCAAGCTACTTTGGTGAGCAGATAGGAATGCTGTAGTGCATCTGTTGTGACAGGGAAGGCAGGATGTGGTTTTAGAAGGAAGGATATGAATGCATTGTGACCTGCCACCGTAAAATGTCATCACCCGGTACTGGTCTGTGACTGGGAAGCAGGGGATGTGTATCTGGGCTGGTTCAGCCTGCGTACTGCAGTAGGGTCTGCTCTCAGACCGTGGTGCTCTGTAGTTCCATTCCAAAGGAGAAATGACTCAACTTACCCGTTGTTCTGGGCTAGTGGCACCTGATGTGATTTGGGCCTGGAAGAGGGAAGTTGGAAACCTTCCAGAAGGTCGTGTATTGGAAGGTGTGTCCTGTGGGTGAGTCACAAGGTGGGAGACCTCGTTCGGGTTATTCATAAGGGCTGGCTCCGCTGCTGACCCTGGGGCATCTGTCTGTGCCTGCAGCACAGAAAGCCTGCACCTTCTTTCTGGCTTGGGTGGTTTCTGTCTTACGGGGGTGAAATGGAGACAGTTCTGTTCACCTCGCTTACCGAGTATACGTGTTTGTGACTGGAAGGTGTTTAGATACTGAAGTGTTAAAGAGAAGGGTGGGCAGAACTGGAGGTGAGCACCTTTAGATGGATGGATCTAGTGGTGCCTTTCATGCCTTTGGAGCACAGGAAAGTCCTGCACAGAGAAAAACCCTGAAATGAGCGAATACGAGTCTTAATTTTTCTTGATCAAAACATTCTCCCAGCTTTGGAGCTCAGCCTAAAATTTGTCCAGCTGGTGTATCTCTGTATGGGAAATATTCCAAATAGGACTTAAAGGCAACTGATGTCTAAATTTATTTTTCCAGGCTAATGTAACTGTAAATAAGGTTTTGAAAAAAACTTAATACTATGTCAAATTGGTCAGGAGAATAGGATAGTGGTGGATTTTCCTTACCACACAAGATACAGCTTCCCTTGCTGTACCTGATTTGCTCTCTTCTATGTCCTAAGGGGAGGTGGGTTTGTCTTGGATGCTGTAGCTGGGACTCCTAGAACGCAGTAGAACTGACACTGGAAATCATTCCTCTATCACGATAGCCCCTCAGTTTTGTGCCCTCCTCTGCTCTTCTCTGAGGGGTGAGTTGGCTGACTGGCAAAGATGGGAGCTGCTGCGCTCCTCACTGGGGCACCAGTGGCACGCTGGCATTTGGAGCTCTTTCGCGGCAGGAGCAGTTGGATGCACAAGTCCAACACAATGATATCTGGCAAAAAGCACTGGCAAACTGAGTATTAATTAAACAGCTGATAAAGTTTCATTTGGTTAATTTTCCCTGTAATAAAGCACTAATTATATCAAAATGAGAACATTTCTGAGCGTTGCAGCAGAATGGGACTGGAATGACCGTGATTGCGGTGAGTGCAAAGCCACCCAGTCTTCCCCAGCGCTGCCACACTGAACCCACCAGAGGCACAGTGTAAGTCTAGATGAACAGCAAGAAGTGGTGTGTTGTGATTGTTAAATCTCTTTATTTCCAGTAAAGAGATGAGTATCTCTGTACTTAGGCTGCTGTAAGGAGAATCATAGAATCATAGGGGTTGGAAGGGACCTCGAGAGATCTGTTCAATGAGTGATAATGGTGGGGTAACTAGGAATGATTGGACGTTGGTTGATATTTTATAACTATTAATTTTTACACTTTTTATGCAAAACTTTCCTCTCTTAGCAAGAAGCTCTTGAAACTCAGAAGCGTATTTTCAATTATTGGAAAGGAAAAAAAAGTCCAACATTCTTTCCCTGCCAATAAATGCCTAGAAGGTGATGAGCAGTTGCACTGTCATGCTTCGAGGTCAAAAGATCTCCTGGAAGGAGCATAATCATAAAGATTAACTGCATTATAACTGTTTGAGATCTTTTTAGTGGAGAACGTGAAAAGGGTTTGGGGACCTGGAGAGAAAACCAAAGATAAAATTGCAGATGTGAAGGAATAGGTTTGATTAGCATTATTTCTCTGATGAATTTAATTAGTATCTTTCGTAGTATTAAAAATACTTTTCAGTTAATTTTTTTCATTACCAGCTTACCATTTTAGATGACTGTGTGCTAATTTCAGGACATATTTCTTAATTAAGAACCACCTTCTTTACAACTTTTGAATTGGGTTAATGGGTTTTGCTTCTGAAAAGTGTAAAATGGCCAAAATCTACCTGTGTGTTTGGAATGTACCCATACAGTACAGGAGACTCTACACTAAGGCTGCTGTTCAAGGCAAGGCTAGTCATCTCCTCCTGAAAGGGCTGCATAATTGTCTGATGGGAAGATTGGTTCCCACCCTCTTCTGGCAGCTGTGTTACAGCTTGTGCTGCTTCTCCAGACTGCCTGTCTCTTCATCTTGACAGAGCATGTGGGTAGCCCAGGGACTGAGGCTGGGCAAAGTGAAGGCCCACAGGGTCACTCAGAGAGTCCCCCACCTTCCTTGTTACAGGGCTGCTTATTCGCTCGCTCCATTCCTCTGTTCTGCACTGTCAGCACAGAGCTGTAGGTCTTTATGGTTTGTTTTATGCCGATGTTAGCCAGCAAGTTTGGTGTCTCGCTCCTTTTGCTGCTGTCTGGTCTGTATGGACCAGTACATCATCTCAAATGCTGTCACTTCTTGGGTATCAGCTCGAAGGCAGGGGGATGAACTCGTGTCCTTGCAAGGTCTCTTTCAGTGTCATATCTTTAATAACCGAGTGCGGTGCAGCCTAATTTCCTTCTCCAAATAACAGTGATGATGATGATGCAGTGTTGGACATCATTGCCCTGGTTGGGGCATTCCTGGAAATGATGCTTTTGGGGACCCCTCTGGCAGTCTGTGGTGCAGGCAGGTCTTCCCAGATGTTACCAGGGTGCTAGTTTCATGCATGATTTTCTCTAACGGAAACCATGTTTTTGGGTTGTCTGTCTCATCCTTTCTCCTCCCCCATCTCCCCTAGCCTACTGTGGTGGCTGTTTCTCCTCTGAGGTTAAGCTACACTTAGAATAAAATAATGAATGCAATAAGGAAAGGAAACTGGAGTTTCTTCTGAGCATTTCAATTTTATTTCTGTCAAATGACACTTCAGGAGCTGGAGCCTGTTAATGCTCTCTCCAAGGAGCAAGGTTTCTTTTGAGAGAAGAACTACGGGGAAATGCAGCAGCAACAACAAAAGTGCACCAGAATCCTTCAGACCTGGGCATTCTCTGAAGAGCTCTGGCTGTCATAATTTACACACCTTGCCTAATTCAGAGCACATGTCTCAGCTACAACAGGCATTCAGTAGACACGCTGCTGTCTTCCTCTCAGTGGGCCTGCTGTGAGTTTGTCAGCAATGCTGTTAACAATGACAAAGTAGTTCATCAATATATTTTTTTTCTCCTAACACCAATATCCTAGAAGCAGCAAAAATCTTGCGTGCTGTTCCTATTCAGTCTTCACTCCTGTAGCCTTGGGGAGAAATGCAGTAGGTAACAGAGCTTCTGCTGCTGGATACAGAAACCCTATTCTCCTTTAATCAAGAAATTGGCAGTTTGTCTTTTAATATAGCACTGACAATGTTGGGTTCTTGTGTCTGTGAGAGTATCTCTTCTGTTCGCACAGGGCTTAGCAGTCCTGCTGGGCCAAGGACTGTGCTCATCTGGAAGCAGTGTGGAATGCACCAGAGAGATTCCTGCACAGGTTCCAGGCAGAGCCACTTGTACTTCTGCATCATATTTTCCATCACTTAGATCCATAAGGCTGTACTGCCTTGGATACGGGGCTGTGTGGACAGGATAGTCCAGCTTTCAGGCCTAAACCTGTTTTGTGCCTTCTCTGTTATACACAAAGTTAGTCCTCCTGGATCCAGAAGTGCTTGCAAATATGATGCAGAGAGATTTGAGCTTGCTCTGCAGGAAATCCATCTGGATGATTCTATTTCCTGGGGATTTTCCCACCATCGCAATACCTAGTGCCAACTGAATTGCTCTCTGTAATCCAGAAATCATTGCTTGCACTTACCCATGGACCTTTAAGCTGCCCATTTGCCTAAGTGGGACTGAATGGGAATAGATTACAAATTTGCTGAAATTAAAGACTGATGACTTAACAGCAAAACAAAATGTAACTGGAAAAGGGTTTTGGAAGCTGGAACAGTTTAATGTAGGGAGAGATAGAAGAGTGACTGATACAAATTCTGTGTAGCCTGAAATTTCTGGTGAGACTTCTATGGCATGAGCTGTGTGCCTCATCCATGAGGAACACTGTAAAAGTGGAGATGGATAAAAAGGTAATGTGAAGGAATATGAAATAGGACGTGGTATGGAACAGGGGCATGGGTTATTTTAAGTCAAGCAAAGAGAATATTCAATGAAGTGGAAAGATGGCAGACAATGAAAGAAACAATATTATTTTGAGGTATAGTTGGCCTCTGGCATTTGTTCCTAGTCAATATTACAGAATTTGTGATTATCAAGGTTTATAAATATCCCACATGGATGTGATCTTGAGAACAGAGAATTTTGTTTTAGGAAGGACATAGCTAACTGCTTGGTGAGTTCTGATACTAGTCAATAACTCTGTAATCGTGCACTGCAGGACTGTCTACAAGGGCTTATCGTGCGAGTTGAAGGGTCAGCTCTGTCTGATGTGGGGATGCCTGTGACCAAAGTCTGTGTCTTTGGTAGAGCTGCTGAAAATTTTTTCTTAGCAACAGATTGCAAGACCAAGTTGAGGAAATAAAACACATACAATGGGACAGAATAGATAAGCCAATCTGTAGGTGTGAGCCTTAGATTTCACTGTGTTTCAGTATGAAGGTGTGATATAGACCATAAGGTTTATTTCCTCCTCAGTCTCAATTTGTAGCATTGATCCGAGGGCAGCCAGGAGCCAAAGCACCTAACACTGTTGAGCTGATTGTTGCTCAGAACATGTTCATCCATGAGAAATTTACTGACTAGGAAATTGATGAATTCCATGATTTTCACGCTGCTTTTCTGGGCTTCTTGTTGGTCCTAGATTTGCAGCCTTTTGGCAGGACTGTTTTTAATGGGTGTATCTGTGTTGCTGCCTGGCTCTGGTGCGAGGTAGCACTGGAGCATGGAATGGGCAGTCTGGGAAATGGCCCCTTTCTTTCTGACCCTCTGCTCTGCTTTCCTCCTCCCTCCCCCTCTCTTCTGCTGAAGGAGCTTGGTCTGACTCATGTCTGGCCTTTACAACATGTGGTAAGAGTTAGGAGGAGGGGAAAAAAGGGAGAAGAAAAAAAAAAAGGTGGGGGAAGGGTAGAAGGGGAAGGTTCCACAGAATTTAATAAGACTGCTTAGAATTTATGCTAAAATCCTACAGGGGAAGTATACTCCCCTCCACCCTGCCCCTGATGTTTTTGCAAGTTTGTAGCCAAGAAATGCAAAATTTGGATGAAGGTGTGAGAAAAGAGCTGGGAGTAGGGCTTGCAGGTAGATAAAATGAAGAAAGGGGTCTTAAAAAGAATACAAAGTTAGACCCCAGGCTTGGTGGAAATAGTCTGAAAGCTGTTCAAGTCACATTCCATTTGATACCAGCTGGAGGTCCATTCCTCTCCCAAGCAGTGGTTGGGAAGACTGATGGAACTAGCACTTGGCTGTAACGTTGGGTAAGTGTTTGAGGAAATAAAATGGATGTTTTTTGAGCCAAAGTTGCAGAATCCACGTTTTTTCAATCTTATCCATATTTTTCAGCCCCATGGAAGATGGTTTGGAATTGTTTCTAAATGCAAGGATTCTTTCAGAAACAGCTCAGCTGCAGAGGTCTCAGGCCTGGGTTTCCTTCATACCCAGCCTCTCCACTACCATGATCCAAGGTGTATTGGTCCCAAGTGCATTGCTAAGTAGGGTCTTAGTGGCATGCTTGCTAGTGCAGATACTACAGAGAGAATTTGTATTTTCCCTTGAATGTCTTAGGGACACGTTTGCTTATGTTACCTCTGTGTGGGCTTTTTGGCTGCTGATGTACTAATCTGTTGACATAAGAATATAACCATCTTTTCAAGCAGCATCTGCTTGTCTTTCTTCCATGAATTCTGCATATTTTCTACTCTGTTTTTCCAAAAGCTGCTGGGCCTACATCCAAGAGCCTCTCCCCAACTCTTCCAAAAAGTGTTTCCGGCAACTGCCCAACAGCCTGAATAAGGATGAGGAAAAAAAAGGGGCTTATCCACATGAGAACCATTGTAACAGTGCAATGAGCCCTCCCCTCCCCTGGCAAAACAGAGTCTGTGGTGAGTGGGGTGCACAGCAGTGATGTGACAAGCAAGGCCTTGGGTACAGTTGCTGCAAGACTGTAAAATCAGTTTGAAGTTTCTCACTTAGGGCTTTGATTTGTGTGTGTTTACGCGACGTTAGTTTCAGATGGTGCCTCTTCACCACAGAGCTGGTAGGGTGAAGCGTGCCTGCGTCTTACTCGGGTTATGGACAAAGACATGGCTCAGTGTGCAACTGAGAGTGTGTTTAAGCTAAGCTTAGCAGCCTCTTCCAGACAGGCAGCCTCAGGTAAATGCTGCTTATTGTATTCTGCAAGTCTGCTCTGAAAGAGGCAACTGCAGGAGAAAGGGCACAATGAACTGCTGGGGGCTGAAACTTCTCCAGACCTCACAGGTGGGTTTGTGAGAGCTGTTCTGTCAGCACGTTACCCGTGTGGATTTCATGATGAAATCCCACTCAGCGACACATAAAGTATGTGAAGGATGAACTCGCCTGGTACCCTGGCGCTCCATGGGCTCTGAATGCAGATCACCGAGCTCCTTTGGAAACTAGATCAGGCTTTTCACGCAGTGCCAGATATAGCTCTTAATTGCCCTGTCGTAATGCGTTATTCCTTTGCTAATAGTTTGAGTTATTTCTTTGTTAACCTTTACACAGCCAATAACAAATTAAACATCATTATCTGAGTTTAAAATAGGCTGTAAATCTTGAAGCCCTGGTTAATACTCAGGTACTTATAACAAGGGAGCAATAAAAGGGCATTTAATGACACTCTGAAGCGCAACGTGGGAAGTGTTATAAGCAAAAGGGAAGAAAACAGGGCAGTTATGAATTGTCCATGAAAAGATGAGTTTACATAAATGAAGCGTTCTTAAAATGCCTCTGGTCAAAGTGGAAAGCTTTTCTTACCAGATTTGTGGGCAAATAACATGGTTTCAATGCTCTAAATTGCTTTGACTTGGCAAAATTGAAAGGATATAGTAACATTTTCAACAGAATGACTTGGTGTCCTGGAGATAACAGGGCAAAGTGCTCTTCTCTGTTTGGGTGGAAGGTTGGGTGTAAAGGTGTGGTGCTACATGGTACTTGGGTGTCAGTGTTGGATGTGGGCTAAAAATTCCAGTGCATTTAGTGTGGACGATGGCAGTAGGAATGATGGTGAGGAGTCTGGAGGGCATTTCTCCTCTGGTGATGAGAGAACAGTTCCCTCTCAGATGTGTTAATCATTTGATGCTTCCAACTGTGCACATTCCCCTTCCCTGCCCTGCTACCCTGCACAACAATAACTGTGAGAGACCACAGAAAGTATATGTAAAGCATTAATGGGTATGCATAAATGCAGTGACAGTTGCATTAAACTAAGCAACATATTGCTGGTAGTCTCAGCAGAACAAGAGGTCAAGAGAGGTAGCCTTGATGTGAGACAGTGTATTTGTCTGGTTGCGGCCTCTCTTGTACCCGACTTGGGAATAAACAAGGGCCAAGGATCAGCTGATTTTTCTCAGCATTATAGTCACTTCACTAAGGTTGGGAGCAAGAGGGTTAACAGACATTTAGCTGCATCCTTGGGGCTGCAGAGTGAGTGTGTGTGTATATGTGCACCCTCTAAATTTTTCACTTGTTTGGAGTATGATCCCTTAAAAATCCAGCCAGTCAGCAAAGTCTTTTGGTCTTCCCTGTGCCTCAGGGGTGGGGACCTGGAGCATGGCCTTTTCTGTGCTGGGTAGCTCACAGTTCCCATCATCTCTAACCCTGCTTATCCAAAGAAACCTGTTTTCCCCTGAGGTGGTGGATAAGTGGGATTTATACTTTTATATGAGCTGGCCTGGCAGAGAATTTTCAATGGAATATAATGAGAGAGTCTGTCCAAGTTGGGGATAGAGGGCTGAGGGTTTCTTCCCTGAGCTCAGTATGTTTCTTGGGGTTTTAAATTACTTTTACCTTTACAATTGTAATTTGTCTGTCTTGGAGAGTCAAGTCTGTACTCCTGCAACCCAACATAACCCAATACAGAGGCAAGTTTCCTTCCTGCAGCACACAAGTACTTTGGTTGGGAGAGCAGAAATTTTCTTGCCCAAGGAACAAACCAATTCACATGAGGAGAGCTGGACTGCAGATGTGTTAAAAAAAAAAAGACAAGTAGAGACTTTCATTCACTTAAAAAATTACCCTTGATTACTTGTGTTATATTAGCACTGAGAAAGCCAGCTGTGATTAGGATTAGGCTTTTGAGGATCTGAAGCAGAGCTGCGGGTTTGATTCACTTGGCCGTGCTGGGGACTCTATAGCAGAGCTGAGAGGGGAACCTGCCACTTCTGAATTACAATTCTCTGTCCTAAGCACCTCACTGTAGCACCTTTTCCCTTGTAATTCATCCTGATGATAGCAGCTGTAGATCAGAGCGATGCTGTCTAAGCCTGTTTCCTGCAGCAGAATGGTGCTGGTGAGCCACATTACTGGTAGTGTGTACACAGCCCTAGAAGCTGAATCTTGCACCTTTTCCTTGGTAAATCCCAGGATCAGAGATCAGAAGCAGTTACACCTGGGACACTTCAGGGTTTCCATGCGTCTCTTGCCTGTTGAATTTGTACTGGGAGAGAAAATGAAACCACCAGCTCGCATCCCAGTGCTGAACAGGGGGGTGGTGGCTGGCTCGGTGGGAGATGGGTGTCAGGTGGATTTTCTCATGTTTCCAGGGAAGCACAGTGTGTTAAGCCTTGTTTTATTTTTATGCTGAAAATAAATATATTGTGGTATTACAGCACTGTGATGATTTGGTTTGGAAGAGGAATTGTTGGCCCCGATGTCCTGGACAGATCTGGTTTAGGAACTGGGTCATTGTGTTTTCCTACCTATGATTCCTGATGAGGTTACTGGATGACGTCTGTCCTTTGTGCTGTGACCTAACTGGGTTCAGATGCCTTCCATGCCATATGCGATTGCGTTTGTCACCCAAGGAACTCCTTGCACCTACTTGATATTCTTTCACCTGTGTTGTCCTAAAAATCTGTGTAGGTGGAGTAGTCTCTGGTGATGTTAAGCTGCTGTGCACTGAGGCTGCCTTGTGCAGAGGGGTATGTTCTTCTGTTTTCCACTGCTGGAGGTGGGTGGCTTTTGCTACCGCCAGCCTAAGCCAAAGATGATAAAAATGTGGGGAGAGGCCAGATCCTGGAGATGCTTATTGCTGAGCTGTAGGCAGCAATTCTGACCTCCTGCATCTCTGTAGTAAACGTTTGCTGGATTGTGCCTACAGACAGGATTTTTATTGATTTGGGTTTTTTAGAGGTGCTTGTTGAGCTTTTTAACTGTTTAACCCCTGTTACCTTCTACTGCAACTTGAAATATTTTTAAAAGAAAGAACAAAGATCAGCTGCTTGTTTGTGAGCCTTGCACAGGCTAATAATGTGGAGTTTACATTTTACCTAGGACAGGACCCACGCAGAGGTCCTGATGGTAAAAGTCCTCTGTATGGCAGGGGCATAGAGGTACACGAAGGAGCCCTGAAACTCTGAGCACTCCACTTGCCTCAATGGGCCAGAGCCTTAGGCACAGCTCCTCAGTGCTGCTTGACTCGGTTATTTATTTTTTACTTGAAGGGACTCTGGAAAGTTTGTGGTGCACAGGGGGCAGCAGGACATCAAGGAGGTGGACTCCGGGCATCATTAAAGGTGTCAAAGGTCGGCGATCTCAAAATTGACACACTTGACCCATTTCCTTGCCATGCTGGACCCTGAGTCTGGAGTGAGTTCCCCTGGGGACAGCGCAGTGGGTTTGAAGCTGAATCTTCAACCCTTTCTTCCCATGAGGTGTATAATTCGATATTTATAGCCTTTCTCTCCAACAAGGTCTATGGCCCCTCAGGGACCCATTCGGTAAAGAATGCTGATTCCCTTTATGAATTTTTGATGGGGGAGGAGGAGCAAGAGAGGCCACGAGGGGAACTTGTGAAATGTTAATATTTTTTTCTTTTTAGCAATGTTAGGAACAGCTCTGCTGATTGTGTTTGCCAGGATAAAGTTGTCTGAATTTTCCTTCTCCTCCCTTGCCCCGTTCTCGCCTGAGAAGCAGGAAGGCAGAAGTGAGCATCTTCCACTTAGCAACTTCTCAGTAGTGCTGGGATTTTTCAGCCTCTGCCTTCCTCTAGAAATAAAGATGATCAGTAAACAACATGGTCTAAATGAGCTCTCTTTGTTCTGCTTTCTTTTGGTGGTCCGTGGGGGTGGCACTCCTGGGACTGGGAGTGTCTGACTGTGTTTCAGTGCAAAGGAGGAAATGTGGGGTTTGCTTTTACTCAGCCTGTGTGAGTGCACATTACTCACAGTTGTAATTTTTCTTCCTATCATACACCCCAACAAACACACACTCCTGCCTTTTTGCAGCTGAAATGTTCGCCCGTGTGAGTTTACCAACACTTTAATCACAGAGGTGTTTTGGGTGGTTTTTTTGGTGTTTGGGGTTTTTTTAATGTTTGTTTGATGTTTGTTTTTGAGGTTTTAAAAGATGTATTTAAACCAAAGCTTTGCATATGTAATACGATGTTGTGCCTTTTCCTGGTGGCTTTGGTTCTGGATTAATGATAGTTTTCTTTTGCTTTGGGTGATGCATGGTCCATCTGGTAATGAACTAAGAAGAACCACTGATGTTCAGTTTTTGTAAGAGAACATCAGTCAAGGGTCAAACAGGGCAGATGCACCCAAGCTTTCATCGGTAAGAAAAGCCAGGGTTGGATCTGGTGAGAGATGGGAAATGGTAACACAGGTGCTCAGATGGTGATTTCTGAGGGGAAAAATAAATTTGATTTTTGTTACAAGAAAAGACGTGTGCATCAGAGATGGCTTGACCAGTCTGAGACTTGGTCATTTTATACAGGAGTTACTGCAACTTCATGTCCTCCCTAAAGAAAAAAACATTCCCTTCATTAGGACTTCACTTTGCATCCCTCTGGGTCTGAAAACTGGTTCTGGTTTCGTATGACCCCCTTGCAGTTCCTCTTCCACTTCATCACACCCTTTTTCCTGCATCAAGACCTGTGTTGGGTTTTTTTTTTCTTCTTCTGTTCCCAACTTGTTAAACCTTTGGGAACTTGGATCTCCCAGTCTTTTCCATCATAGTACCCTCTGATGCCAACTGTAGTGATGAGCCACTCTGCCATCTTGATAGTATATTGGTTGACTTTGTCTTTTTTCTTCTTTAGTATGTCAGCTTATGAGTTTGCATAGTAAACCCTACGGACAGCCAGTGTTTGTGCAGTATATTGCCAAGCATGCTTAAATTTCTACTGCTGCTTTGCAAATATTTGCAAAGGGTTGCTTTACATTGAAATCTTGTTGGGAACAGTCTATGGATGTAGAAGGCTTTTCGTATTCACAGAGATAGGGACAACAACTTTCCTACCAAATAAAAACAGCTGAATGTAAAAGCCTTCACACAAATGTGTTAAAAGGAGGCTGTTAGGACCTCTTAAATAAAGCATCCGATCTAATTAAAGTGAAGTAGGCTGTTAAAAACATGCGTTCCCATCGTGATGAAAGCAGGCTAATGCAAACATTGATAAACCCACACCATTACAGAAGTAGACACAGTTCTACAAACACCTATATAAACCTCCCCATCATAATAAATGCGAAGTAGACAGCAAACATTTAACATAAGCCTTGTTCACCATAATAAAAGCAAATTAGCCAGGCAAATACCACAGGCATCTGTCAGTAGAATCCCTGATCTATTTTGAGTAACTTGGAGCATCTTGGTTCTCACCAGCCATCTTGACACGCGGCTGCACTGTAAATTGCTTAGGGAAAAAGCCAGGCATTTAGCAGCCATAAAAAGAAAGGCTGCCTGCTGCTGCTGCTTGAAAGGATGGCTGCTTTGTACGTTTTATTTCAGTGCTCCTGCAGCAGGCCTGCGGATTTGACTCTTGTTTAGCTTCAGGTAGATGTGTCTCAGCTTCTTTCTGGCACGTCTGTCTGTGTTCCCTTCAGAGAGAGAGAGAGATGTGAACATGTAACTCTTCACTCTGGTTTCCATGGTGTGACGAGTTCAGTGGCAGACGCTTCTGATGACTCTGGGCTGAGGCTGACCTGCCCTCTAGCTTCTGTGGCTGACTTCTGGATTGGGTTTGAGGTGCTCTACCTACCTCAGAGACAATGGGTCAGAGTCACTTTGCTGAAGCGTCAAGGAAAAGGCAAGCTAAATGGGGACAAGAGGAGAGAGGCACATTAACTCTTGGTTCTTCTCTCCTGGTCACTGTACCAGTACTGCTTTCTCCTGAGCACATCAGGGTTCATGGGGGTAGAGCACAATGAGCGTTTCTCTGCAGAGATGCTCACAGAGGCTACAGGGATGCTCATGGGGACCAGGTGCTCAGCAGCTCCTGCATGGATAGCACATTCAGTTTCCAAAGCAATACCAAAATGTCCCACTCCTGTCCTGGCACTTGGGAAACCCTTGGTATTCTTAGCAAAGCTGATAGCAGAGTACTCCTCACATTCAACAGCGAGACAGCTGATGTTTATGTGTTTGATACCAGGCTCTGCTCCTTGCTACCCAGCTAGAGCTCCCGTGCGTTAGTTACGGCAGCAAAGCCAGACACCTGCCCTGGCTCCCTCGCCACTGATACCAGATTTGTGGCGCATCTACAGCTTTATGTTCCATATGGCAATAGCCTACTATATCTGCTTGAGTCGATAAGCTCTTTATTATAAAAATGATGATGGTATGCCAGGAAAGCACTTGTGCTTATTGTTATACAGGTATCTGTGTATTGGATATGTTGTAGAAAGCCATTGGACTCCAGTGTTTGTCAGAGGCCAATACTTGTCCTGGTGGGATTGATAATTTTATCTGGTGTAGAAAAGAGGAGTGATCATCTGAAGAAGATAAAATTTAGTGTTTAAGTGGCCTGCTTTCCATTCTGCACTTTCTCATAAGCTTCCTCAGTGACTTGGGGTTACTCAGTTCACTTCCACAAGTCTTAGTTTTTCTCTCTATGAAACAATTATTAAGGCCCTTCTCTTACAACTAGTAAGTGTCTGGGTTGCTGAGTTCCAGTGCAAATAATGTTTTGCATATGGATTGGCAAGAAAGATCTGAAATGGGTTGGAAGTTGAATGCTTAGTATGTACAAATATTTGCTGTAGTTGGCTTTTGAAGGTGGTTATACAGCTGAAATCCTGATCCTGCTCTACTGGGCAATTATTTCTAAGGAGGCATTACTGGGTTTGATCTCAGACTGCTCAGCTTACCTTATTGTTAGTAAACAGAAAGTACCGACTGCTGACAGTGGTTATCAGTGAGTTACTGCTCTGGGTTATTTTGTTCAACTCCAGCTTTGGAAATGCTTCTTTTCTCTATTCCCTAATTGGATATCGGTCAGAAAACAGCCCAGTCCTGGGAACATGAGATTTTAATGTGCAATGAATAAGTACCTTGAGACTGAAGCCTGTCACTAGAACTCATCTGGAATTGCTTACCACACGGTAAATTTACTAGAAGCTGTGGCTTAATACTGGAGTTTAAAAGGTGGCACCTGAAGAAATCCTCTTAATGTCTCAACAAGCTGATGTTGACAGGTTCTTTGCATTAAGGACTTATGACAAAGTCCAAATCCTTACTCAGTATGTTAGACAAATAATTATAGAGGATTTTTATCTCAATACTTTCTCTGAGGTATCCATTCATAAAATATTTACAGTAGCTGCAGAGAATGCAACAACCATTTTTGGTTTTTTGTTCCTTTCTTCTCTCCTCTCAGAACCATGATTCTTATTACTGAAGAATTGTGAGCATAAAAAATAGCTTTACATTTTTTAGCAAAGACACTTCCAAGGTGAAATGGAATATTTTTTTCTCTGTAAACTTCTGTGTGTTGTATGTCTCTCTCCTCCTCTCCTTCCCCCTCCCTTTTTTTTTTTTAAAATGTACAAAGCCTGGAAATTTCAAGCACTGGAAACTGTATAAGAATAACTAATAAATGCAAGAAAATGTGGGGAATCATACCCAAAGAACAGCCGTGTTCAGCTGAAGCAGCCTGTATGTTTTTGCAGCTAACTCCTGCTTTATGTCATTTTCCTAAGGCTCTTGCCCAGAATATTATGAGTGCTTCTAAAGATGTCAGGTTGCCGTTCAGCATCTGCTGGGGCCTACAAACCTTTATGGAAGTCAGAAAGCTTAGCACTTGAATGGTGTTTAATAGCGATCTACCATGGGAGAGTGCCAAATTGGCTGAATCGTACTGATTTTGATTCTGAAGTGGGGAAATAACATGGAAAAACTGCATGTGGTTTTTAAGAACTATATTCAATAATAATTTAACAATTCTAACCACATCCTATTTAAAAAATTAATTTATTTTTATGAAACACATGATGCAATGTGATTTATCTTATGAGGAGTTTATTCATTAGAATCAGAACAAGTCAGAACTGGCTCGTAATACATATTCTTTATATATGTGTGCATGCTTGTCTATTTTTTGATTGGATATTGGTTTAAATATTATTTAAGAATCCTGTAAATATTTAAGCCAGAAGCATCAATTATTTTTTTTTTCTTTAAATTTTTGCTTTTCATTGGTAGCTGTGTAAACTCTGAACAACATTCATGAGAATCCATTACTTGCTTGCTGGTATTTTAAAAATACACATATTTGTATGGTGTCTAATTTTTTCTTTTGAAAAATAACATTGATGTAAGGTAGTTAGCAAATGCTTGGGGTTCTTTTCAATTCTTCTGAAAATCATTTTGGAAGAAAACTATCAGCATTCTGAAAAAACCCCACTATTTAGGTAAATATAAAAACATCTGCGTTGGGTGGCTCTTCTCTGTCAGGTATTTTCCAGAGAAAGTTTAAAGCTCTTTCAGGAGAGGTGGAATGGATGGAGTATTTACATGTGTGGTTTAGTCAGTGATCATATCAAAAGGAACACAAATACATGTGTTGGAATTGCTGTTTCCATTCTCTAATAGGGATTCTTAGTTAAGGTGTGCAAACAATTTCTTGTGAAAAAAGGAGGAGAGATTACTTTTATTTACTTAAATCATTATTTCCTTTGGAGCAGAGAATTTTTCTGCTGAATTTATCAAGCAAACACAGTTAGGTTTTAGCAGGGAATAAGAGGCTGCACAGGAATAATAACATTGGGTCTGGTGTGGGGTTTTGTGATCACAGAGTAATTTGGCTATTGCTGAATTTCTCAAAACTTTCAAAATGGTCATTGTTGTTTGTGCTCTCTGAATGGCCCAGAATAAAGGTAGTTCCTGCCTCAAAGCACTTGGAGTTCTACATTTTATGTGATGTGAGGCTGTAAGAAACTCAGAGGTTCTTCCCACACTCGGCTTCCATGGGTGCCCAGGGGCAGTTTGGGCTGGAGCCTGGGAGAAACTTCCAGTTGTGTTTTTGGGGTAGATGTGGGTCTTGACTTAGAAGAATTAAACCACTAAAATCTAAATGAAACAGACTATCTGAGATTAATCTTTTGCCTCTGGATTTCTCATTCCTAGTGGCAGTGGTAGTGGCTATTTCTCTCCCCCGGTGTCAGCTTGGTAACGAGGGGGGAGGCACAGCCAGTAGCTTGATTGTTCTGGATGAACTATCAGCGATCCATTGGGAATACTGGTACCTTGACCTCTCTGACCCTCAAAGTGCTGAGTGTGGAAAATGGGAACTCTCCATGGACCTCAATATGTGCAAGATGTCAGAAAAATGCAGTTCTTGGAAAACTGTACCTTTTTTTAAGGTTGCATCGTTGTGCTAACGTTACAAGTTTCCCTTATCTTTGTTTTGCTTTGTACCAAATTGCACGTTTTCCTTTTTTTTTCATCCCTTCAGTAGTAATGTTCACATTTTCATTGCATTTAGGGTGTTTGCAGTTGTCCCAAGAGAAGAAAACTCTAATAGAGGATTTTAAACACTGTTACATTGCAGAATTGTATTCTGGGGTTTTTTTCTGCCTCCACCATGGAGCTGGGATCTCTTTTAATAATGTCTTCCCCACATTTAGCCAAAATCTCTGTTGAACTTGAGTAAACTTCCTACAGCTCCTTTTGGACTCATTAAGGGCCAAGCTATATTTCAATTCTGATATTTGGGTGTTTCCTTGGCAACAGTTTTTTCATTTGGACACATAGAAGGTTATGGATCATACACTTGCCTCTCTGAATTCCCAAGTATTATTCAGCGTAGCAGAGCCCAGCCTGAGACTGTATAATAACAAATCTGATTGCAGACTAGCTGTTTGTGACTGATGTTGCAATTTAGGATTTATAAGCATTTCCAGATTTCTTTGCCAACATCCAGAAATGTGTATGGTGAGCGTACAACTCGCAGAGAGTTTAGTCAACAGTTTAAGATTTCAGTTAAGGAGCCAAGATTGCCCCCCGCCGCCCCCCTTCCCTTTCAGGACAGAAGAGTGTATTCAATTTGAAGTTTATACAGTGTGACTCTTCAGGGCTTGGTGTTGTGTGGGGTTTGTTTGGTTTGGTTTCTTTAATCACCCTTCATCCTCTCGCACACCCGCCCTTTCTCCCGTGTGCTGCACGTGCATCCTCTCCTGTTCCCCACGCGATGGGTGATGCTGTGTGTGGCTTTAGGAGCTGAGAATACAAGTTTAGCTTAGGGTGCCTTGAACAATTAATATTTTTTTTCCCATTGCATATAGTTTGCTTTCTGTAACTTGAAGGATGGAAAGAAAAAAAAAGGCAAGAGGAACTGAGACTGAGTTTTTAAGGAGTTTAAATGATTTGCTGCTGCAAAGGAGACCCTTATCTCGGCACAGCTACTGAGATAGCAGCACAGTGTGCTCATTGTACTGGTTGCTAAACTATTATTAACCTTCCTCAGTTCTTGAGGTGATTTCATTAGTGGATCTTGGAGCATCTTTTAGAGGAGGTACTGTAGTTTTTAAATTTGAATGACTTTGACACGATGAGTTTTTGGCCTTTTAAGACGTTAATTATTCAGACATGTAAACCAATTTCATAATGGAAAAAATGACCAGACAACTAATATAGTTATAAAATGTATGCAGTGTACACACAGGATCCTGTTATCTTACATTTGAAATAGGAATAATTGCTACTATGTAAAACCTGCTAGCTGAAAATAAAAATACTAGAAGGATGCCAGTGGAGCAGCACCTTTTTTTAAGGTGCATAGGAAAGGCAAAGGGCTTCTCTGTTTACTGTTGTCACTTGTACCATTCTGAAAGTTTAATTCACAACTGCTGCTGTTTTACAGCCACTTCAGTGTTGTCAAAGTAATGTAATGAGGCTGTAACCTAAAGAAACATTTGGCTTATTGTGCTCCATTATAAATGTAACATCTTTTTTTATATATATATATATATATATTTTTAGTATCTTATCAAAGGAGTCTTAAAAGAGGTGTTTGAATTCTTGATTCCTGCAGACTAAATCCTTGTTGACCTGAGAGACCAAACATCTCCATCGGTGGTTTTCTGGTCTTCTAGGTAAATAATGAACCCTTTACGGCACTGCTTAGTTAACATGCTTACCCCAGACAGTGCTGGTCCCTGGCGTAAATTATGTGTTTTATGAAGCTGGTAAGAATTAGGTACACAAACCAACAGTTAAATAATACAAGTAGGGTTATGTGTGTGTACTTGCGCTTCCATCTGTGTACAAGTGGGCTTGATCCTAAAGACAAAAGTTCTGGCAGGCGTTATTTATAGCTTGTACCGTTTTGTTTTTGCTGCCTCTTTTCCATAAGAGCCAGAATTTGTTAGTATCAGCCTTAACTTTCAATTTCCTGGCTTTTGTCAGCTTAAGCCAGACACTTAACCTCATTCAAAACCCTTTTTCTTTATTTAAGGTTTTTCAGGTTTTCTTGAGGCAGAAATGTTATGAAAAATTGGCTCAAACTATTGAAGACCAAAGTTATTTTTCAGTTTCTTGAAACAAAGAGAAGTTGAAAAATGCTGATTTTCTTTTTTACCACTACTTCCCCAGAGAAATAGGGGAGGTTGGGGAAGGAAAATGGCTTGTCTCTGTTTATGACTTTGCAAATACAATTCTAAAATCCAGATGTATAATTAAAAAGTCAGTGACTCAGAAAACTGTAAACATTACTGCAGGCTTCACCATCGCAAAGTGTGTGTATCTGCTGGCTTAGAGGTGGGAACAAACAGAAGATGAGGGGTTTTTGGTTCATGAACCTTCAGCAAGTGTGACATACATTAACTTACCAATTTCAGCAAGTGATTTAAAATGCCAACTACCATTTGCCTGCCATAATTTTTCTTGTAAACTACTCCTTCTGGACTTCCCAACAATATCATTCAGGGTTCATAAATCAATACCCAGAACCGCTCGTGTGCTGCCTGCCTCTTGCCCCTGGATGTGCCTGTAGCTTTTCTGTCGGGAATCCACTGGTTCTGTTTATTTTTGTTTGGCTCCTGCCTTACAAACACCACAGAGAATCCAGCCGATAAGCCACCGGCTCTCAGGCTTCAGAGATCATCTCTGTTAGCAGAGTCTAGCTGAAGTACTTGAGGAGAGCTTCCTGTCAGCTTCCAGCAAAGGTCGTTAGGCTGTACAAACGCTTGGCCCTCAGAGGTGCTGTTGGTTGCGTGCGTGGAGCAGCTCTATAGCATCAAAGCTTCTTGCTGGCAGGGCCAGTGCCCGTTGGTGCGTCAGAACACACACTGCCAGCGTGCTGCTGTGCACAGCGCGGAGCAGGGGGAAGGCCAGCCTTTGTGGCTGGCTCTCTGCAATGGGTGAGAACGCAACAGGCTGGAAGGTTCTTTAAGAACAGCTGAATCAGCCAAACCTTTGCCATTCTGCACCCCAGTTTCCAGCGTATGGGTAAGAGCAGTGGTACTGCTACTTGTGCCAAAGGCTCTCAGAGCCTGCTGCAGTTACATGCTGAAGAGACCTGATGATTTCTTTTTTTGAGAGAGAGATAATTAATGGCGTTCTTTCCACTGCAGCACTAACAACGTTCAACTCAGGTTTGAAGGTGTGTGTCAGTGGGGACCCTGTTTTCTCCTGAGTTTGCAGGATGCATGGCACATTGTGATCCAGGCCGGTGATGAGGGGTCTTGGGAATTTTCAAGACACAAACTCAAGATGGCCCAAAAAATTTCTGTCCCCAAGCTTTACTGAGAATAGAAGTGATTTGAAAGCACCCCCAGTTTGAGCTACGTCCTTCCTACCAGAGGTGTGAATCTGTGGGAGAACTGACCCGTGAGCAGTTCTGTTTGTTGTGGGCTATTTTATTAGGGAAAGAAAAGCAACTCTCCCGGTTTGCAAGTCTGAGGAGAGCTTAATTAAACTGATTTTCTGTTACTTAAAATACGCCTACACCTGCTTCTGTGGTGCTTTGAGAGGCTCCTGTTCCCAGAAGGCTGGGGCAGATGGGGGGAAACGAGAGGAGAGTCATATTGCAATTTGTTTTTTTCATCCAGGCTTGTGAGTCTTGGGTTGGTATGCTTGGATTCAGATGTATGCACGGTAGAAAGAACAGAATTTCAGTGACTTTCATCAGAGAAAATTCCCAAATAGTGGCAAATTTTGCATGTGCTTAACGTTTTTCTTAAAATAAAAACAACCTTGAGAAATTTTCAAGACATGATGTTTATATTGTTGTTATGCACAGCTTTTGGTAACAGCCTCTAAATGATTCTTTTTGTTTCCCCTTATTCCAGAATTTTTATATAGAAAACTGAAGTTAGGGAAGAAGATGGGAAAAGGAAAAAAAAACCCCAAAAGGAGCAGAATAGTTTCTTTTTCACTCTTACCCAAACATGGGAAAATGGGAGAGAAAGCACCTTTAATGAAAATCTGCATTAAGGTTATTGGTTTATTCAAGCAGGTAGTTTGAAAAAATATTATTAATCAGCTTTGATTGTACAAGAAGTTATTCCTTGCACAGCCCAGTCTCCTGGCCAGATGTCACAGCCGTGTTGCAACACAGTGAACGCTGACTAACAAGCACATCGTATGCGATGTGAGATTGGTGTTTGCATTCCTCTAACAAGCAAATGGAGGCAGCGACCGATGAATGAAATGAAATGGGAAAACTGGAATGTTGCAGTGTTGCCCTTACGATGAGTCACTGTCCGTGAAACACCGCGGGTTCGGTTTGAACGGGGTTTGTCTGCGAGATGCTTGTTGATGCTCAGTGTGGTGTACAAGAGGCAGAGGGTGTAACAGCGGCTTCCCTGTACCCTACGTATTTCGCAGGCGCTGCGGGTAGCCAGAGCCGGCCCTCTCCTGAGCATCTCCCCGCGTCCTAGCACTGAAAGAGGGCACAAAGCAGAGGTGGGGGACCCAGGGAGTGTTTGGAGCAGATTCTGGAAGCTGCGGTGCGCTGCTGACACTGCACCGCTGGGATCCTACTCCCAGCAGCCGGGGGGTCATCAGGAGAACACGCTTCTCCGGCTGAGATGCGATTGAGGCCTTGAGGAAAAAGACTCCGCGTTCCTTGTTTGTGCAGGTAGCTTAGTGGAACAGGGAATAAAGTTCTGGTTTTGCTCCCCAGGGTCTTGGCTGACACCAGGAAGGAAAAAGTGGTGTCAGGAAAAGGATTAGGACCGCCTGGTTTCCCAGAGGACATGCAGGTGAGGAGAAACCCATGTGGGACCTCAGCCTTGGAGGCATGGTTCAGGCGCAGCCCCTGAGCAAGGGGGTTGGTGATCTGCCGTGCCGTGCCCAGGGAGCAGCTCCACTGACTTTGATGAAGTCCCCTTGTCTGTAGCAAGTAGTTACATTAGCATGCCCAGCAATAAACATTTAATTGCTATAAAGCTTATTAACATGGTCCGTGTAAACTGCGGGGGTGTACCAAATGCTGGCTTTGTGCAAAACAGTTGCAAGACGGGGACCTAATGTTACATTGTACTGCTGATTCCTGCACTGTCTCTTTAAGGCAAATGTTGCTGTATCTTGGGAGGGGTGTGAAAATTTGGGGGGGCTTTTTTTTTTTTTTAAAATGGCTTTCCTATAGGGTGAACACTGTGATCTCTCTTTGTCTTCTCACCAGCTGAGCCTCAGCTGCAGATTCCCAGGCTCCTCTTTTCCCCTCTGTTCTCAGCAGTGATTTAATAAATATAGTTAAAAATCACTTTTTCCTTTCTTCTCCACCCAGCTGCCAGCTCCCACCCCCATAATGTGCGTATACACATGCATGTGAACTGAATTCACATCCGCAGTCAACGATAGGTCTGATTTCACCAGAACTTAATACAATCACAACTTTTCTTTTTCTTTTTTTCCTAGTTCCTTCCCCCCTTCTTCCCACTGTCTGTATCCTTTCTGGGTCCTGGGGTGAAAATCCATCTCACAGCAAGAGCTGCAGAGACAGTCCATCAGCTCAGAAAGGCAGGATCAGAGCAGCTGGGTCACGGTCACCACTAGATAGCATGCCCAAAGCTGTTGTCGAAGCCTATCAGCACCAAACAGAATTCCCCCCCCAGATCTGCTCGGTGCTACAGGGAATATTTTAGTTCTTGTTGCTTAACATTCCGAAGCGTGATGTTTGGATGCAGTCGGTGATCCTCCGATCTTCAGTGTCCCCTACCTGGGCTGTTGTGTCTGGTGTTATCTGCAGCTTAAACTTCCTTAGGTTCTTGGATGCAATCAATTTAGATCAAATTAACGTGTAATTAAATAGTGAGGTTCTTGTCTTCTGTTGATTCATCCGGATGGCTACGTAATGGCTGTAATAAAAATCCCTGCAAAGTAAGGAGCAGTTGGCTATGAGTAAATGTGAGACAGAATGCATCCCTGAGATCCTGACATGTCATTGGCTTCTGAAGCATGCATACCTAAGCTAGTCCCAGTGCCTTACTGGTGCAGTGGTGTGCAGCAAAAGCATTAAGGATCTGGATGTAAGTGAAGTAATGTAAGACAAGATCTGTCAGCACAGGCTTTAATGTTGCTTAACAAAATATGTTACAGTAAATCTTTATAGACTGTATAAGTACGTTGAATTCCAACAAAGTAAAGCAAAGTAAACATTTCTCTTATGGGAAATTAAATTCCATGTGGTTAGGGCAGAGCTATGATTAATTCAACGGCACTGAGAATATAGTAAAGTTATTGACTGTGTCTGAGAAACAATTTAATGTCAGAGAAAAAGTTTAAATGCCAGATAGTAGGAGTGGAAAAGTAGGACCACAGTTTCTGATCTTTAGTTACAAACTAAAGCGTTGATGCTGTAGGTATGAAGAGTTGCATCAGTTATTGATAACAAGCTCGCTACAGTATTAGTAAGGAACCGTCACCCTGGCAGCTCTCGGAGGTGTGGGGCATGTGTGCACGGCGGCTGCGCGCGTGTGATTCCGTTTACTCCCCTACCCAACACCAACAGGAACCCTGAGCACTTGGAGGCTGCTGGCCTGGAGCCCCAGCCCGAGTGCATGGTTTCATAATGTTCGTTTTAACTTTAAATGATTTTTAATATTCTACATATGGTTTCATGGTTTTAAGCCTCCTCACTGGGAATGAACAAGGCTGTGGTATTATGATGAATAGTGGATCAAGTCCAGGAACACCCACTTGCTTCCCTACATATCAAACATGTGGCGCTCCCATTAAGTATGGGAATCTCTCTGGGGATTAGAGTTGTCCTATCTAATCCAGTCCTATTTTGTTCCCCCGACCCGGATTGAGTAGGATGCATTGTTCCCATACATTCTTCTTTTAATTAAATGCAGTAGATATGTCATGTCAATGAAATATTCCAGGTCTGTTTTTACATCTGTAGCCATTTTCTCCTCCTTTACTTCCATTTGCCTTCTTGGAAAGAAATTCTACATTAAATATGGTCTTGGATTAGTTGATTGGCTGTGTGTATGCTGCCAAAACAGTTCAAATAAAAATCTTAATGTTGTTTTTTATTTTTTTGCCTATGTAAAACTAGACTATAATGTCACGGAGACGCTGTTCCTCTGAGAAGTTTCAGACCCACCAGAAAACTCAGCTGCCAAATTACCTGCCTCCTTTTGTTTGTTTTGTTAAGTGGATGGCTTTTGCAGCAATCACACCAAACGTTTCTCTCCTTGTTACTTCTGTAATCCCTACAGGTATCGGCCTGGTGGACGCTGGACTGGGTTGTTTTTTAAACTTGCTGGAATAATTTGGTAACTGATCCAATTGATACAGAGCTTCATTACTATTTAAGATAAAAATCCTTTCTGAGAGAGTGCCAGGCAGATTATCCAGGTTTTGAAAGCTGATCTCCTTTTAAAAATGCTGTGTTCAATTATTATTTTTAAAATGCTGGATTACAGCTATGAATTCTCTGGAGGTTAAACTGGAGCCTTATTATAAGGGGAACTACAAGTAAACATTATTAATTATATAAAAAAAAAATTGCTTAAATTAGGTTTTTTTCACACCTGCTTCTTTCTTAATTAGCTAGTAGTCCACATATTTCAGTCAGTTGAACTCTTTAGTATTTATTCAAGCATACTTGACATTAACATACTGTTTGATGTTTGATATCCTGAGTTTTTAATTTAACCACATGACAACAAATGGTATTTATGAAATATCAGTGAGCTGGAAAAATATCCTGTGTTGCAGTTGTGTGCTGTAGTGAGCTGAGAGCTGGTTCCTTTTGGAGGTTTTAAAGGGCTTAAACACACGGGGTGCCTCGTACTGATACCCCAATTTTTTATCCTCAGCAAGATTTACAGGCTGCCAGGGTGCAGAGCTACAAGGAGAGCAGCAGGCCTGCCACGGGGTCTGGGAGGGGGAAGAAGCACAGGAATACTTTTTAAATGATGTCATTAGTTACAGGGCTCTTACAAAATGGAATTTGAACTGACAGTCATCAGCAAAATATGTGACATCTATTTGTCTGGGTTTATTTACTGTTATTCTACTCAGTATTTGGATTGTATCTCCCCCCCCTTACGATCCACAGTAATTTACAAATTTTCCATCAAAATTTACAAAACTTGTGTTGTTTGTGTTACAATAGCACTCGGAGGGAGCTGGGATCAGGTCTGTCTGTTTGGTACTGTTCACCATCAGCAGAAGACAGCTCCTGCCAAGGAGAGCTCGCATTCAAAACAGATTGTATAAACAGAGGGTGTTGAGCGCAGAAACCACATCGGCATGTGAAACAACTTCCTCAGGCTCTCACAGCGGGTAGTGGCAGCGCCAGCATTAGAGCATATTCCCTAAGTCCCAGCCTCAGTTATGATACCATTACTCCACCAATAGTTATCTCTTTTTTTCTTTTGCAGTAGGGAAACTGAGGAATGCAGCAGTCAGCTGGCTTCTTCTGTGCTGAGGACAAAAACCAGCCCCTCTGCTTGCGTTTGGGTGCAGTGTTAGCTTCAGGATGTATCAGCTATCTGTCTCCAAGTGAATAATCTCACATTTGTAATGACAGAGCCTCATGGCCAACGATGACAGCTCCTAGAGCTGGCTCATGAAACACACAGGCCCTTTGCCAGCATCTTGATACCTGCTGCTTCGGTCTTCGTGGTCGCCCCATGCGGGGTTCATGGGGAATGGCTGGTGCTGTGGGGAAAGGCTCTCCCTAAGAGGTGTGGAAGGTCTGAGTCATTGGCTAAGTCTGCTCCTGATTCTCCTGGGCAAGGCTTGTCTTCTCAAGTCTATTTCCTATTGGACAGCAGTGTTTTCTGACTCTGCTCTAGGGGTGTTAGATGAAGCAGAAGTTGCTCAGTGCTTTGAATAGAGCTGTGTTGGTAACTGACTTTACAGTTTATCAGTAAAAACATCTGAGATCTCTAAACCAAACACATTTTCCAAAAAATTGAATCCTTAAAGGAATTTTCATTTTCACTGTGTTTCTGTGTTCCCTACTTCTGGGTCAGGTAAAATCCTCTGATGAGGAAAACCAGCTATAATGATACTGCCTGGTGCATATTGATAACTTTTAAAGGCTGCTGATTGTTGTAGACACCAATTTACATCAGGTTATTTTAGCTTCAGTTACATGAATATATTGACACACTTTTGTTACCACTCTCTGGCTGCTGTTGCAGTTGGATGAGGGTCATTAGCTGTGTCTGCTTCCTGTGCCGTGCCAGCCTGGCTGGGCAGTGAAGGGAGCACTTGGGTTTGCACCCCCAGTCTCCCAGTCTCTGGTATGCTCTGCACCAGGGCCGCTTGTCTGCTCCTGGGGTGGGGTTGGGTCAGAATCAGGGCATCCTGTGTAACAGATGAAGCATGTACACATTCAGCGTGGATTTAGAGAAAATCCCTCATGTTAGTGGAATGTTCTAAACTGAGAAGAATATCTTCATAAAAATAAATAGGAGACAGATGCATGAGTTTCAAGTGGCAGGATAAATTCGGAGTGAAGAGGAAGCTTGTTTTTACTGTTCACACTTGTTAGCAGGTCAGGATAAGATTAGAAGAGATGAAGCTTTATTTAGACTCACTACAAGTCTAAAACTGCATTGCTTTTGCTAGGATCTTAACTTTTGATAGCTACCTGTGTATCAGTCTGAGATGTAACACCAGTGTTACCCAAGCCAAGGACAGGAGAAAGTCCTGGAGCACATTTCAGTTCCCTTGCTCTCTCCAGGCCTGAAGTTTTCATCTGTGTCCAGACATTTTTAACAAAGCTTGAGGTCTCTCTTATTCTCTCACAGTGAGGTCAAGTGAGAAGCTTAAGGGACCTGAGACAGTGGGATCTAGTTTTGCCAGCTGCAGAACAGTCAGCTCCCAGCACAGCGTAATGCTTGGTATTCCCCCTGCATGCTCTCAGAATCAGGTCCTCTAGTGCTGCAATGGAGAAGGGATGTTTGGGTAATAGCAGTTAGCTGACATCGGGTTTCAGGAGAGTGGCCCAGATCTGAGAGGAGGGAAGGTGCTGAAAGCTGCGAGGAGAGAGACGTCAGGGCTGTGAATTCACCAGAGGGGAGAGAGAGAAAGGTCTTAATGCTGCTGTTACTCACTGTTTGCAGCGCTTACTGTGGAGAGGGGAAGAAGGCATGGGTGCTGCAAACAGTGATGCCAGGTATACTAGTGAGGAGTCAAAAGTCCTTGACTTAAAATGTTCATGGAGTGGTCAGCTCCTATGAGGGTGGAAAAGAAGGCTTAGGGAGAGCTAGAGAAGTTTGTGAACTTTCCCAGCAGATGAGATGGGATGCTTTGAAATGAAAGTCCAAGAAAATGTATAAAGATTACTGGGATAAGCTGACCTAGAGGAAGGAGGTCTTAAGGAGGAATTGATGTAGAAGAAGAGCCAGCAAACATGGAAGAAAGGCCCCAAACCCAGTAGCCATGGAGGAGAGATGCAGCCCTTTCCCACGGAACTTCAGGAAAGCATCATTTCAGGTGTAACCCCAGGGTTTGTGTACCCTAAACCTTCTTTTGTGTTAGTATCCTAGTCCTTCACCTGATCCTCTGGTTGTCTGTCTGTAGGCGACACCTGCTTGGAGTGAATGAGAGTGCTGAGGCTCTGATTCCTGCTTACTGAAAGTGCAAAAAGGGGAGAGGCACTTTGCAACCCCCCAGAATAGTTCTGTGTAATGTAGAACTTGGAAAGTTCTTCCACTCCTGACCATTATCCTGAGGACTTAAGTTTTGCTGTAGCTCAGCTTTTGGGTTTCACCTGCAAGAGACGTATCTTTTATTGAACTAAGAGGACAATTTTTCTTTAAAGACCACAATCCTAATACCAGTTTATTCCACGGGTAGGAACAGGGCCAGATCAACAGACCTGTGTAAACAAGACACCACAGACTTTCTTCTTGACTTATTTTTAAACTTTATATATGTATAAAGAGGCTACTTCAGATTCTGCAGAAGTAATAATAAAACCAGACCTAATGGGTCACCATATGTGGAGAGGAGTTCTCTTGGGTCTTAGGATATACACTTAAAGAGTGAAATAAAGAAAAGGAAAAAAGCAGTAATATTGGCAACTGTTGTTAGGTAGTATAAACAATAGCCAGCCATTGGCTTGGAGCAGAGGATCAAGTTCCAATAGCACTCAATAGGGAGCCTTCCTTAAAAAATTAGAAGAAGCTGGGTTGGAGCTGGTCCATGCTGGGAATGGCAGAAGAAGCAAAAACAAGAGTAAATGAATGGAAATTAAGCAGCAGGAAATGGGGATTTGGCACAAGGTTGGAATTTGAAACTGCAGAGAGGTGTCAGTGATAAAGGTTGGATAGAGTTTCTGGCCAAAAACAGAAAGAAAGAATGCAGATGTGTTCATTGAATAAAGTACAGATGTAGAAAGTGTGTGTATGTGGGGGGGAGCTGAGGGGGAGAGAGGAATAAAGAAAAGGAGGAAAAATAAAAGAAAAAATGGAGGTAAAATAATGCTGGAAATAGGTGCATTCATGTTTAATGTCTTTTGAAACCCCTTTCCTCTGTGTGTCTGTAGAGAGTGACAGGTCTGGACTCAGCTCGGGTGGTTGTGTTCTGCAGGGGAATGTCTTTGTGTCTCATTCATTCCAGCACCACGTTCCGTGGATCCTGCAGTGCTGGGTGTCTCTAGGTGTGAGGTGGGGCTTAGGGATTTGCCCATTTATTATCTGACAGTATCTCTTCAGGAAGAGGAGGTGATGTCATTTCAGGACTAACGGTTTATGCTTCTGGACTCCCTGTAAAAAGACTGGGCTGTAAGAGTCTTGTTTACAGGTTTTTCTTGTTATTGCCACTTCTTGAATTGTTTTTGTTCCTTTCTACCTCTCCACCATAGAGTATTGCTGCCTAAGTCTAGGCATAGGGTTGCATAGTCAGAATTGATCATGTATTCTTTAAACAAGCCCAAGTGTGGCAGCTGGCAGTGGGTACGTTCTGCCTAATACAAAGTAGGCTTATTTCCTGAAAGGGTTGTGAATATGAACCCATTTTCCCCTGCAGTTGGGCAGGCTAATTACAGTTCTGTTTCTGCAGTGCCTCTGATGAGTAATGCTGTTGTATTCTTTCCCCACAGTCCTTTTATGGCCCCCATTATAGTTGCCTCTGAGTGCTTCGGATTGCCCCAGTGACAGAGGGAGTCCTGTCACCCCCGTTGTCCTGGGATGCTCTTGGTAAACCCTGGCTCTGTGAGCTTTGGAGGCATTTAGCCATTTGTCTCCTATCAATTTGAGGACAGAGTAAGAAATACGGTCTCAGTGACTTGCCAAATAACCACGTAGCCTGTAGCAGAGCTCACAGCAATATCTGTGCCTTCTAAATCTAGGCCAGGACTTCAACCACTGAACCACACTCCTTCAACATTGTGCTTGTAGAGCTGCTGCTCAGGGAATCAACAGTCCAGGAACCAGAGCGGTGTCCTCCTAGCAATGTAACTGCCTTCACCCTAGAGATCCCACAGACTTAATTACTTTTAATTGACATCCTGTGTCATTAACTTATGGATTTAAGTATGTAATAAATGTGATGGTAGGCTTCTGAAGAGCCTGATTGTCTGCTGACCCCTGCCTTGTGTGTCATTTCCTAAGTAGGAAAGTTGGCATTTTGTGTCTGCTTCACGGCTGATGAATGAAGAGTGGTGCTGCACAGGACTGCAGCACTCTGAGGACAGCAGCCAGAGTCAGTGGCAGCCCTTGAGTTGTGTTTGACCGAATTACACTGTGGCTTATGGATGCTAGGCCCTCATCTTGGAACTTAACCTCTACTGTGCCCCGTTGACTTCTTTAAGAGCCTGTCCAGGAAAGGGGTTTCGCTGTGCGGGGACCTAACCCAAGGCAGTTGCAGAGCTCTGTGCTCACTGATGTGTTAGGTGTACACACCTGTAAAGCTGGGTAACCCTTTTTGCCTACAAGGGATGTGTTATTTGACTTTGAAGTTTGGTTGAAAGCTCACAAACAGAACTTCATGCAATGCTGTGGCACTTGTGCAACACAGATGAGGAAAACAAGACCTGGAGAGTTCAATCAACTGTCTTGATGAAGGTAGCAGCGAGTTTAATGGACAAGGCAGGGCTTTAGTAAGAAAAATACACAGATTGAAATATCTTCTCTCCCTCCAGCCCTTCCACCAACAATTTTCAAGATACAATTCATCAAAGTTACACTGATTACTAAAAGAAAGGCTATGAAAAGACATTAAAGCTCCCATTTCAGGACTAAAGCCAAGTTCTGCTTTACAGCCTGCTGTCTCGTGACTGCTGCAGGCTTTCTTGTGTCTGGCTGTGCTGGTGCCTGAGGGTGGCTCAGGTCAGAGACCAGCTCTGAGGTTAAATGCACCAGTACTGTGAGGAAAACTGGTAACTCTGTGCTGTGGCACTGGTGTGCGTGATGGGCCTAGTCAGTGCAACGTCAGACACATAATTGTAAGGAGAAAGAAATCCATGTGCTTTAGTGCACAGACAGACTGCCAGCAGCCTTCAGGATAAGCAGTAGTTCTCTTTGATTTTTGTAGAAGTTGTCTGTCTCCATTCTTCCTTCTGGAGGCATTTGCAACCAACTGTTTTAGGATGTGGGACAACCTAAGATTTGTTTTGGTGTGCCAATCTTTGAGCTTTCTGGTTATGTTTTCATGTGACTAGACTGTTGTTTTATTCCAAAAACTGGTTATGTCTGGAATTTAGTGGGTATTCAGTGAAATCAGCCCAGCCTTCCTACGTTTGGGTTTTGGTGGTTTGGGGTTGTTTGTTTTGTTTTTTTTTTTTCTCATTTTTGGCCAGGCTGTGGAAAATCTGTGGCTAGATTATTGTGCTGCTGAAAACTCTGGCAGTTGTGGAGCCTCAGGAGCTCGGATCAGGCAAACTGAAGCCAAAGTATGGACAGTTTGATTGTCTCAGAGATCTAGACTTGTCTGCTCTGTGCTGTCAGTTTGTGCAAACTGCTCTAAGAGATATTTTAGCTGAGATTTCAAGAGAGCTTAGATCTCAAATCAGGGCAGTTAAGCAGTAAGAAGTAAGACCTTGAGCAATCTAAAGCAACAACAATAAATCCCACCTTCATATTATAAGAAATTAAATATTAGCTATATTAACTACATCATTGTAGGTTTGTCTGCTATTTTATTTCTAATTGCTGCAGTTCAGGACTTGGCCATCTGACTTTGGGCTTTTTTCCATTAAGACAGAAAATAAGGGATATTTTGGTGCCGAAGCATCATTTAATATTTTGCTCAAGTATAAAATGTCTTGACTCAATCTCTGTTGTCCTTTGAGCTCTAGGAGGAATTTGTGGTACTTTTTCACAACTGTTGTTTCGCTGTCAACTGTGAGTGTTGTTGCACAAGATTTCCTTTATATTTCAGGGTATCGTTAAAAAACCCAATTATTTGTCTTTTATTATTATCTGCTGTGAGTTTTGCCATGCTGCTCTGCCAGAAGCATCATGCTCAAACCCTGGAGAACTCTTAAAGCCCAGAACTGGCAGGTGGGGAAGGCTCCTCCTCCATCCCGCAGTAAGAACCCCTTCTCAACCTTCACATTTAGACAGTTTTGATACTCAGTGGATGTTCTGGAATTTACCACAGGGTGCCCAGTGTGCCCAGCTCCTGTGCATGTTTGAAGGCCCTTGGCACATCTCCAGGATCTGGATGCACAGATCTAATATTTCAGCCATTATTCCGACTGCCCTCCTGGGAAGTGCTGCCTAATTTATCTTTGCAGGATCGCTCTCTGATCATCTAAAATTAACTTCTTAGCATTAGCACGTTCAAAAATCTCTTCTACATGTTTTCGTGCAATAATTATAACTAAAGGCTGTATCCTGCAAAATATTACACTGTGGAACTCCCTGGATTTTGAATAAGAAGTTAACATTTATTAGATTGCTGGACTGCATATGGCCCCTCCTGTGTATTCTCTGCCTCTGCTCCCAGTATTTCCTGAAAGAATGAGATTCACAGGTCGTGCTGGTTCTTGTGGGAACTGGACTCCCATCACTGGTAACTGAGCAGCTGTGCAGAGCGAGAGTCACCAAACCTGGCCAGCTGAGAAAGGTGCTGCACAGTACCACCAAATGGGTGGCAGTGCCATGGCAAGATCATCGTTAAGTGGCCTAAATATTAGCTGAGAACCCTTGCCTTCTCCTACATCAGTGCCTGGCTGATGTTAATAAAGAGGAAATCACCCTGCAAAATCGAACCCACGCTTCAGGGGCACAAAGCCTGGGCACTGAAAGGGTTCCCACCTCCCCTTCTAAAGCAGCATCTAGCCACCTGCCTTTTTCTGTTTCTCCACTCCTGGTTCACAACTCCCCGCTCCCNGGAGTGGAGAGTATCTGATGGATCAGAGGAATCTTCTGCCGCAGGCTGGGGAGTCCAACCTGTTGATATTTAACAGTGAGCATCTTCAGATACCTGGGAACTGCAGATGGTTAGCCATAGCTGTGGGTGCTGTTAGTTCCGTACCGCTCGCTGAGTGCACAGACACCTGGCTGCTGGTGCTGCTCAGCTTTCTGCAGCACGGGCATCCGCGGGCGCTTGGGGATGCGCTCGGCACGGGACCCTATGGATCTAGTTTGGGCAGCTGCCAGTCTGAGACGTCGCTTGTTGAAGGACCAGTATGTGGTGTGATTGCCAGTTAATGGATCATCCCTTGGTTTGGTGGGTACCTTGTTCCTGGGGACATCCCAGTTACTGATTTAAATACACCTGTGAGATTGCTGCCCACTCACAGGGTGATTGTTGTAACATGGTGGGACTCATCCCTAACCCAGGTTCTTTGTAGTTCCATTCTATTAATGAGGAAGGTCAAAATTCACAACCTTCACGATAAGGTAACATGCAAAAATCTTCCAATCTAAAGTTTGCCTAAGTTGGGGAGATGGATAGGGTAATGGCTGGAGAAGGACAATGGTATGTTTCCAAGCTCAAAAACAGGACCAGATTTGCTAATAAGGTTGAGAGGACTTCCTGACCTGCGTGGGTGGCTGATGGTGTTGTTTTTGTGTTGAAACTATGTGAAAACTGCAGCTGTGAAGAAGGATGGGTCTGAGCCACGGGGTTTGGATCCCTTTCCAGATTCACAGTCATGGGCGTCGGGATGTGATACTGCAGTCTGAGCTACTCCTTGATTCAGACCCAATTTAGATTGTTGTGTTTTCTTTTCTGGCTTGTTTTGTTCCCTTCATCTCACATTCACAGTGTAAGTTGGGGAAGGTTTGCAACTCTTGGGTTCCGAGTCTGTTGCAGGGAGGGCGGAATCACACCGGAGGAAGCAGGAGTGAGGGGAGCTGTTCTGGGGAGGGGGCGTCTCAGTCCAGCACAAATGCAGAGATACCTTGTGCGATGAAACAGCCATTGGTCCTGTGTGTGAGGATGCCTTGACTGGGCATGGTGCTTACATCTGAATAGCTGCTTCTTACGTCATCTAGGAGTGATCCTTGCACATTTCCCAAACTTTGGGTGCTAATGTGCAGACTGCAGTTCGGGTACAGGGAACCTCTGAAGTTCTGTGCAAAGTTCCTTCTGTGTGAGCAGCGCCTCAGCCCTTTGGGGATGAGTGTGCCCGCAGCAGAGAAGTGGTATTTGGTTCTTCCCCCAAACTGCAGCTCCGTCATACACCCCTGATTTTAGCAGTTTGGCCAAATGTTTTATTACTGCAATTACAAAAGGGCATCATACTGCACATCAATCATGTTACATTGCAAATGTTTGCACATAACCAGGATTGAGAAGAAAACAAATACACGAAATGTGCATATGTTCTAATTTCAATGTGGAGCGATAATCTTGGAGCCTGTTAATATGAAGCTGGATTGGAGCAACACTTCCCAGAGAGTATCTCTGAGCTTGCTCGCCGAGATTGCAGGGCTGGAGCTAGCAGCCTTTTGTTAGGAAGGTTTCAGGCTAGTCCCATGACTCTTCTGGAGGAGGTGCTTTTTCCAAGTCCTTTGACACTTCTGCATGTGTATCTCTTCGCTTTGTACCTACGTGATTTAATTCACTAGAGTGGCTGGAAAAAATATTTATTGCTTCCCTCTTGGAATTCTACTGAGTAAATATCTATAGGATCCTCCATGCTAAATTAGGATAACACATATGGTTTATTCCCAGCTGAACATAGGACTCTTGAAAAGGAGGATGGGAGCATAATTTTTTTCAGCATCACCATCATTGTCTATTACATCCCTTTCACACGTGTATATTGGGGCAGTGAAGCTGGTAAAAGATATGGGGGTTTTTTAGGGGCCACTGTGAGACATGGGGCCTCAGTTGTGATTTTGAGGGATGTTCTGGCAGGCAAGCCTGTGAACAAGCACGGAAGAAAAATCTAGAAACGTGTGACTTCTTTTTGTTGGCTTTTATTTGAGTCTCTGTTGTATCAAATTGTCTTAATCAGAAGACAGCTCTCTCTGCAACTGCTGAAACACCTTTTCTGGAAGGCAACATCCAGTTGTACTCCCACTTCTGCGGCTTTTTCCTCTACTAAAAACTAGATGATGTCATCAGGGCTTCCTTCCTGCCCTCCTTTCTTTGGGGTGTTTATTTGGTTCTCTTTCTTTCCAGGTAGCGCTCGCTCAGTATACCAGCTGCATCTGTATCTATAAAATACTGCACAAGGTTAAGATATTACTCATCTATGTGTGTTTTAACCCAGGCAGACTTTTTAACAGCTGTGTAGCTATACTGATTTATTTTTTCTTTCTTTCTCCTTGATTTCTTTTGACTCTTGGGGGGGCTGGGGAATAAGCTTAAGAGGAAAGACAAAAAAAATAACATTAACACAAAGGAGCACTTCTTATTAAGAATAGGTGGGTAAAGGCATTGGAAAAATAATACCTCAAGATGCATTGAAACATTTTAGGGAATTAGGGAATTCTGATCTCCTGCAAAAGGANAGCTGTGAGTTTCCATCTGGCCTTGCTGCTTTCGACTAACGCTTCCATGACGGAATTCATCTGTCCATCAACTGTCAAAAATTCTCCTGTCAGTAAATCCCTGGGTACTCTTTCTAGCCCACCCCACTCACAAATATTCTGAGCCACAAAGTACTCCGAATTCTGAATCTCCCCCTCCCTTCCTGGCTCTGCTCTCGGTGGTGCCAAAGTTGTAGGTCCCAGTTATTTATTTACATCCTCCTCCTTCAAAATTGGGGTTCCAGGAGGAGGGGAGCTCTAGTGGAAAGAGGCTGGGGAGCGTTCAATCATCTGGAGATTAAATTCCCACCAAGATCCTCCTAAGTCTTTCTATTACAGCCTGACAGCAGACAGCCCACATCTGTTTTAAAACACTGAGTGGTTGTGAAGTGTGAACTCCCCACTGTTTAATGTAACTACATGACTATTTAATGTACACAGTGGTAGAGCAACTCAGAATGCCAAACTGTTGTGACATGCCTGAAGGACATATATAAACATAATATACAGTGGTTTATTGTGACAAAGTGCATCTATACCACAAACAGAGCAGGATCAGTGTGCTCCTGAGTGGAGCCAAATGGGACCGTAATACTATTTACCACGGCTTTTTCATTGCAGGCATAAGACACATACACATGAAACTTATGTTCCTTCAAATTGCACAGAGTCTATTTAAATTCCCCAAAGAAAGGTTTTAATTTTTTTTTCTAGCTGAGGACTCATGCCAGTGTAGGTGTTGTGTGGTGTTACTGCTGGCAGGGGCGGAAGCAGGTAGGGAATTTAGGGCGTGTGTGCTGCACACTTGATTGGCCCGACTGGAGCGTGTGTAAGAGCCCAGCATCCCTGCGCTCCTTTGTGTCAGACACAGCGCCGGCCCCCAGAATTTCTTGTTTCATGTTCTTGGAGATTAAAGGGGTTACTGCCCACAAAAAAATGTTGTGCCTCCTCTCAGATTAATTGATTTGAAGCAGTGATTTTTTTTTTATTAGTATTTTTTTCTGACCTTGCAGAAAATGAAAACTGCCTTTGAATCAGCCGCCTTTCGGTGGGAAGTGCAGTGGGGAAAACGTTAAAACTTTAAAAGTATGTTTTATTTCAGTGTTTTTCTTCAGAAAACTAAGTGTTGGTTACTTGTGGCTTCTGACACCTCATTAATCAAGTGATCAGGATTCAGTATTTTACAGCAGCAAGGCCAATTAACCTTTGCTAGCTACATAGCAGCCAAAAATAATTTCTAATTGTCAAACGGGGGAGAAATCCCAACCCTAAACACCGAGCCTCTGAAGTGTGTGAAGGTATAAAGGTGGGATTTTTGTTCGGCAAGCATTTAATCAGAGACAAATTCTAAGCTCTGCATGCATGCGTTTCTTCCTCGGGCTTCTGAAGGCGCTGAAGAAATCTGGAGAGCAGAAAGTTCAGAGGTCTGCCTGCACGGCTGCCGAGTGCCAGCCGAAATCCCTGCAGATGAAAGATCTGCCTTGCCTTCCCTGTAACTCGAGATGCTGTTTGCAAAAAATCTCCCTTTCGCAGCTCGGATATTAGCGGGAGACAAAAGAGGATGTGAAAATCTCAGTTTGAAGCGTTTCGTTTGAGTTAAACCCTGGACTGCCGGCGCTCGCGCTGTGCCGTAGGGAGCTCCTCTCACCGGCTGCCGTGTCTGCACCGCACATCCTCCGGGTACCGATGGGGTGAGCTCCGTCAGCCGAGAAGCTGGCCTTCATGCTTTGTCTGCAGCTCCCAACCTCACAATTTAAACATAAATCCACCTATTACTACTTAGGGGTTACTTTTGAGTGAAGACTTGCTACACTTCTTAAAACTAATCCCTGTTTTCACATGAATTAAATGCTATTATTTTGAGGAAAATTGCAGTTTTAAAGGCAATTTAAAAAGTAAACTTGTCAAGGGCAGCTTTTAATTTTCAGTAGAGATTATTTTAAAAGTATTAAAAATATTAATTGAAAGGAAGGATGGTATAATAGCAGGAAGTTCTTCATAAAGAGCAAGTTAAACACATTGTCCTTATTTTCTTGTTATTTCTGAAGAGTAAGTACATAATAATTGTCAGAATTCGTGTATGGATCTTCAGATACTACACAGTTCACTGGGTCTGGGGAGAGGGACCCCGCTATGCAAACTGCTTGTCTACCACACAATAACCTCCTGTTTTCTTATTTAGCATCCCTAAGAGTTTTCCTTATTTACACAGTATTTTTTGCTTTTACACTCTCATTTAATTATCTATCATGTTGTTATTATATAAGCCATCAGAAGGTCTGAATATAAATTCAAGCACTCTATGAGCTGTGGCAGGAGTTTCAAAAGTCTGTTACTGCAAGCCTTTCGTCAACGTTGTGCTGCAATTTGCAGTGGACCTGGAGCTCAGCCCTTTCAGCTTTAAAGTCATTTACTCCTGAAGCTTACCTTGATTTTTTTTCTTTATAGGCTGATAACTTACAACTTTTGTTCATTCATTGAAAGAGAAAACTCAGATTGAGTATTTGCATGGATTAGTCAAGTTTCATCAGTCAGGCTTTTAATTAAAGGGAGGACATCTCCATCCTCACTTCGGCCTCGAAGCGCGTGATGACACCGTGCATCAGGGACACCCATGAGATTGGCCTTTTTTGTTGTGGGGCTTTATTTTTTTGGTGGATTTTTTTTCCCCCCAGCTCCAGGTTCCCCCGCCTCCCCCTTCCAGGGTTGTTCAATGTATTCCAAGCAGAGGAGGTCAAAAACACTGGTGCATATGCAGGAGCCAAACAAATAGCCTTTCTGATAGGGTTGGGTGACATGTGTCAACCCCTGTCATCCAGGAACAAGAGAGGCAATGTGCCCAGACAAAGGAGAGGGTGGAATCTCAACACACTGGCAAACCCTGACCCACACGCAAGGGCTTTGTGCAGCAGATGCCGCCTCTTATTGTTCCCCGACTCTCTCCCCACCACCCCTGACAACAGCCACTGCCGCTGGCATTCCACCCTGACATCTGTTCAGCTTTATTGATGCTCTCCTGGAGGAATTCCCAGTGTAAACAGGGAATTCTCTACGGGAACCCCATGTTGTAAAAGGGATGAGCTGCATAATGCAAAGATTTAACCACTATTTAAAGGTGTGACACTTGATTGAAAGTGACTTGATTTTTTTCTCCCCTTCTCCCCAACCACCCTTAACTGTGTTTGGCACAAACTGTCTGGGCTGCACTTTTGTTTTTAAATTTTGGGTAGGATTTCTCCTCCTCCTCTTCCTTTTCTCCCCCTCCTCCCTTCTTTTGTTTTCGTGAAGTGCAGTTGTCAGGATGAATGAAAACTAGGAAATGGTGCACACCAAAAATGGAAAAGGAAGCAAAAACTTGAAAAAACCCCAGAAAGGTGGGAGAGAAAAACCTGGTTCATGTGTAGCCGAGTCTGGTTGCCCCTATAAAAGCTGTCAAAGCCCACCCACACTTAGGACAGACAGCAAATGTCTTGAAGACCTTTGTGTCTCTTGAACCAAGAGAGAATCCCTTCTGAGGGGGTTGAAGACTGGGACAGTACATTCGACATCTACAGCAGAAGGAAGGGAAAAGCATCCTAGATCATAAGGCCTTTTTATTCCTGTCCGTT
Source organism: Zapornia atra (assembly GCA_013400835.1). Taxonomy (NCBI): domain Eukaryota; kingdom Metazoa; phylum Chordata; class Aves; order Gruiformes; family Rallidae; genus Zapornia; species Zapornia atra. The sequence continues at coordinate 981,570 of VZTU01009948.1, forward strand.
CTCTCTGGGTGTTCCTAGAAAGGGATCCCATCTCCTGCCGCTTGCACGCTGCTCTGTGGGGTTTTCCAGCCACCTCAGAGCATGCAGTCGGCTCCTGCAGAAAACAGCTCAATTTTGGCACCAGAAGACCTGATCCAGAATCCATAGCAGCTGATGAGAATCACTCCATTGATTTGAATTGGCTTTGGGGCAGGATATTAGATGCTGAAGTGGCCAAAATAGCATGAGGACAGGGAATTGCTGTGTATTCTTGTCATCTAGGGACCGCTATGGAGAGACTGGATCTGGCATTATTTTGACTCCCTGATTTGTTTAAATAAATATGTGAAAATAAATGTGGATACTTGAAATGCAAACAGTAAGCTGCCTGCTAATCAGATCAACCAAAAACATACAGAAAAAACCATGCTGCAGCAGTCCTGTAGAATTTTAACAGGATGTAAGCTAATATTATTCTGGTGAAATTGCTCTATAAAGCCATTGTGCCTGATGCTGTAGGTACAGCTGAGGTTCTCCCATGCCCACAAACACATGCTTATTTAAATTAGCACAGGGTCTGGCCTAAATGCCCTCATTCTTTTTCAAAGTTCCATGTTCTTTATTCTTTTAAGTAAAATTGTGTTAGGTATGAATGTTACTGGCTACGATACAGGTATAAGAACATCCCCCCTCCCCAAATAGTGAAGTACAATAAAAGAGACACCAAGCCTGCAATAAAAACTGCACAGAAGGAAATGAAATGTTGTGTGTAACTAAGAGGAACAAGTGCCACGTTACAGAGAGATCTCTTAAGTCTGACAATGTTGTTTTTAAAATCAATTCAAGGTTAGACTGTGTTAGGCATGGAAAATACTATGTAGTTATTTTGGTTCTTAGTGTGATATAATCATCCAGGCTAGAGTTTTTATTAGGTTTATAGTATCGCTGGGATGAATACAGTAATCTCACATTCATAGCTAACATGCCTAGTCTGCATTGGGTGAGATGTAATAAAAAAATTCTGCAGTAGCTGTTATGAGGAAAGATCTCATTGAAATGATAACTTGAGGTTTTATTGGACTGTCTGTAGGATTTCAGAGTGAGTTGTATATTTATTCTATAATTCCATTGGATTGTTCTAAAAAAAAAATCACTGATCTACTGATAGCATCTCTTTTAAAAACAAATTTCAGAGGATTTTAGAGGAATTTCTTTTAGGAATCTTTGGCTAAATAATATTACTATCTCTTGGAGCTCTATCTTAGTAATATCCAGTAAATATCTAAGCTTGTTTAACTAACTAACTAAGTCAAGCAACATTCTCCACCTCAAAGCCAATGGCCAACTAAGCATCTTTTTGTGGTGGTGAAGCTGATAGGAGGTGAGAGGCCCCTGCGACCAGAGAGATCGTTGTGTGTCAGAACAAGCCCCCAGTGAAGCCAGTGCAGTAGGATCAGGCCCTGGGAGCTGGTCTTGAGGCTAAACAGAGGGTTGTAGGAAAGGGAGAGACTCATAATGAAGTTAGAGAGGTGGATTTGGTGGTATTTGTAGGAGTGTCTTTAATTAGAATGTCTTATTTTTCCCCTCACGTCTACTTTTCCCTTGCTCCTGGTAGCTGAAAAATAATGAATACAAATACCGAAGTGTTGATGGATGGCCCAAGTCGTGGCCAAATCCCACTTTGTGCTTCCTGTACCGCTTAAACTAAAACACAAAGAGAAGTTGCTACTAGTATTCTCAGCAGTAGTCAGTCAGGAATGAATTTACAATAGAAAGCCAGCTTCCCCCAGGAACAAATCACTTAAAGATTTAAGGACGTAAACAAATATCTTGCAAGATTTGTTTGAAGCATAAAGTGAGAACAGTTTCATTAGAACACGCCTCTTGACAGTGTTCCTAAATGCAGATTTTCTCTCCTACTGTGGGTAAATATTTTGGGAAAATACGTATTTTCTGAAAAGTCAGCAAACATTCTGTGTGCTTGGCTTAGTGTGAGGAGTGTGACAGGGCGTGTGTGGATGTGTTGGTGGCTCAGGGCAGTTACACACGCATGTGTTGGGGATATGGAGATGGTATTTATGTGTGTGTGCATGTGTACATGCACAGATATATTTGCATCCAGGTCCAATAACAGCTGTTATTATTAAGTTCAGCTTTTATTATCAATTTGTTGGTAGATTCAGGCACTATTTAAAAAAAAAAAAAAAGAGTCCACATCTGAGCTTTTTCCTAATCAGTTCCCTCATTTTGCTAATATTCTAACGACTGTCAATTTACTTCAGTGGTGCCATTTGCAGAATTTTCCAATTAGCAGGAAACCTGTTCCACCTTCTCCCATAATTACAGGGGACTCGCTTCAGATCAGCTGTGGCCAGACAGCATATGATGTACTTGCCAAAATCTGTGCACTGGGGGGTGTGTGTGTGTGGAATTTTTTTTTAACCTTTGCATGAGCTGGCACAGACTTTACATCTCTGTTGTAGGCAGGGAGCTCCCTCAGTAGTGGCATGTGTCAAAATATCTAAATAATTCCTAATAAACACACCACAGTGAAAACACAAATAGGAGCCTGTCTGTGTTTGGATGGGTCTGGGGGGCGATGGATGCTCAGTGCCTTGTACTTCCCCAGACCTCTGTGTACAGCTATGAAAGTCAGGTAAATATTCAGTAACTGCTGCGTTCCAGTCAGACTAGATGATTTTATTCAAGGAGCATCCATTTGGTCACTTTTTATCACCTTTATCCTTCAGCATCTGTGTCAGGCAGTACAGCAAGGACAGCGTTGTTCTGATACGCTCTGATATTACACCGGCTGATCAAAAAGCAATCAGCCCCCTTTTTTTAGAGCTGCTTAACCAGCTGATATCACAGCTATAACAATGGAGCAGCAATAACTATTATTGTTACATGAAAAGAAAATATATTTAATAATAAGCTCATTGATTTTTAACAGCATCTCTGTGTTGCCTAATTGATGGGAAGTTGTATGTTTGTGTAGCCAACGGGGGTTATGAATTAAATATGGTCGTCATTCCTTGAGGGATGCATGTCAATGCAAGAAAGATGGAGGATCTACATTTCCCCCAAGCTAAACAATCCCCTTGCAACAGACATAGGGAAGCCTGGAATAGGAGGAAGGGGGGAAAGGGAATAAAAAGCATCCATCACTGTTTATTAAGTGCTGCTACTTGAAGGTAAAAGGAGTATTGAACTGTTTTTAAATTGGAAGGAATGTAGCTAGACAAAACATTGATGGTAATATTAGGTTGGTGACAAATTTTATTCGTTTGTCCACATTTATTACAGTAGCAATTTGAAGTGATTTATGCCTCTTGCCCCTCTAAGCCTCTCTGTTTGCATAGACACACACGCAGGCGCACACACACACAATCAGTGTCTTTGAGAAATAAATTGAATTCTTCTGGTAACAGCCACAAAAATATGGAGTAAAAGTGTCTGGAAATGTTTGGTCTTAAATTTAAGACACTGAAGATGCTGGCGATCGGCACCTGGAAAAAATCAGGCTCATCTGAAGAGGTCTCAAAGGGGGCACTCGATAGAGAGTCACCGGGCGCTTCTGCAGACCTTGGCTGGCCTGAGCGTGGCTCTGAGGGACACGCAGGCTGTTGGTGGATGCCAAGTGCTGCAGCAGCTTTGCTCTTCCTTTCTGTGTGTGTGCCAGTGGCAGTGGGAGAGTGCTTTTGGAACAATCCTTACTGTTAGTTTTGAGAGTCTGGGTACGCTGGGCTCTGCCGGGAGCTGAACTTCTCAGATCTTGGGCTCAAACTGTGAGTTGAAGGGAAGCACAGAGCTCGTTACACTCACGATAAACCATTATAAGTAGAGCGTGGCTCAGCACTTGTGAGAGCAGTTACCACTTCCTGGCTCCTGTATGGACAGTGTCTTCTGTCAGATGACCCAAAATATGCTCTCAGATGCCAACGTTGGTGCTGGGAACCGAGTACTCTGCAGACTGGAACGTTTCACCCTGTAGACCACACGTCTCAGGCACGGCTGAATGCAGAGAGTGTGACTTGTCTCTTCAGGCACCTTTCACCTGAGCTTTCTCTCAGGCGTCCCCGTTGCACCATCATGTTCTGTCTGCTGAGAAGTTTAACGAGGCCAAAGAGGGCAAGGCTTGGGGCGTGCCAGTGGGCAGGGGCTGTTGGAAAGATGCCCTCTCTGTATGAAAGGATGAATCATTGAATCATCGAGTGCGTGAAGTTGGAAGGGACCTTTAAGGTCACCTAGTCCAACCTCCTAATGATGGGACGTGCTCTTGCTATCCCCAGGGAAGTACTGAGGACTGCTGGACATGTCAGCCTGGGGATTGCATGTGGTGTTGAACTGGGCTGTCATGATTTTTTAGGATGTTTACAAATCCTGGATCTCCAGCGTTATCAAACAAAATCTCTGAATCATAAAGGCCATTCTCTTTTCTTCTGTTTTATGGTCAGATTCCCAGTGATTAATGGGGGATAACGATGTAGAGCAAAGTTTGGGCTGATTGTTAGGTTTGTGGGGTATATGCTCTGGAGCCCACAGATACAGGAGATCCCCCAACTGTGGCTACAGTGGAATACTAAGACTTTTATAATCAAAGAATTGCTACCAACTTGAAGGAGGACTGCTTCAAGTTAATCTGGAGTGGTAGTGTTTGTCAGAGTTGGATTTGTTCTTGTAAACAGCTCTTACGAAAACAATATTAACTACCAATGGGAATGCTAATTAAATGGGTAGATTCACAGGAAGGCTGTGACAGGAAGAGTAAGCAACATTTAGCCCGAAGTTTAGACCAAACAGGGAGTTCCCTACAGAATGCTGTGGGGAAATGAAACCACCTTCCCACCCTGACAAGGGACAAAACGCTCGTGGTGGGAAGATTGGCTCTGAGAAGCCAGGAGAGTTTAAGCTGAAGGCTGGGATGACTGAGCTGCGAATGCTCTGAGATGGAAACGTTTATTTGTAAAGCAAAAACTTGGGTTGGATCTAAACAAGGTGTTGGAACCAGTTTCCCTTGTTGCTGGATCCTTAGAGGCTTGGGAAAAGGACTGCTCCGGCTCTTTAATAACTGCTGGGACAGTGAGTCCCTGATCCCTCCTCAAAGCTTTTGGACACTGTCTCAGTAAAAGACATTTCTGTCATTAGAGGCAAAGACGTTCACGAGTCCCAGCTTTGGCCAGCTCAGCGTGCCAGTCTGGGCTCTACCCTGTGTTTGTAGTTGTGGGGAGCCAAACCAAACCCTGCCAGAGGAAAGGCCCCTTAGAAAAACCATTTCACTTCTTCAGAGTTTTGTCATTTTTCAAGCTGAGGTAAAACACTGCCAAACACAATAGCTGCACCGTCACTTTCCTCAGGTGCATAGGAATATGAGCTTTCCCAACAAGTAAAAAAAACCCCAAACTAAGCAGGCTTTTTTATTAGAAAGAAACCCTGTGCTGTGTGTGAAAGGCACTTTCCCCCTAATATTTTACTTGCTAATAGATAAGTACAAAGTAATTACGCAGGACAGATTAAATGGTTTCTAATGCCTCACTTAGAGAATTATAGTGAATGTTTTCCTAATTGAGCAACAAGAAATTACATTGGCATTCACTGAGTTACTGCAAAAGCAGAATTTAGACTTGAAACAGTTGACTGTTTTTTAATGCTTTTTTTTGGAAGGCAGAGAAGGAAAGGGGAATAGAGAAGGGAGGGATCTATTATTAGAGAACTGATTAAACTTCTAAAGATCTCTGGAGTGTCCTGACAGAGATCACATTTTCTGCCTTAACATTCATTGCTTTGGTGATTCCTTATGAATGGTATTACTGGATTTAAACCCCAAGAGCTTGAAGGCCACAGCACCTTTTTTTAGCATGCGTATCAAGATGAGGAGGTCTTCTAGCTGATCTCTATAGTAAATGAGAAAGAGGCAACATTTTTCTTCTGGGTCCCCAGAAAAACACATTTTGCTGAAATTGGTGTCTGTGAACTATGCAAAGCTGCTTAACCTTAGGTTTCTGTATTGAATTTACTATTTGGCTGTAAGGATTCACACAGCAAATGTCACTGCAGTTGTCTTAGGGAAACGATGATGTGCAGGTTCACGGACAGGTCCTTTAAGAAGCATACATCAGAATGGTTTATGGGATGCAGTGCAGCTTCACAGCACTCATCAGAGATGTAATTACACATTTATGCATGAAGAAACTTTACAGAGTTAATTTTCTTGGTAGAGAAAAATATCTGTGGAAGTCTTGTGGTCTGTTATGGAGTGCTTTCTTCTGGCTGCTTATGAAAGATGGATTTGGGGCCCGGTGGACCATAGCTCCTGTGAAATAGCTGTTCCATAGATATTTCAGTAGATAATTCTTAACAGCTCCTAAGGAGCCTTTTCACGGGATTACATCATGATGTGGAGCCATAAAGATCTCTCTGCATATGGGGTAAAACAAGTTGTGCCATGGGGAGGGGAGGGAATGAATATACAGTAGCTGATTTCCATGGAGCAAGGCTCTACCTGGCTCGACCAGGGATAATTCCAACAGCTTCTGTGCTAGTTTATGTAGCTGAGAGATGGCTGCAAGTCTTTAAAAACATTTCAGGGGAAGTAACTCTGAGAAGTCCTAGGAAGTTCAGTGATCACAAGGCTCATCACCATCCTCAGTTGCAGCAGAATTATTTGAGAAGTGATTTTTAAAAATCAGTTCAACGAAGCTATGGCAAACTTGCATATAATCTTACTGCCATTAAAGCCGACTTGACTTCAGTGAGGCTGAGTTTTAGGAGCTTCAAATTAAAATGGAACACGAATTCAAGAATGGGGATGAAACGTTGGACAGGTGAAGAGTCAGGCTGCAAATTGCCAGTGCTCTGAGTAGAGTCCAGATATCCTGACACTGAAAATTCCCTTATCAGTCTCAAAACCTTAAATCAAAACAGCCCTACTTATGATAAAGTTTTGCAGCAACTCCAGTATTTAATTTGGGAGCTTCAGAAACCACCCTTGCTGTTACACGAGCTCAGTGAACATGTATCCAAAGTGGAGTAATGGAAATAACGCATTTTATTTATTTGTTTAATAATTTTTATGTGCAACTAAATCAAACCATATGAAAAAATACAAGCTCTTCTAATGGAAAAGCCGATAGTGTCCTTTTCAGTTCTGTATCAAACAGTCTCTAAGCACCACGGATGGGCTTGCGTCGATGTGTAGCAGTGTTCAACAAGCTACATGCCTTCACTCCTGTAACGTATCCTGACATTGTAGGGACTGACTCCTTAGTCTCATGTCTCATCATACAAGTTCTTTCTAATGACAGTGCTACTCCCATTAGCCTCTCTTGATGTCTATTTACCATAGCAGCTTTTCAATTATTTAAAATGCAAACATCTGGATTAAATAAATAAAGAAAACATTCAGCAAATGTTGCATGCACTCTCAAACTTTTCTCTGGGAGTTATGACTGCAGCAGAACTTGAGAAGGAAAAATTCAAAACTGACTGCACACATCAGGCTCTCTGTGCACCAGGGACATGGGCAGGAAGTCCTGAAGGTGGAACTGCCAAGAGAGCACATTCCGATGGTGCATCTGGAACGATTCCTTCTTCTTTAAAGCATCAAAACATGAATATTTTCCAGTCAATAAGCTGTCCCTGTAACGTCTGTGCTCTTCATGGAATGTGTGTACCTGCAGTTGGAGTTCATAGAACATGTAATATGTGTGCATAAAAATATGTTGTCCCTCCCCAAGAGATAAAGCGGGTTGGATTTTCTCCCTGAGAACTCTTCCAGAGTCAGTGAAGGATGGGCTTTGGGGTTTGTGGCTCTGGAAGGAGCCGCAGGACTGGCTTTTGCACTGCCACTTTAGCAGTGGGTTGAGCCTGTCACAATGATCTCCACAAATCAGGGAAGAATAATAGAATTTGAAGTGAAGGAAGAATACAGATCGTAGTTGCTGCATTTGGAAACATCTGGAGCGCTCACACAAGCTCATTAGTCTAGTCATAAAGCAGAGCGTTGCAGAAGTCTTGCCTTAATGAGATTAAAAACAAGCACAAACAACCCAGTGCCTGAGTGACCGCTCTGCTCGGGCACGGGAAGCTCTTGGCTGCTCCGAGCATGTGGTAATGGCTGGCTTGAGCTGTGTGATGGGGAGCTGGGTGGGGGGAAAGAGAGTTTGGTCAATCCTGACCTGGTCACAGCGTGTCCCCATTCTGCAGCCTCCTCTAGAAAAAAGCCAGGTCTGACCCTGCCATGTGAAGAGGCCTGCTAACCAAATACTTGCTTTGGTGAGGAGCAGCTCACTTACTAGATAGGTGTCCTGAAGGAGGCCACTGCTCAAACCAGATGAGAACACGTGCACCCATTCAAGTGAACGGCAGATTTTGCATTGTCTAAAGCGATTTGGGAATAGGTATTACATATACACACTAAAATGAAACCAATCTCCTGCTTCAGGGTGTAAATTGATCACAGGAAAGGTCAGGAAGCAATTTTCCTCTCCTGTTAACATCACTGCACAGTCAACTTGGGGTGTGTGTGTGTGTGCACGCGTGTGAGAGAGAGGGATGGAGTGAAGAGAAGCAATTTCTCCTGTAGCAGAAAGTATTTGCCAGAGGCAAAATAACTCGCTGCAGCCATGAGTTTGTAGCAACTGATTGCCCAAGTGCTTGAATTCTACCTCCTCTTGATTTCTGGTGCCCAGTCTAAGACACTTTTAAAGGAGCATGGCTCTCAATTAATTTATTTCCTGCACACTAGAAATGTTCATATTCCTCATAAATACAAGATGGGGCATCTGCGTCTGAAGTATGAGCTCTTTTCTTTTAGAAATCCATTGCTTTCTGAGGATATAGGCTAGATCACAGAAAAAGATGTGTTTCAGACTTCAGAATTTTTCTTGTTAAAGGAAAAATTATCTCTCAACATTTTCACATGGGAATATGCTTATATGCATGGTCTTTTTTGGGAATTGAAACAATAAAAAGTGCATAAACGTATCAGCTGTTTTGGTCATGGGCAAAGCCCATGGTCGTAGAATTGGGAGATAGCAGGGACATCAGAAACCTCCTGAAAGATGTGGATGCTGACATTTGGCTTTGGCCATGTGCTGTGGCTGCAAAGTACCTTATTCTCACAGAGCAAGAGGAGCTGTAAGGAATTTCAGTGACTTCGCTCGTGTACCGGTACTGTGGCTCTGGAGATGCAGGTTCTATTTCTGCATCAGCTGTGTGACCTATATATCTTTTTGCCAATTCATCCACAGTTTAAAATGAGGTGCAGGCAGAGATGGAGAGGGAAAAATACAGACCCAGTCCTGTATTTTGTATTTTTTTATTTTTAAACTCATCTTTTCTGTCTGCTGAGCTGGGGTCACAGGATGACAAGGGATGGAGACGTATGAGACAGAAAGATGTTCTCTGTTTATATTACTCATTTTGTTCCTCTTTAGTTTCTCATTACCTGGTGATGTGTTCAGGGGCTATTAGGGAAACAAGGGGCTGTCTATAAAATTACAAGACAGAATTGTTAGAGGAGCTGTTCTGTGTTTGGAGCCCTTTAGTCCCGCGGTGATCTGCCCCTACGAAGAGGTCTCGTGGTGCTGCTGTGAGTGGCTGGTGTCCCAGCATGCAGGTCTTGTGTAGTTCTGAGTTTGAGGTGGTGTTTCTTCTGAAGATAGGTCTTTGGTAAACACATGCCCTTCACAAGCATCTGTCTTTTCTAAAGAGGTCTACAATGAGTTAAAGCACAGCAGGGTCTTTTCTAGTATTCTTTGGGAAGAAACGTTGGTTTTGCCCTTAAAAAAAAGAAAAAGCAAGTGATTTCCCAGTGACTGTCTGGTAGGAAACGCTAGACAGCAGCTTGGTTGGCACACAGTGCCAGGAACTTGTCCTGTGTAAGCCAGGTCCCTGTATGCATGGCTATGCAGAACCCAACTCAATTCCAATGACACATATCTCTGAAGAAGGGTATTTGTCCAAATTAATAAAAAGCCAACAGAGGCTTCAGGCAGAAGTGTCTGATAAGTATTTTATCTCTCTCCTTTGTAGTAGACAAGCCACACTTGAAGGCTTTAAGTGGTTCAGCGATCTCCTAGTACAGGAATTAATTTCTTTTTCTTCTTGCTCCCTTTGTTTGGGTTGAATCACAAGGTCTTGTTTCAGATTTTGCTTACTCACAATTGCAGCAAACAGCCGGTGATGCTGGTGAGTGCTGCATCTGGGAAAGGTGGAAGTGAATACTAAACGAGGATGTTGGTGATAGAGCTGGAATATACATCCAGCAATACATCCAGCAGTTAGCAAATGAGAGTACAATGTGTGTATGTCTATAAATGCAGTACACTCACAGTATTGTTTGCAAAACGTCCTGTGACATTTCCAGGTTCTCTTTTCCTCTTTCTCCACATGATGGAATTCCTGGCTGAGATCTTAGGGGGTGGCTGTTTGATGCACAGGGGCTGCTCTGTGCATCAGGAGTAGACTCCCTGCTCTACGGCCGAACTCTGCACGGTTTGAAGAGCCGTGTTGGCATGCATGTGTCTCTGAATCCAAGCTCTTCAACATTAAAGCAAGACCCTTCATTTTAATCATTAGAGAATGAATCCAGTGCTAATAGCACTTAATTGTTTCACTAGAACGATCTCCGTTGGTTTTGGCAGCCGGAATGAAAACAATTCCAAATACTATCAAAGGAGCTTATCCACACACAGCATGGACAAGGAGAGTGTTTTGATATACAACGGTGTGCTGATATCATAACATCTCCTGATGCTGCATACGGGTCTGTAATCCTTTTCTGTCTCAGTCTATGATCTTGGAAGGTCCGATGGGTAAAAGCAAGAGGAATAAAATAGACACAGACAATCTTGGTCCTTGCCCCTGAAAATGATGTGCCGACGGCCTCTTTGCTTCAGCCATATACCCATATTAATCTTGACTTTCTTGAAGCTTGCCCACTAGTTTAAATTTGTATGCGACATCAAACATACCTTTTCACATATGTTCTTTCCAGATTTTTTTTAACAGTTACTTAGCAGTTTATAGAAGGAAGTGAATGATCTCATCAAGCTGCTTAGAAATTAAAAAAAAATCTGTGCTTATTAATTATGCAGGATTAGTCTAATTATAATTCAGCAAATTAATTAGCGACAGAAGGTGTTCTGAAACATTGGAGTACATTTGCATGTTAAATGGAGAGGCTAGTCTGTAATATGTGTAAATTTATGCATGGCTTCATAGTTTAATTTAAAAATTTGCAGCTGCATATGGTATGGGAGCAGGTGAAAAGTCAGTTTTAGTTTAATGATGCTAACAAACATTGGATGCTGTCCTGTCTTAGGGAAGGAATGCACTGAATGCACCCCTGTCTGCCAATCTATAAATCTGTCATAGGAATATAATGTTACACCAATGTTCAGATTCAAGGTCATCTGTGACTAGACCCAGAAGTACAATAGGTGCAAAACTACCAACTGAATAGACCTCAGGAAAGGGAGGAGGAAAACATGCATGGCCCCGAGTTGCTGGGATGTAAATTTGTCTCTTTAGCAATTGAATTCTCTCGTTTATTCTCTCCAAAAGGAGTTTAGCAGCAGGCAATACTCCTGCCGCTGTGAGTGAGTGAGAGCTTTCAGCTGAGGGATATCCACTCTGGCAGGTGTAACAGAGGTGCCTAACCTTGGTTCCATCTCTGACATTCCCATCAGCACAACTTCCCCATCTCTTGGAGGCCCCGGGAAGTTAGTTCTGCATTAACTGCAGGGTAGAGAGTTTCCATGTGCTGGCCTCTGCCATCTGGCAGGAACAGTAAAAACCAGCAGACCCAGCAGCAGCAAAAAGGCCAGCGGTGTAATTGGTGCTCACTGCTCAGCCTAGCATGGCTCGACAGGCAGAGGGGTTTGGGGAGCCATGGGGTAAGAGTCAGACGATGAAGGAATTGTAGGTTTCTCTGGTATGGAAGAAAAATGCCAGGGGATCAACCTCTGTGCTCATTGAAGCCTTTTCTGGGATCCACGGGGTTGGCAAAGTAGAACTGGAGTTGGATTTGCACCCGTGTAGAGCGATAAGGACAAAGCGATACCAGAGAAGGAACAGATCTCACTAGTGCTGCGGAGCATCGTCAGGCCTGTGTGTGTGACACGGTCCAGCCCCAAACCTGTGTGTACTGCTGAGACTGACATAGGTGTAATGAAGACAAATTTGGCCATGGTTTCAGAATCCTGCTGGGTGTCACGTTCTGAGGCAGTGAGCTTTATGCAATTTTTGTCACTATTAAAAAGAACCAGTCAAATGACAAACATGGGCTTGCAGGGACGGCGTGTGGTTCTTGGCTGGTCTGTGCCACGGGGTAAGTCACTTAATTTCTAGGTGCCCTGACTTCCCTACCAGTGAATTGAGTATAAAAACCTTTCTTTCCTCCTGTCCTCTGTGTATCTTTTCTCCAATAACAATTTCACAACGTGGCTGTGCAGTGCTTAGCACAGTTGGAGCCCATAGATACTGTAATAAACCAGGGAATATTATCTGAGCGTCCCTTTCAGCAGCCCGTCAGCCCAATCCTCTACTCTATTACCTCCCTGCCTATTGACTTTTGATTATGCTATGGCATTTGGCCCTGTGCCAAATGGCATGAATAATATGGATCTTACAGTATAAATAAGCTTTTAGCCATTGTCTTGTAAGTTACTGGAAAGTTTTGGTGTGGGAGGAAGGAGGAAAACCCAAAGGAAATGGGAAACTGCTCAGATTGCAGAGTCCTCCAAAGACTTTTTGGAGAACAATTGCAATTACAAACACGCTGTTAGTGTTGTGTTTCATTTTCAATTCGAACCCATAGAGTTCAATTATTATTTTCATTAATGGTGTCAGGTTTTCATCAGAGTGCACAAACAAGGAGGTTTTCCTTGGAGAATTTTTTTCCTAGCAAATGTGGCCATGCCAAATAACTACCTTGAGCACCGAGAAATGACTGTCTGTGTAACGGGCAGCGACCCTCCTCCCGACCCTGCTTCTTGAAAATGGGATCACTTTGCAAGACACAATAAGCATTTACCAAATGAGTGTGAGCTGCAGTTGTGGATGTGTGTGTCTGCTGCTGCTTGGAAGGAGTGGAACAGGGTCTACTTTAGAGTTGAAAATTGTGCAGAAGGTGCAATATGTGCAGAATATAACTATCAAGTTTACTGACATGTTTTGGGTTTGGGTAGCATACTGCAAGGTGGGTTTTTTTCAACTGCTATTTATTTGGAAATTAAGGTCTTAAAAACAGAGAGAAAGATGATGCCCTAGGCTGGAGAGATAGGGATATTGGACCAGGAATTGTTCTGTGCTTAAGGCATGAAACCGGGAGTCGGACCATGGCTGTGCATTCAGGGTGAGTGGTATTTCTTGATCCATCTGGAATACAGGATACCTGTACCTTCATCCTGTATCTTTTCTAATACATTGCATAGAGTGCTACTTCCCACGTGTGAGTAGGACCTCTTGGCATGGCAAACAAATCATCATTAGAAGCAGTTTTAAGATGGGTGCTGCCATGCTGCAGCGTTAAGGTTGACTCCTAAGGCAGTCTGATCTGCTGGCCCACCCTCCCAGAGTCACTGCCTTGTTGTTCCATTTTCACCTCTATCTCTGGCGTTTGTGAGCTCAGTGTTGCAAAGGGCTGTACAAACCAGCGACTGACTCAGCCTCCCGCCTTCCCCCGGTGTTTCCAGCCGGCACTTCAGGTCTGATACTGGGCACAGACAGTAATGGTCCCATGCCAAAACTTAAAATCTAAATCAGAGTGATTGACTAAATGTGGGAGAAAGCAAGCAGGATGTTAAACAGTAGATGTTGGTAAACGACACTGGACTCAGCCTTGGAAAATTGAATTGTTTTGATACTTAAAATTATCCGATGTTTCCAATTTATTTAAGGGATGCAATGCTTTGGGATACTTCAAAGCCCTTTGTGAGCTTTTCTCCTTTTTTAAAAGAAAAGCACTAATTCCACCTGCTCTCTATTACACTTATCTGCACATCATCATATGCTTTGCATTGCAAGCATCTTGGAATGAGCGTGCTCTCATCGATTGATTAAATATTAATTTAATTATAAAGATGGGCCTAAACAGAAAACTTCTGATCTAGACTTTCCTCAGTGCAAAGGATCTTATTGTCCTGTAGGTTTTGGTCCAAACCACCTTGATTTAATAATGCAAGTTCAGACAATTAAAAAGAAGCGTCACATCTCAAAGCCAGCTTCACTTTTGCCAGTACAGTTCTAACAGCAGTGCAGTTGCTCCTGTACTGTACTCTTTAGACCTCTGCAGAAGCAGACTTTACCTTGGCAAGCTTCTCTTTCAAAGCTGGAAAAGAAATACAGAGCACAGGGAAAAGTTCCTGTAGAAAGGGGTCAGGATCCGTGCCTAGATGGTGAGACAAAATCAGAGGTGAGATGAGGAGAAAGATGCGATGGCAAAGGGGGGGTTGTAAAGCGTAGATGAAAGCATCAAAACAAGAATTACACATTTCTGAGGAAGGGACCTTTAAGGATCACTCACTCCATCTCCTGTACCTTTGCACACACCTATCTCTTCTCCAGCAAGGCTGAGGAGTTCCCTTGTACAGCCTCTGTGCAGAGGTGGGAGCTGGAGGATGCTTTGACCAGATCACCGGGCCCAGAACTGAAGAAATTATTCTGACTTAAGGCAAGAGGGCAGGGAAGCCCTTCTCATTGAAATGAGATGAGATGAAATGAGGATGTTGTTGGGGGCAGGAGTAGCAGGCACAATGTTCATGTGTGATTTTGGGTACAACTGGAGTCTTTCTGTTAAAAAAACAAGTGACAAATGAACAGCCAGCTCCTCCTGGCCTAGGCTTGGGACCCCGTGTCATCAGACTCTTGCTCCCTTCTCTCAGTAAATCTCTGACAAACTCAGAAAAGTCTTCTGACCTACATATGTTGGCTTTCACATTCGTTAAACTGGGTTCACACTTTATGCACAGGAGTTTTGTGAAGATTAATTAGCTGCTGTTTGTGGAGTATCATATAAATACTCTGGATTATTGTAATAACTTCCCTCATTTCTCACACAGTGTAAGGTGTGTGTTCATTCAGATGCCTTTGTGCAATGCCTGATCCCACGCTGACTATAACTGCAGGAAAAGAGGAGAAATTTTCTCATCAGCTCCCTGGTAATGCACACTGACATAATAGAATGAAATTACTCCAGAGATAAATATTCAGATTATAAAGAAGCCTTCTGCTGCGATATTCATTAAAATCAGATGATGATATTAAATAAATGCAATTAATTGATTTTAGATACTGACCTTCAAATGTATGTGCAAAATCTGACCTAGTCCTTTGGAAAGGAAGAACCCTCAAGCGAAGCCTTCTACTGTGTTGTGTTGTGGCATCGGGTAGGGTTACGTGTCACACTTATCTCAGAGTCTGCAATGCCAACACACACATGGGTGAGTTGAGGGGAGGGTGGGAGACCCTGAGCTCAGAATTTCCTAGCTTTGATGAAGTTGGAGTCAGGCCCTCACTGTAATGATAGTTTTGCAGTTTGTAGCGTGTTTAATCTTAATATTGTCTGACTGGAGCCAAGATACTCATAACAACAGCTCCTAGCTTTTTCTTTGTTCACTTTGTGACTTTTTGGAAGGGCTTTAGTTATTTAAGCAGAATGCCACCATATCTTTATATTCTTGTTAGACTGCAGCATCACAAGGTTTGCTGACAGAAGCGATCATACAGGATGCTAGGCACCTTCTCATGCCAAAAATTGGCTGAGGCCAGGAATTACCCAACAGTAACCTAAACAAGGCAGGGTTATCTCAGTATCTGCTGCACAAGGGACAGTTTGGAAGTGTATCCAGAGGATGCTCACAGGATAAAACTGATTCTATACCTGTATTTTAAGAAAGCACAAAAGGAGGATAGGAAGGTTAGTAAAGATGTAGAACCAGGAGTCAGGAGATCCAAGTCCCAGTCCCAGCTCTGCAGCAGACCTGCGATGCAATGGGGAGCAATTCCCACCCAGTTTCCAGGCCCTGGCATCTTTGCTTGTAAAATGGTGAGTTACCCCACCTGCTGCAGAGGCAGAATGAACGGACGTCTGAGTCTCACAGAATGAAGCTATAAAAGCACAAAGTGTGTTTCTGTGGCTCCATGTGGGGAGACGAATCAGTCCCAGGTTTGTGACAGGGTTTTTAAAAGATCATTAATGGGTTTTTATTATTTTTAAGCTCTGCCTTCTGTTGCATGTGGGACTGCTCTTCAGGGCTTCTGTCTACTCCCCTTGAAGTCACAAGAAAGATTTTTCTCCTGACTCCAATGGGATTTGCTGAAGGTTCTTCTCAACCATCCAAGATGGAGCAGAAGCCTCCTCAGAGGTGTGGAAAATGCTTTCTAGTTCCAGCCGTGCTTTCAGTCTGCCTCAGGTATGTGCAGAGCCTAGTCATGCAGGTTTGCATCGACAAGGTAGGAGTGGGGGTTAGTAGTTGCTTTGGAAGGAGCTTGAAAGATGTGAGACCTTCCCTACTTTTTCCCTACCCTTGCTGTCCATTGAGGGCCCTTTGCAGAGGAATTTGTCCTCTCCCCTGCATTTGGGATTGTGTGAGTGCTCCCAGCCTGCCTTCCCACCGAGTCAGCTCGGATTGCTCGTAGTGCTGCTGGAAAACTGAGATAACACAGCAGCCTTGTACTGAGGTAAAAAGGGGCCCTTAAATGATTCATCAACCGAACTCCTCAGCATGGTGGTAACTCCCAGTAGGAGGAGCAGTAACGTTTCCAATAGCTCCCTCTGAGTCCTAAAAGAGGGAAATACATTTAAGGTGGCGTTTTGGAGACCTCCACAAGTGTATGGGTCTGTAGATAGAAAGGTCAACTATAGGAGGGAGGCAATAGGAGAAGAAAGGGTGTCTGTAGTTATATCTTAATTAATTGTATGTTTGTGCATTAAGTTAATCAGTTTTGTACAGCAGTGTCAGATTTTTTAGTGGTAGTTACTCAAAAGTATTTAGGCTTTTCCCCAGTGCCCTTAGATGTGATCTCAGAGGTGATGGACCATGCTCTCTCTGCTTGGCTGGAATCAGAGCTATCTGCTGAACTCAGAGCTGATGCTGTCCTTAGGAAGGAATAGAGACCAGCTGAGGAACATGAAAAGGAGCTGTTTTGGTTTTTTTTTAATTCTGGTTTTTATTTTTTGGTGTGTATATAGGTTAAGGCCAAAAACCAGCTAAAGGTTCTCATTTAAAAAAATTAATAAAGCCTTTCTGCAATTCTCCTGTTACCCCTAAATCAGCTTCATTTAGTGCTAAACCTTCCCTCCTCTTTGCTCCCCCCGAGTCATTTTTATTCTAATGCTGCAATAAATATTAATGCCTTTCCCAGATGCAACCACTTAAAATATATATGTATATATAACAGCCTACCAAATACTTCATGCAGATGCCCACTTGCAGCTAAAATTTGACTGGAGAAACTCAGAAAGGGGAAAAATACGTGCTTCAACTAGAGAAAAGATGTGTCTAAATAAACCTACATTAAATCTGGGATGATTGGAAGGAAAACTGTCTTAGTGCAGCATATCCAGAAAAGGACAAGTCTCAGCATAGGCTGGAGGTCTGAAACTGCCCCAGCGTTGAGGAACTAAAGCCCAAGGCCAGCCCGTTGAAAAGTGAGCTGCAGAATTACCGACGCCTGGTTCAGGGTGTCTTGAGGGTGCTCAGCGATTGCAGGAAGCCAGGCACCTTTGAGCTGCCTCACCTGGGACTCCCAGATACCCTGGCTGAACAGCCTGCAGTGGGTGCGTTGCGTGCTCGGTCTGCGTGCTGCGAAGCCGCTGCTGAGCAGTGGAACGATCCCTGCCTGGCAGGAGGCAGACGGCTCCGAGGGAAGGAGAGTTTTGTTTCCTCTGTGTTTTTGATGGGCGGAAACGCCCGTTGCTGTGAATCAGCACAGGTCTAGTGGGAATGCACCCTCATTTTCACATACACTGCTGATTTATGTTTGGGGGGCTCTGAACCCCAATTTTCTGGAGACATTTGGCAGAAATAATGAATTTAGTTCACTGCCGTGCAGCGCTGCACAGTTCGGTCACAGGTGCTGTTAAACATACCGCTTTTAGTGTCTGTGTAACAGAGCACGCAGCATCTTGGCTCTTCCTGAAGTCAGCTCAGCTGACGCAGCGAGTTCTTCTACAGACACTTCTCTCTGCTCTGATTTTGTTCATCCCAGAGTTTGTGTTGGGCATTTTTCTCACCTGGATGAACAGGGATTCGAGCATTTAAAAAATTCTAAAAGAAAAATGAACATTTTCCCAATTAATTTGATTTTTAACTTTTCCTTCAAAGCAACAACTTCTTGTGGGTGTTTGTTTGCAGTTATCCTCATTGATTTTCATGTGAAAGTTCCTTGCCTTGGTTTCATTATATGGCTCGACTGCGTTGTGCAGCTTTTCCATCAGTAGGTCTCGGCAACGTGAGCAGTTTATGTATCATCGAGTATTTCTGATACCTGTGAGAAGAGGGGCAGGATAAAAAGGAGTGTTTGAGAGTAACAGTTCTGGCTCAGGTTCTCTGGTGGGTCTCAGAGCGTGCCGGCGTGCGTAGCGCTTTTTGTCTGGAAACCTTCTCACAGATAGACTCGTGCTTAAAGACACTGAAATAAAAGAGGTCACAGGTTTAGCTTGAGTCGTCAGTAAGCCTTACACTTGCTGGAGTGTGTTCGCTCAGTGCAGCTCCCGAGACATGAAGTTCTGTAGGATTTTTAGTCGCAGAAGTTGCCCTTGGAGAGCACCCAGCTCTCCGGCTGAGCCCGAGGGCCAGCGAGAGGAACCGCGGCTGGTTCCCGTGCTCCCACCCTGGTCCAGTGAGCTCCTCAAGTTGTAAATGAGGAGGAAGGAAATAAAAATGATGGTCTGCAAAATGCACACACAGAGACCAAATAAATATTTTAGATATTTTTGAAATGTTTGTGAGAGATTTAGGGGGGAAAAAAAGCATTTTGATTAAAAAAGCTCGCTGGAAGGGGGTATTTTGTGACAGGCATTCTGTGTGATGTTATCTGGGTCGGGTTTTGTGGGTTCAGTTGTCATGAGGTTTGCAAAGGGTTTTTGTTTGTTCAAGTAAACAACATATAAATGGGCCGGGTCCTTCCACATCCTTTTGTGTGTTTGGGGCAGATGGCAGGGAAGCGCCACCATGGAAGTGGTGACAGAAAGTGGCAGGAACAGGGGAGGGTGGATTTCTGCTTTATTGTCTTGCGTTAGGACTGTTTTGGTTGTTGTTGTTGGTAAACCCGAGGAAATATACATCTTTCTCCTTTAAAGTTCTAATTCAAGGCATGAATGTGTGAGTTCTGAAGGGACTTAGGGACTGCGGTAAAAAATCGTTGTCATAGTAACAGGAAGGGAAATAGGCCTGGCTCACCTGGGACTTTAACTTACTGCAAAAGCGGATTTTTTTTTTAAGGAAAGCACTCGGCAAGAGAAATAAATAAATAACTTGTTCTTTGTATTCTAAATCAATTCTTCAACTATTTATTTTTTCTTATATCCAAGTGTTTTTTCCTTCTGAATCTATCAGAAAGTCTCTGATTTATTTTTTGAATTTTAATTGTTGCAGTTAAACCCTTTTTGTCCAACAAATGGAAATGAAAAGAATCACAGAAAATATTTTCACTGGTGATAGGAGATGCCAAAAAAATTTCTTGCCTGTTATGCCTGAATTTTGAAGACATGTTTCTTTTGTGTTTACTCCAAGAACTGTGATTTTTCGTGTGGTTTCTTTACATCTGAAATTCACATGTTTAATCAGATAACAAAGGGATGAATCCTCCCTGAATTTGACGCAAAAACATTTGTGGAGAAGCTGACAGGAAAATGCCTGCCCAGGGTTTCTAAAGTCTGTACGCCCTCGTGCAGTGCTGGTAAGGCAGTCGGGCACGCTGAACATTCAACTTGTGTGCACAACAGGCTACAACCCTACAGATAGGCACGTGTGACAGGGCAAAAATAATGGGCACGAGAACTTTGTACGATGTTAATTGGTTTATCTGCTTGGACAGCCTGAGCTGTCCTGTATTACTCCAGGTTGGGTTTCTGTTACCCTCTCGCAGAATCCCTGTACGATCCTCATCGGGGCTCTGGGCAGTCCTGCTGCTCTGCTTTACCTACTGAAATCTTCATAACTAAAGATGCCATCGCGATGAAATCTCATCAGCTGCTTCTGGGAGCCGTATTTGTTTCTATGTTTTTTAATACATTCCAAGTAGTTTCCAGGCTTATCTGCCTCAGCGTTGCCCTGTCGGCTTCTGTAGTTTTTACAGTAGTGTTATCCTTCTGTATTGTTTCATGGAAAATCCCTTCAGATGGCAAAAGAAAAACCTTGTATGCAAGGGAGAGAGAAAGGCAGAGACTCAAATCGTGTGGTCAGACACACGGCTAGGAAACGGCATAAATCGGAGTAGATAGGCTAACTTACACCAGCTAGCAGCCAGCTCAGGGTGGATTCACAGGCACACTGCTGGTACTTTGCCCAATTTTTTTTTTAAACTTCTTTTTGTTGGGGTTTGTTTCTGTTTTCAGAAGTTCTGACAGTCCTGGTCCACAGACATCATGTAAATCACCACCCTGTATACTTGAGAAGAGGATGTAACATGTTTTGTTATGGTTAATAGAAGTGACATGGTTCTTTCTCTTTCCAGATTCTTCTTAAAATTTTTTCTCAAGTGCAATCAGAATTGTTTGAAAACAGCAGGAAACCCAAGAGATATGAGACGGTTCCAGGTAAGTCTTACAAGGCTCAGCATTAAACTGTCTGGTTTTTTTCTTCTTTTCTTTTCCCTTCTCCTCTCTCCTACATCATTCATAATAAATATGATGACAGTATATGATCAGCCATATCAGATATTGTTAAAGTTTTTCTTCATTTGTTGTGTTTAAACCTTTCTTTCCCCCTTTTTTCCTCTTTTTCCACTCTGAATCCCCAAGGGGAAGTGATGTACTGTACCAACCAGCAGTGGATATTTGATTTGACACCCTCGGGCAAAGCACTCGCACATACAGCTGCCCACAGCAGGGATCGTGTTTGTGATACTTAGATGCCTCAGAATTTTTCAAAGTAGCTCTGTACGTGGTACACAAGCACTCTCCTCATTTCCCTCCACTCCCCA
This sequence comes from Zapornia atra, assembly GCA_013400835.1. Taxonomy (NCBI): domain Eukaryota; kingdom Metazoa; phylum Chordata; class Aves; order Gruiformes; family Rallidae; genus Zapornia; species Zapornia atra. The sequence goes on from VZTU01009948.1 coordinate 1,002,702, forward strand.
TCTCTTTCCATCTCCTTTGCCTTTTAACTCTCTCGCACCCTCCCTTGCAGCTTCTTGAAAAAAGGAGCCAGAACAGGGCTGGTCACTTTAAGATCTCACGCAGCAAAGCAACAAGGCCCATGGGACAATGACCCAGCTGCTTTGCAGTGAAATCTGCCACTGGTTTCATCATAGCTGCCGCTGGTGCATTGTGAATACCAGCTAATAAAAACACAGAGGGAGGTGAAGAGTGTCGGTGGTGACGAGCAAGGCAGACCCAGTCCCCCATTTCCCTGCCCATACCTTTCCAACAACTATGTTTAATAAATCTTTCACTGTAACTTGGCCCTCACAACCATGCAAACAGAATGCTCCAGCCTGTCATGTCGCGGTGCGGCAGAACAGGAAGGTGCTGCTGGAGCTACTTGGGTGCCCTGGATTTTGATAGGCGCTGAGCTGCAGGAGGATTTTGGATCCAAGGGGGTTGGGGCAGGAATCTCTCTCTAGCATCAGCCATATTCTTTGTTTCACCTCTGTATGTCCACACCCAAACCAGTGATGTCACAGAGCCTAAGCAGCTTCAGCTTTCCAGTGAACCAGGGGAACTGAAAGGAGTCTTCCAGCTCCTGACGGAATGCCAGCATCCCTTCAGCCCATCCACCTGGCATATGCGAAAGCATGGCCTCACTTTTCATCTTTGTACCAAAATCAACAGTTTGTTGGGGAAGAAAATGGGCTGGTAAACTCTTCACTGGGTTTTTCTGCCTACAAAGTGCCAAGCCAAAAACCAGAGCCAAGTGAAACTCTCGGGTTGTGCTGTGCGGAGCTTACTTAAACTCCTCTTGCCCTCTGGGTCCATGGGAGTTCCTACCCTTTGAGTTTCACTGAGAGATTCAAGTTCAGACCCCCAAATTAATCAAGCTCAGGCAAAACCACTAAGTTTATCTTAGTTTTTGTCAAAACCTTAAATGTTGACAAGGTTTTGTTTGGGAGTTACAAAAATGAACCCTCTGAGACAAATCACAGCGTGCTTGAGGTTTGGAGTGAGAGCAGGATCTTCACTCAGGCCCCTTCAGAACTGGACGTGTCGGTTGATGAGCTTTGTTCTCGGCCAGAGAGGTCAGGATGTATAAAAACAGATAGAAAACATAGTTCAGTTGCTAAAATTTGACACCCTGGGAGTTAGAAAGCCCTGTTCTTCCACAGGAAATTAGCCATGATGAACTGTAAAGACAATAGGCAAAGACAGCTTGTTTTCTGTCTGCCTCGTGGCTTCTAAGGATATAGAAGCACGACTTCCCTGAATGTAGCAGAAGTCCAGAGTGTTCTTGAATGCTCCACTGTCTGCCTTCTGGATCCTCCTTTTTTTATTGTTGATTATTTTTGTCCTGTTTTGTCTTTTGGTTTCAAATTCGGGGTAACAGGTTTGTGCCCGCTGCTTGTTGAGTTTGGGCTGTCAGCTGCTCCTAAAGTCAGAAGGGGGGAAAAAAGGCAGATCACTCTGCATGTTAGGGGTGTGCTGGCACACTGTGAGTGTGTTCGTTTTCATGGTAAGATTTACATTAGGCAACTAATGTGCAGAATTGTTTCTTAGTTTGAAAGGGCAGTCATTCATCCTAGCAGTGCAGGGACATGTGAGCAGAGTAAAAGCAGGCTCAAAAAGCACAGTGTAGTAGGATACTTTATTAATTTTATGCTTTAATTCATTATCTTTTATTTTTGGGTCACATCTAAAAACTTGATTGTTTTTTCCTAGAAGTTATTTGCACAGCAGTTGTTATTAAGGCCCTCCTTTTTTAAACATGAATTTAACTTCCCTTATGCAAACAGACTTCTGCAGAGATGCTCAGTTGAGTGTCTTTTAATTTGTACCCATGATTATTAATTTTCAGCAGGGATGCTGGCCAGATTTCTTTGAGACGTTAAGATACTCTTTTTTATGGTTACTAAAAACATCCAAAACAACAAAGCAGGAGAGAATCCTTCTCTCAGAGTTCTCATTTAAGTTGCTCCTGAAACCTAGAACTGAATGGGTCTCATCAAAAAACATTACTGGTCTTCAGTGGCGGTTGAACAAAAGCCCCAAACTCAGGTTGCATGGCTGAGACACAAATACAAACAAGAGACATGGAAATAGTGCTGTACAATGCATCTTACCGAGTTCTTCCAGCGTGGAAGAGTGGTTACTCATGTCTGGAAAAGTGTCAAGTTAATGCTTCTGATTAGAGATGGGTGTGAATCTACACAGCTTGGGCTTGGTTTGGCTGATAACCAAAGTTCCAGGGCGTTGGGATCCAGTCTCCGAGCCTGGCCCCAGCCTCCTTTCTAGATAGAAGATGTAGATATTTTATAGTGCAGTTAAGATCTGTTAAATGAAATTAAATGTTAGATTTCATTTACATCACGCCCACTTAAAAACAAGGGGGGGAGGCAGAAAGAGGGGTGGAAAGGTTACATTAACACTGCATTGTGAATTTAATACAGCTCCAGATGCCTGTGGAGGTTTTTTTTTAGTCCTTTAGTTTGGAGAGCAACACCAGCTGCTTTGTGATCACATTAACTATTTGAAATTTGCTTTGATATTAAGTAGAGCTTCAAAGATAGTGACAAAAAATCAAATACAAAGGTTCTCTACTATTGAAAAAATTGTTGTACCTCAGAAGTTAAAGGATGTGACCTCAGAAGTTAAGGGATGCATGATCATTACTTTAGTGGGGTTCTTTTCCCCAGTAGTAACATCATTTTATTGGGAACCACTCACTGCCACGGCATCTGAAGCAGGGAGAGAAAACCGCTCTGGGACTAACGCAGTAATGTGTCCTTGTGAATTTAACTGAAGCCAATACTGATAATTTATCAATCAATATATTTCTGCATAAAGATTGTCAGTGGAAAACCAAACCAAAAAGCAGATGAAATCACCTCCTGAGCCCACAGAGCCGAGTGCCTGAGCTCAGCCCGCCCGCGGGGCCGGGGGTGGTGTCATTACTGTCGCTGCTGTGTTTGCAGTGAGCCATTCTCCCAGGAACAGGATACACAAAATAATGATGCCCTCCATTTAATGAGGACTTCTCCTGGAGAACTTGATTGAAGCCCGATGATCCTTAATGGTAACGACCGGTGTGTAATGGGGGACAATAATTCTGCGGAATGAAGATGAGGCACTTCAGCTCAAATGCTTCAGCTGAGACCTGGTGCTAAGGCATTAGACTCCTGTTGATTGGGAATTCTGCTTCATCCAGTAACATCCTGATTAAACAGATCCTACAGTGCCACGGTTGAGGGAACGGTACAAGGCAACAGAACATCAATACTAACAATGGTCATCTTTGAACCAACATGCTTTTTTAGAAACAAAAAGAGAAAGGTCAGCAATTGCCCTCTGTTTTCAGCAGAAATCACGACAAGGAATGTTTCCTGGCAGGTACCCCCCTCTTGGTGCTCCCGGGAGAAAGAGAAAGGAAAAATAACAAGGTGTACCCCCGGGGAGGCTTCCTCCCTGACCTCAGAGTGGTTGGATCAGTTCATCATCAGGCACGTGAGTGAAGCTGGCTGTGTTTGGGAATTCACCCAGCCAGCTTCTAATATGAAACACTGAAGGATCTGTGTCACTCAGGAAAAAGGAAAATTGGTAAGAGGGGTGGGATAACATTGAGAGTTAGGCATGTCCTAGACTGTAAAAAAACAAAAAGGCATAGCAAGAATAAAACAGAACTTACCTAAATCAAAATCCTTTTCAGTGTGATGGTGAAAGAATGTTCCAGAGATACCCATGGTCAGATTTGGATATGGCTAGAGATCTCTGAACTGTTGTTAGAGAAATCCTACACAGACTAATGTTGTTATGGGAGACTAATTTCCCACGTCTAAATTGTGAAACAAATGTGAGTGGTGTCAGCAGAGTCCAGAGCTATCACCAGGAGGCAGATCTGTCCATCAGCCAGTGACTGACCGAACACAAGGTGACATTAGTTTAGATTCCGTATGAGGAAGGGAGGGACTGACTGCAACCACAAAAGGAAAAAGACACTCAAGGAGCTTAATGTGCTCAGATCTGAAGACCAGATGGCTGCTGTGACAGTCAGTTGCCAGAGTTGTGCATCATCTCTTAGAAACAAACCACAGGTGAGGTTCTACGGTGTCTTGGGTAAGCTTTTCTAGGAGGAGGAAGGATGCATTTGTACCCTGCTGATTTCTTGTTTCAAAGACAATGAACTGGCTTAACCATCTTCAAAAGAGAATGAAAATGGAATTGGAACAGGTGCAGGAATGGGTCATTAAGGTGACTGGGGAGTGCACAGGAGCTTGGCTAAAATACTTCAGTGACATGCACTGAGAAGGGATGTAACTGCTGTCTAAAAATATCCTAAGGCAGATCACAATGGGAAGTAATATACTATAATATAATAAATTATTATTCTAATAATAACAATTACTATTATTCTATCCAAGCTAGCATTAAGTATAGACTGACTAGGATCAATTCCCTAATGAATCAGGACAAGCAGGCTTCAAAACAGGAGGAGAACCAAAGGCAAAAGCTTGAAATGGGTGAGGACAGTTGTACAAATGTAGCTACATGGTTTGGTTGTCTGTGATAGCAAGAGACTAGATGTCAGCGACCCAGGAGTTGTCTCCTACCCCCATGTCCCTATAATCTTAGGAGGCCCATTCCTGCAGGGGAGGCCATGTGCAGAGGCTCTGTTAGCTCAGGGTTTGCTGCAGGCTCGGGGCGGGTTTCCCAAGGAATTCAATGGAAGTTCTGAGCAAAGGCTGCTGGCATTCCTCACATTGTTTATCTTATTCCTAATCCAACTATGAAGCAAACACATTATATTCTAGCATCTACTCCTGTATTACTCGCTCAACCAAAATGCCTGTTGACATCAATGGGAGCCCTGTCCAAGTGAAGACAGCAGGATGAGGCCTGACATCTTTCCTTCCACCCAGCTGGAAAATAATAATAATGATGATAATTTTTAAAATCCTCATAGTAGTTATTCTTTTGAAAAGTTAAAATAACATGGTGCTGTGACTAGAGAATTCTAAGGGAAAGTGCATCAGGAATGTAATATTGTTTCCAGATGTACAATGTCATAAAGAATTTTTTCCACACTTGGAATGGTAACAGGAATTTTTTGAGAGAGATCATTTACTCAGTGATGAGATATGTTACATGTAAGTAAATGCCTGTATGCCTGGAATGTTTGTACCATATGTCTAAATAGGTGTCTGTGAGTGATACAGCTTTACATACATGGGGATGTGTATTTACTTGTGTATATGTGATTTGAAGGGAAGCATGCTTTAGAATATCCAGTGTGTAGGTGGGGTGGGAAAGACTGCAGTACCCCAGAAAGGGTTTGTAAGGGAATACTACACTGTGCATGGAAGTGAGGGAGGGGCAGTGCAGCTCGGAGAACCCGAGTTTGACAATGTGCTGAAGATGGTTTGAGTGAATGCCATGGTGGGTGAACCCTCACTGTGGATTTAGAGCAGGGATTGCCTTACAGAAACATACCCAGCAGACAGAAATACTGCAGGTTCACAGCACATTCAGTGCTGCTGGGGAATCATTGGTTTATGTCTGTGGGTTAATAGGTAACAACAAGACCCTTGCAGTTCACAGAGAGAAAGCTGTAAATCCTTTGCTGTTCCTAGAGGGGGAACCCCCATTTGGGTGGATGAAGGCGTAGCACATTGCCCTGTCTGTGTCTAGCTTGGTCAGGTATACTCTAACAGAGGAGACAGTCCATTTGTTGGGCAGCACAAAACCTTTAGTCTTGATGTTGTCTGTGTCCAGTTTGGCCCTATGCTACAAACTCCCAGACAGTGCCCTACCTGCTGTATTTTGATGTTCTCAGATCGTTCCCTTAGGAAGACATTTTGCATTAACTACTGATTTTAGCTAAAAGACCATCAACTGGATAGGCACAGAAGCCAAATTTTCATACACAAGAAGTAGTGCCATCAGATCAAGAAGAGAAACACTCACCAAAACCATTGGCCAGGAATTTGCCAGTGTTGTGGGCAAATCTGGGAGCTTAAATCTCCAGGGAAGTTTGCACATCACCTTTCATCAGCACTTAATACAGGGTTTTTCCTTAAAAAGAAAAGTCCTGCAATGTTTTACGATGTTAGGAGAACAAGTGTTATTGATAAATATGTGTTCAGAAGGGTTTTGGCAAAAATGCATATAAATGGTTAACAAGGTAATGGTAAGAAATGTTGACCTTGATTTGTTTAGCTAAGATGTAAAGATTTTTGAAGGTCAAAGGTGTTCTTGTGTAGTGTTTTGGAGTCTAACTGTGTCTGACCCTCTAACATTAAGCTGCTGTGGCCTGCAGTTTTGAAGAGTGAAGCAAACCAGGGGGAAAGAGAGAAGGGGGAGAGAACAGGAAATGGAGTGAGGTGTTTCAGGAAGTTGTCAGGAGTTGACTGATTGATTCCAGATGGAAAGGGTCACCCTTCGTGACCCAGGAAATACTCACTAGGGGAAAGCAGTTGGCTTGTGAAAGGGAAGGGCCTGGGAGTTAGAGACCATAGTGGAATGCACATTCCTCTTCCTTTTATCCATAAAACATTGGTTCTTAATCTTCAAGTATAAAACAATTGGATTGTCATCTTCATCAGGCAGGAGGGAATGGCTGGAGCAGAGTGAGGAAGTTCCATAGCCTGTATGTCCATAGCTGGCTTGCAGTGCTGTCACAGAGACGACAGAGGTCTCTGCTGAATTCCAGCGGTGCCTTTGAGACGCGCACAAGTCTGGTCCAGGTCTGAGCTTCGCATTTTGCCCGGTCCCCGAGAACGCTGCGTGCATTTGCTCTGGGTCCCAGGCCCTGCAGTGCCCCGTGGCTTTGAGCCCCCTGTGATGAATGGGAGAGGGGAACTGAAACGGGGCAGTTCATGGAGAGAGGTCTGAAAGTGCATCTTCCGTTCCCGCTGGCTCAGGGAACAGAGGATGCTCAGCACTTGCCTTCTAAACAGAGGACTAGTTCTTGCTGTTGGTGCTGTGGGGATCCCTACAGCTCCTGCTGCAATGTGGCTCTTGTTCTGCACACAACATTTACACCCAACTGGTTATTCCATCAGGGAATGGCTGTGTACTCAGAGGCTGCATGTATTGTAAAGGTCTCATGCTGAGAGCATGTGGGTGTGTGTTTATCACATAGGTACCTTGTGTATGTGAGGTCAGATATGTTTATATTATATAGTGTAACTGTATATGTATGATACACTTTTTATTTACATTTGGTTACAATTTAAACACTCGTCGTAAATATTTCAGACACTGGAATAATTCAGGTCTATTCCCCTGGTGCCACAGTGTGCTCTGTGCTGGCCAGTGAGAGATTCAAATTTATTTCCATTGTTTAAGGGGAAATAATGAAGTGCATCTGAGTGGGTTCAGCTCTGTCATGGGGGAAGCACTCACTGTGGAGAGGAGTCCCACTCCACCCAAATGTGCAATGATGAAATCCGTTGGCACACAAAAGCAACACATTTTGTGACAAGAATGCTTGAGAATATAAGAGTATGGTATGACAAGAGCCTTTTGGAATGAATTAAACTTGTCTCAAGAAAGAGAGTGTTCTGTAAGCTAGCACAGTGCTGCAGGAGGGCAGGGTTTCGCCTGCTATGTGCTGGATATAGGTTTATCAACAATTGGAGCTTGACGTTCCCTTACCCAGACTATGACAGCTAGATCTGTGAAAATTCAGGAACACATCCAGGGTCAGAGTCTCAATAGCTGAGAACTGCTGGAGCTGTGAGGCAGCTGAATGGAGCTGAGCTGATTTATACCAGCTAATGGGCCAAACCTGAAAGTTTCAATAAGATGGACCTTCTCATGGTACCTAAACTGCAGTTTGTTGATTTTTTCCTTGTAAGTTGGTGGTTTAAAGGCACATGTATCTATGGACTTAGTTTTCCCTTTACAATATCTGAAGCTGCTCTAAGTGGGATTAATTAACATACAGAGTTGCTTCCTCCCAGAATTCATATGCTATTGAGCCCAGCAACATAAATCGTGGAGGCTCAGGCTTAAAAGTACTGCTTGATTTGGGGTCCTCAGGCTCAGATGACTTTCAGGAGGCACTGAGCACTCGTAGGTCACAGCCCAGACATGAGACTAGGTGCTGTTTGCACATCGTAGGAGCTTCCATTTTGCTTGGTCAGTGGAGACCTGTATTGTGAGAGCAGATGCAGGTACATTTGCATGTGTGCACAGTGCAGCAGATGGCTCTGAACCCCCAATGTCTGTATCAGAGGGCACATTGCTGCGGTGCTCGGGTTGGTACAGACCTCTCTGCCATCAGCTATGCTACACTGCATCCTAGGAAACTAAATTTAGGGCCATCTGTGGTAGCTGGTTCATTATACAGTGAGGACTTTATACGGCCCTTAGGATGCCATGTTAAATGGAATTAATGCACAGAGTGAAGGCTGAAAATCCTTCCTCCCCTTCTTGTTCGGGAGTAAACCCTGCAGGACATGATGCCATTTTACACACAGAACAGGATTTAACTAAACTAATTAATACTTGACGAGTCAAATTTCAAAGGAAATTGTTTACCTGCCTCCTTTTTCTTCCCCTTCTAAATATCCAGGTTGTGCTGTCAACAACAGTGAACGTGGATGGGCACGTACTGGCTGTTTCTGACAACATGTTTGTTCACAACAACTCCAAGCATGGACGGAGAGCAAGGAGACTGGACCCCTCAGAAGGTAGGGTGTTTGTATGGAGAACAGAACGCAAATGAATGCTAGACAGTATTACCCATTCTTCAATTTCTATTTGTTTCCAGGAGGGAAGGAGAGCTAAGGGGGAGCTACAGAACCTCAGGGGGTTTAGAGAAGGAAGAGGCAGGAAAACAGTGTCTACTGCATGCAAAATACGATCCTCTTTACATCTAAGAGACTGTCTTCTCCCTCCCCCTCCCCCAGTTTATTAATTAGTTCGTACTGCAAAGATGAAAACCACAGAAACACTGAGCATTATCTAAATTTCAGACTTCTCATTCAGCTGGGATAGATTTGATTTCAGGCAAATTAGGCAACATGACATCTTAGTTAAACAGAACTGTTACAGCACAAGATGTGTATGAAAAAGTGTCACTAGTTCCCTTAAACAAACTCCACACAAAGCATAACGATGCACAGAAGGAAGCTGACACTAATTGATTTTAGTTTGTTTGGCTAAGCAAGACTCATGGCCATCTACAGGATGGGTTTTGGGCTGTATTAAAGCAAGTACAAATACTTGTATCTGCTAAGCTTCAAGTTGGTTGGCCCCTACTCTCCCTCTTCCCATACGTTCCTTACCAGTGCATTCCACCTCTCCCACACAGACAGTACCCCAAATTACTGGAAAATGCTATCTGTGTCTACTTTTCCCTCCCCTGCAGCTAGTGAAAGTGAGAAGAGCTAGTGATGTTAGTAGAAAAGACAAGCAAGGATATTATTTCATTATAATGTTTTGCTGCCCCACTTCTTAACTGTGCCCTATATCAACCTAAAAAGAAGAATTAATGAACTGGAAGAAAATGATTGAATCAGTAAAGAATTCAGAGTGGTGTTAATTCTCCCCCAGCGGGCAGTGAAATGGTAGAAGGAAAATCCCAAGATTCCTAGCCTAGGAAGCCATCCAGTTTTTCCTTGACTGATTGGATGTGATTGACTGGCTGTTCAAAGGAGTCTCATGTTTTTGGAGCACTGCCAAAGTTCCCCTCCACCTCTGACCCTGTCAACATTGGGAATGGAGTGATGGATTGACTTTGGTTATGGCCTGGAAACCATATTGGGTTCCTGATGGGATGTATAGTCCAGAGGCCTTGAACATATGGAAAAGAGGAGAAAAAAAATCTCCTCTATAAAATCAAGAAAATGATGAGAAATTGTCTCCTGATAGGAATCGGAAGGGACATTTGATATTCCCAGATCCCTTTTACCCACTGATAAACTTAATAAATGGTAAAATCCACCTCTCCTTGTACAGGGCTCAGCTTTGTGTGGTCACACACTAGTCAGTGGGGCACGAGGTGTTTTTAAGCAGCCTCTGCACAACCAAGTGTTTTGCTTTTACACCCACTACAGTTGGCCTATTAGGCTTTAATGACACCATGTTAAATGCCAGTAATGAATAGGCAAGTAATTAACACTAGCAAGGCAGCAAACATGCTTTTCATTCATTGGCTTATTTATTTATTTACTGGCCTTGGTGGGGTGGGAAAGCAGCCTTCATGGGTGAGTGGCCAGAGGCAGCCCCGGGAGTCCTGCCAGCCGGGGACTGGGCTGTGCCCCAGCTCCCAGGTGGAGCTGCTCCACGCTGCACTTTGCATCGCTGTGACTGGGGCTGCTTGGCCTGCACAGAGGCTGCTCACACCCATCAGCTGGGAGGGTTTACACCCAGCACTGCAAACATGAGCTGTGTCTGTTCTGCTTCTTCAGCCACACCGTGCATCAAAGCCATCAGCCCCAGCGAGGGCTGGACCACAGGGGGAGCCATGGTGATCATCATCGGAGACAACTTCTTCGATGGGCTGCAAGTGGTGTTTGGAACCATGCTGGTGTGGAGCGAGGTAGGTAGAGGTGCCTCCCTGCCCAGCCTGAGGAGAGTGGAGTGGGGGCAGTGCTAATGCCTAATCCAGTAACAGTACAGCAGCGGTGCTGTGTAAGGTGGGCTGTATAAATCAGTGTGAAGGCCTTTCATGGAGCAGTCTCTGGAACTGCTCAGTCATGTCCAGAGTGGAACTGAACAATCCCAGGTGTCTGAAGACAGGTAAAGAAAGCAAGGTTGGAGTTTGGGAAAGAGAAAAATTCTCCTTAGGTCCAGAAATAAACCAGCAGTTAACCAGTGGGCATAAGCAGTGCCTTTTTGCTGATGACAATTTATCCTAAAGTGCATCTTCCTCTCCTGTCACTTGCCTGATCTATAGCAGCTCCTGTGTAGGAACAAGCAGTGCATTGATTGACTCATAAGCCCCATTTGGAGGGTGAAAAGTGAAAGCAAGGGAGTAACACTGGCATGTCCTAACCATGCCTCTCCTCTCATTTCCCAGCTGATCACACCCCATGCCATTCGAGTCCAGACACCTCCACGTCACATTCCTGGAGTGGTTGAGGTGACATTGTCCTACAAATCCAAACAGTTCTGCAAAGGTGCACCAGGCAGGTTCATTTACACAGGTAGGTGATTGGGATTTTCACTGGTTTAGGGACCAGTACTGACAACTCTGGGCTTGCTTTATGGAATTTTTGAGCCTGTTGCTGTTTGAAGGCCACTCTGCTAGCTGTGCTACACAGCAGGTCTGGGGACAGGTTCACTGCTGTACCAGTAATAACAATGATGGCATGCAACATATTCAGTAAGGTTTCCATAGCCTGTTACACATGACTGGAGAATAATGGTGTGCCAGGGTCTAAGGGGTGGACTTGTATTTCAGTTGAAGGACTTGGTCCCACCAAATCACATTCAGAGTTCCCAAAATGGAAGGATTATTTAATGTTTAAAAACATCTTACTACCAACAATCCTCATTCAATTTGTTTGCATTATATTTTACTTATTTTAAACAATAATATAACCAAAAAATAATAATGAAGGTGCAAGAAATTTAATTAAAGTTTAAGTAAAAACATAACTACCTGTTGAGCAAATGGGTTAGGATTTGATTAGGATTTTTCCCCAAAGTGGCAAATTTTGAATTAAAATCTGGCCCTTTGGCACTTAAAGAACCAGCGATTTGTGAAGAACCTGTTACTGTCCTACACTCCTTTATATACTTGTGCTAAATTAGTGTTTAATTATCTACCTGGAAAGGTATTTATTCATACAACTGCCACACCCAGGAGCCTGCAGCAAGACTTAAGTCTCCAATTATCCTAGGTACTCTAATGAAATATAAGCTTAATTGACAAAGGATTATTTGTTATAAAAGAGATCTGTCTGATCCACAATTAATTGAAGATACCAAAGTGATATCCATTCACTGAAACTGGCTTTGGATCAAGCTCAAAGAGATTAGGACTGATTTTGCACCAAAACAACCCCAGTGCAGTTCTGGAATTGTTCCAGAGTTCAGGGTCTGGCCCAAAAGCTTTTGAAATACAATTTCTTCCAAGGCAGATTGCTGTGATTCTCTGGTGTCTGATGAATCTGATGCCTGAGCAGGTTAAACCCATCCCCTTTTCTGGGAGATAACTGGCAAAGCCATCAAAGAGGTTAAAGATTCAAATCTACATCCCAGTGCAGTCATGTTTCTAAGGAGATGGGACAGGTTGGCTTCCCAGAGTCTGGTGTCCTTGCTCCACCCTGGTACAGGGCTGGTAGGGGCTGCACTAGGCCTCACACTTGTCTTCAGAGAGAGGGAGGCTCTTATTTCTGTAGTTATTGATACAGATTTAAATGTAAAGCTCTTTTCTATGCTATTTTATGCTTCTTGAGGTTCTCACAGTGTCTCAACACAAGGATGACTGAGGGCCACCATTTGTGTGCTGCTGGCACCTGTGCTAAGAGGTTTAGGAATGGACTGATGGATGTGACATAGAAATGTGAATTCCTCTAAGGAGAAAAGTCTTTCCACTGTTGTAAAGCTGTTCTAAGTGCAAGACTTCCTTGTACCATCTAGAGCGGACTGGAGTCAGGCTGCAGTGCAGCTCTTTGACATGTTAATTAGAGTGCTTCCACAAAAAAGGACATGAAGACGTAGATAGGAGCCAGCAGAAGAGAAGTTAAATATACTACCCCTGTTTTGCTGCTGTTACTGGCATAGGGATATCTGTTAGCATTCTCTGAGGAGTGAGTGGGTGCTTACTGCCATATGTTACAAAACAGCATTTCACAGAAGATGCCGAGCTGTTAGAGCGAGGGTAGAGCAGACAACTTTTCAATCTGTCTATTCAGGAACCTGCAGCTCTCCCACCATGGCAGGCAAAATGATAAACACAGCTATTAGGTAGAGGCTCACCTGTGTAATCAATTCCCCCAGGTTGTTGCTGCTAATAGCAGTAAAAACAACTTCTAAGCTATGAAAATAACATGGTGGCATTTTTTTTCTTCCCATGGCTGTGCTATCAGAAAACTGCTGTGATCCTGCTGTGAGCAAATGCATTAACTTTTAACCTAGGCAAGGTCCTCCTGCCTTAAGTCTTCTCCAGAACTTCCACAACAGCTTTTGAACCTCCTCACCAATTCATATTAGACTGGTAGGAGCAAAGATGCACCCTCACAGCACATTTTTGTGCAAGCAGAAAGTGGTAAGAGAAATCTGAATTAATCCTCCACTGAAAGAGCTCAACCATGTTATCAGCAGAGAAGCTACCAGAAAACAGCCTCAGGACACAAGGTGATTTAAATGCCACTGCCCTCAGAACACATGTGTGTATATCCATAGCACCCTGGAAAATAGGAGCAGCACAGATGTGCAGCTGTCTGCTGGGTGCAGCAGACAAATATCCTATACAATTCTGACAAGGAAAGTCCAGAAGATGTTGTAATTATCAGTAAGGTCATCCTGTGCATCCAGCAAAAGTCTGGATTTTTTGGTAATACTGAAGTTTGTCATTTACTCAGTACTTTCAGTATTCATTTTGCAATGTATTCCTCCATCTGTCACAGAGTCTGTAGGTAACAGGTGAGAGAATGCAGTAGTGGGAGACACAAATAAGACCACTTCCCTCTTGAACTGCAGCTGCCTCTGTAAATGGGAACTTTCCCACTAAACACCTTCCCTGTGCCTTGGCAAGGGCCTCAGAAACACAGAGACATTAACATGGAGCCCGGGAGACTGAGAAGTGTGAAACCCTGCAAACTAAAAGCAGGGGAAGATGTCCTTCTGTCAGAGCTAATAACAGCAGCAGCAAACAGCAGCCCCGGCGCTATCGGGGTCACGTCGTATTAACTCCTCCATAATTATTAAGTGCTGAGATACAACCTCAGATGAAAAGCATAAGGGGTCAAGCCATACAAGAACTACTGAGCAGCTGGCTTTAGGCACTTCACAGCTATAACTAGAATAATTTTTCCTATAAAACCAGACCTCTGAGGGTTCACCAGGGCCTCACTGCATCAGACATGGGCAACTGGGTACACATCCTCCCTGTGCGGTTCTGCACACAGCTCTGCACACAGCTCACTCACTCCCACAGGAGAAACAACTGGAGCCCCCTGGGTTGGGATAGGGACACTTTACCCACAAAATCACCGTGAAAGGAGGACTGTAGCAGCCCACAGCAGATTACACCCAGTGATAACACAGAGTACCTTACTGACCTGATGATGCCACAGAGTGCTGCGCCGACACAAGGACTGACCTGCTGCCCCAGCCACACTCAGCCTGCACCAGAGGCATCCAGGAGCACCCCTCCCCACCCAGCCCCTTTGATAAAGGAAGCACCCCTCCCTGATCAGCCCCTTTTATGGGGGAGTGGAGTGATGCCAGGTGCTGTGGAAGCAGCCCGGGCTGACTCGCCTCACCTGTGCTGGCTGCAGGGAGGTGAGCTCTGGCCTGGCAGAGTCAGGACACTCCCACTCACCACTTGCCTGTGGCTCTACAGGAAAGCTGAAGGAGACAGGGAAATGATTTCTCAGGTTCCAGTCAGAGTCTTTAATCACCAGAACACCAATATTCATCTGAGTCGTGGATAGGGATGTGTCTTGTGTGTATCTGCTCTGCCCTCAATATTAAATATACAATCAAATATTAATGTTTGACCTGATTATACTTGAGCTTTTTCTTTTTCTTTTTTTTAAGAGACACAATAAAACAGGTTGTTTGAAGAAGAAAATTATAAACTGTTAAAAAGATGAATATAAAAATTAGATAGAAATTTCCAGGGTGAAGCTCAGTGCCACAGTGGAGCTGTTATGGGAGCTCGTCTGCGGCCTGTGATGTGCATTTATAGCGGCTCCTGGTGCAGCGTGCTGTGCCAGCACTGCTGTCGGTACGGTCCCGTCAGCGTTTCCACTCCTAAGTGCTGTCATTCAGGGTGCTGCAGCCATCAAATTCCTCTCATCACCGAACTGTGATGTGTGGCCTTTTCCATAAGGTTCCCAGATGGAAAACTTTATAAGAGTGAAGCCAACAGGATTCTGTGGACATCCTACAGCAAGAAGCCAGAGAGTGGCTTCTTCTGTGTTAATGGTTGCTGAACCCATTTACATACTTCAGTAGTTAAGTGAAGTGAGAGATAAAAAGTCTATTTTTAAATTCCCACAACTAAACACTTAATCCCTCTGCGACTCTGAATCTGGTGAGAATACAGGTACACCTACCTCTCCGTGTTCCGAATTGCTTTCCTTTCGTCAGCTCTTCCTAGAACAGTAAGAAATTTGTTCTCTGCTGCTAACCTAGCAGTAGCCTCATATTCTGCTTTTAATACTAGGCAAATTCAAATTCTCTGCTGCTGTAAGTAGTTCCATTATAGTTCCCTTGACTTTAATAATGCTTACATCAGTTTATGCCAGCTGAGGATATGTCTCGTAGGCTTTTCATATCTTAAGTTTGATCACAGCTCTGCATTTACTTTGTCATTGAGATGCTAACCCAGAAATGTGTCTATCAGGGAGATTTTGAACATAATTTTCCTTGCTGAGCAGAAATCCTCCAGGGGTTGACTTGTCAGAGCAATGCAATATAAAAATAATCTGTAGGCTATGTCGGACTCCCGGCTGTACTGCATCAGTCTGTGTGCCAGGTACCAGGGAGAGGAGATACTGGTTTGCTAAAGCTTGTAAGCAGATTTGAGGTCTTGTTATCTGCTTGTGGGAAACAACACTTACAAGGATGTGGCGAGCTCTACAAATTGGAAGAGTGAGTTCATTTGGCCAGAGCGTGACTGATGTGACAGAAAGAGAGGAGCTGCTGCCACTGCTTTAGCCCGGGAAAGCCACCTGCAATAGGAGGGCATTCTGTGGGGGGAGCAGGGCATTGGGAAGGGCTGCTACTAACACTTGTAGCAGCATCCTGCTGACTCCAGACTGCAGTGTGCCCCTTGGAGTGGGCTGGCCAGTGTGTAGGTACTTCCCAAGGACCTGCTAATGTCCTTGCTTGTATCCTTTTTGAGTGTTGGAGAGGGAGAGGGTGCGTCTCCCAAGGCTCACTGGCAATATCAGAATGAGACGTCACTCCTGGTGAGTAGCACAGCTCTTCATATTGTCATCTTCCTCCAGCAGTCCTATGTGCTTTGATGGGTGGTGAAATAATTAATACTTTAAATGTCAGCACTGTTCTGGCTGGGTATCGAGCTGTTCCCCACTGAGCTGACTGGGACCGGGCTGTTCCAGGTGTGGCACATGCAGACAGACGCCATGGCAGTGCCTGCTCCTGTGAGTCATGATACCTGGAGGCTTTATTAAAACCCAAAGCATGGCTTGGGAGGGTGAGGAGCAATACGAGAGAGGAAGCACTGTGCCACACTCCACCTGAGCCTTGTCATAAGTAAAATCTGGCGGGCTGCAGGGCCTTCAGACCTCTCCCTGCTGCTACCCATAACTCTTCCCTTGTTAGAACAGTTGAACCAGAGTCCCTTGTGCCTGAGCCACCATTTCAGAGCTGCCCGAGGGACGTGGCTGTACCTGGACCAGCTTCCTTGGGGGCTGCATGTCAGAAGGCTGGTTTGTAGGAAGGAACAAGCAGCCCATGTCTGTGCCAGGTGCTTCATGGTGCCTGAACCACAACCCCAAAGCATTTGGCATGTTTCTTTGTAAGACACAGATCAGTCACTGCTGGTCCAGTAGCTCTTTTTTCAGCGGAAGCAGCATCGTGGGGAAGCTGTTTAAACTCACTGGTGGGGGCCAGATCTTGCCCTTGGCTGCAAAGGCAGCGTTTACTTGGGCAAAAGTTGGGTGCTGCTTTGTAACAGCATTTCATGACAGAGATATTTTTGTTTCATTATCCAGTAAAACTAGTAGTAGGTAATTTTGTTGCAAGCTGCACAGGAAACCTTTTGTGCTGAAAGCCATAATACATACATTGATTCAGAATGGCTGAGCTCTTCCAACAGTTCCACACTGTTGAGAAGTGATTTGCTGGGATTTATCCATCAGAATGAAAATGCCCCTGTCAGTCCATTGGAAAATGTTTGCTGAAGAATAGCCAATTTCTTCTTCCTGAATTAGCATTTTGTATATTCCCATTAGCTATTTTTAGTGAACTATGTGTACATATATATTTGAATTTGTGTACATTTTACATTGTGTTTGCTTGATATATAACTTAACTGATCAGACTTGTAATCAAGAAGAGAAATGGCACATAATGATGTATAGGCTCTTGAGAGAATTGGCCTATAATTCTCAGGATTATTGGCAAAAAACCCACTCCCCAAAAAAACCCTCTTCCCAAACGGGATGTAGATTCTGTGGCAGTTGAAATGTGTATTATTAAACTCCTTAAGCAAACCAGAATGGCTCCCAGTGGAGAGCGAAGACATGCTAAGTATAGCCAAGACTAAATTCTCAGGTCTGGGTTTTCTCTACTCAATTCCCACTTGATTATCTCCTGTAATATTTAAACTTCATGCCATGCCATAATTATTTAATAAAAAGTAAATATAAAATGTATCTCAGTGGGGAATATGACCTTTTACCTTCATGTTGTTACACCAGAGACAGACACAGATAAACAGAAGATGTGGATCAGGGTAATAGTCTGTCTCGCTTGATCGTTCCATTCCTGCAGTGTCTGAGCTGGTGATCCTGCACGGTGCTGAGCACCTGCCAGCAGCAGCTCTCACAGCCAGGTGTTCCCAGATGTGCTCAGGTCCCAGTGCTGCTTCTTTTGCTTTTTGTTTTGCCAAAAGAACCACAAATGGTACAAGAGGTGAGCAGGAGCTGCACTGACCGGGGACGGTGCTAGAGGGTTTCTGTGTGGTGTTTATTCAATGCCTCATGGAATCCTTAGCTAGATGCCAGCATGGGATGGCATGGATGTGCTGTTTGAGGTATAAAGCACATCCTAAAGTGTAAGTTCCTGTATCAGGAACCACCAGTAACCCCCAGGTATGAGAGGCAGGCACAGCCTCTGAGAACACAATGCAGAACTGCCACCTTTTGTTTCTGTAGTGAGTGGAGATTGGAATAATCAGGAATTAGATGATTACTGCCACGATTTTATAGTAGAGAGTGTTGAAGTGTCTGAGGTTTTATGAGTCAGCAGTGTTGGCAGTGGGGCTCTGCCAGCTGCTGCTGAGGAGCTGGGTCAAACTTGGGTGGTTTATCCTGCAGAGAGTAACATCAGCCCAGCAGAGGGGCGGCAGACACGCAATAGCCCCACACAACTGAGAGGGTAACGTGTCTGCTGACCAGCTGTGCCCTGGTTTTGGGGGGTGTGTGTGTAACAAGTGTGTGCCTGTAACGTTTATTACATGAGCAGATACTGTACTCTTGTTTTCTGGCTGTATAACAAATGCAGCAGAAAACCTGTTCTAAGTCGCATGAGAAGGACCCTTGTAAAGCCATTCAGACTTGGCTCACCCCAGCAGTAGCAATGTACAACTTCCCTCCCCTTGTAGGAACCCTGGCAAGGAGAGTGGTTTTCCTGGGCAGAATCTGTGAACTCCACCTTTCTTAGGTTATGAAACATAAGAGTCATGCTCATATAATAAAGGTTTTTGTTTGGGTTGTCTCCCCCACCCCATGTTTCTTTCAGCTTTAAATGAGCCTACCATAGATTATGGTTTCCAAAGACTGCAAAAGGTCATCCCAAGACATCCTGGGGATCCTGAAAGACTAGCTAAGGTAAAGTATTTTTAAACATTTCACTGAGCTCACTAAATATGTTATTTCATGTCTAACTCATAACAAAGCTTCATCTTAAGTGACAATTCCATTGGAATTACTTAAGTTCACCAATTAGATGGGGGCGGGTGCAAACAAGAATGGGATCATAAAGACCCCACAGCTACCAGCAGTTTTTACTGAGCTCAGTGTACAGGAACTCTTTTGGCTGCTAAAGTGAGAGGCCAAAGCAGATTCCCTCCCAGTTCACACTCACAGCCCTTTGCATTGATCCATGTTGGCTGAACCTGAGTGATACATGGTGGACATACAGGGTTGGGTGCAGAGGGCTGATATAAAGGGAATTTTTCTCATTTAAAAAAAAAAAAACAAACCCCACAACCAAAAACACTTAAAGTGCAACTTTTTCTGTAGCAACAGCTGCCATTTGTGTGTGTTGAAACAACTCAGGATGTGCTGTGTCTGTACACCTGCCTGCTGCGTGGATGCAGCACAGTATATAGGACTGTGACTGTATGCCTACATTTTGGGACAGGACCAAAAGTACATAGTGGGATCTTTGCAAGGTGAGAGACTGTTGTGGCCAGGACAGTGTGTCCTTTATTCCCTACAACCAGGGGTGACACACTACTAGCTGAAGTGTTGTATTTGGTTATCAGAACTAAAGGTCTGTGGCATGTGATGAGCTGTGTCAGTCTCGGTGCAGGACCAGCTCGTGGTTCGGTGGGGAGTGGTGTCCCCGTGTGCCGGGTAGGGCTGACACCTGGCTCCCATTTTTGGAGCTGGGTGCTGTCAGCAGCTTCAGGACTGCGGAGAGCTCCGAGCCAAGGATGGGGCACTGGGCGCACAGGCCGCACGACGCGACTGTCGCGGGTGTGTCAATGAGATAGTGTAGGGTGCTCCATTCTTCAGATAAATGGCAAATAACCAGACCTCACGGGACCCAGTTTCTGGAATGACCACACACAAACACTTCAGGACAGACGAGCCCAGGGGTTTATTGCATTGAAACCCATTTCTGTTAAAGTCTGAGTTTTCTGCATCTGCTCCTCCTCCAGGAGATGCTGCTGAAACGAGCTGCTGACCTGGTTGAAGCACTGTACGGGACGCCACATAACAACCAGGTCAGACCCACTGCACTGCTCCAGGGAGCAGTAAAACGCTTGGGTGTTGTTAATAAACACACAGAGATTGCTCCAAGCCCGACCCTGTCCCTTCCCCTCTGCAGGACATCATTCTGAAACGTGCCGCGGACATCGCGGAAGCTCTGTACAGCGTCCCCAGGAACCCCGCACAGATCCCTGCGCTGTCCAGCTCCCCTGCGCACAGCAGCATGATGGGGATTAACTCCTACGGCAGCCAGCTGGGAGTCAGCATTTCCGAGTCAACACAGGGGAACAACCAAGGTGAGCGCTGCAGGGAGCACAGGGTCAGTTGAAGCGGTGAGAACCTGAGTCACGCTTGTTTCTGCAGGAGTGTCTTCACTTCTCTACCTGCTCAGGTTATAAACAGAGGAGTTAAAACTGTCAGCATTAGAAATGGATGTGTTCTGGATGATGCTGTCTCTGCACAAGTTCCAGACACCACATTAGCTATGGCTGAAATAACAACTTTTGAGTATTTTGTCAAAAGCCTGAATTCTCTCCTGCTTCCCCTCAATTTTTGGTTGTATTTCTGCATCAGAGGCAAGGACAGTGACTGGAAAAAAGCCTCTCACAGATAGAGAGGTGGGGAATTTTCTTCATTACTTCTTCAGCACTAATTTTACCACCTTGCATATGTTGTATGAATGGCACTTACTCACAGATACTTTACTGATTGTTAGGAACAGGATGTGACATATTAACACAGCACGGGACCAACATCAACTTTGGAACTTTCTGGACTTGACTGTTCTGATTTTTAGCTCCTGGTTGCAGCAGCAGCCAGGCTGTGGCTCAGGGCCTGTGTAACCTCCAAGGCACAAGTTAACATTATATGTCAAAAGTCATCATGTAGATAATTCTGCTAGTTTTTTACCAGCCCTGAATGGCAGCTTCGTGCTGTCAATGGGGAGAAATAACCTGATGGATAGCTCCATGGTAACCACAGTAGCTATGGGATCACCTCTTCCTAACAGAACCTTCTGGAACTCTAAGAACCACCTTGTACTTTAATGCTGGTAGGTGTGCTGGTCTCCAGGTCTCTTTTGGGAAGAAAAAAAAGAGGTTGTTTTGGTTTGCAAATATGTTTTTGTAAAGACAAAGAATGGTTTTTACTGATCCAGTTTATTTGTTACCCCAAGCAGAGGAGCCTCCAACTCTGTACGGGTTCTTCTTCCCCTTAGTAAGGCACTTGCTTTATTTGTAACTCATCAGGAAGTTGAAAATTACAACCCCCCAAAACTGTAGAACATCTCATATGCATTATAAATTCTACCTCAGAGGAAGAAAACCACACAGGTTCTTTGTTCCAGGTCTTAGAATAAATTTAAACTTGTAACAAATCAAATCTGATTAGAAAAGTATACATCACACATACACTTCCAATTGCTTTAAAACTTAGCATTGCTTAGCTTGGAAAATGTACTGAAAGCACTGAATTTAATGGTACTTGGTTAAAGGTTTTAAGTAATTTGGGTTTAAATCAGTACTTCATTTAACCAGGGATTACATAAAAGGCAATTTTGATTCAAATCCATTGATATGTTTTGAAACATGTCTGGTTTGGGTTTTTTTAGGTTATATTCGTAACACAAGCAGCATCTCACCCCGAGGTTACTCCTCCAGCTCAACCCCTCAACAGTCCAACTACAGCACTTCCAGCAACAGCATGAACGGCTACAGCAACGTGCCCATGTCCAACCTGGGCGTTCCCGGCTCGCCAGGGTTCATCAACGGCTCTCCAACAGGATCTCCCTATGGACGTACGTGCTCTGCTCCTTTTAGATTCCAGTCTTGCTCCTGCTGCATTTAATTTACCACATCAAAAAAGCAGCAAGTGATGACTTCCAAGAGAAGTTCTCAAGATTTAGTGAAGATCTGGTATTTTTTAGTATGAACTAAAAATGTCCCCATTTTTCAAGAAAAAATAAGAGGAATATTGAATCTTGTTTTATCCTTTATTTTTATCCTCTTACAGATTCCTAAGTGGCAAAGGCCACAGTGAGAAATGAGGTAAAATTTGCAGCTTTAGATGATTAAACAAGTACCCATTATGTTTAGCAGAGAGACGACCCCAAATCCTGTGTGAAAGTCACTCTAGAGTAACTCTGATGTGCATGAGCTGCATCAACAATAACTGAAAGGTGAATTGTGGATTAATGTCCTGTGAAATGTGACCTCGCTTGCAGCAGCACAGCAACGATGAGTTCGGGTCTGGAGGGCAGAACTGCTGTGCTTCTGGTTACTAGTTTGGCCATGACAAAGTCGCTCTTCCTTGCTGTCCGTTCCCTCTGGCAGGAGTGTGTGTAACATACCTACACATACACAGAAATAGAAATATATACACACACATATAAATATATATAAACAGATATTTTCTTAGTGTAGGTAAATAATTACACCTCCTGCACCTTACAGAGGGTGTGGCTCTCATGTCAGAATCATGCCTTTCCAGAAAACACCTCGTATCCTGTAAGATCCTCTTTTATTTACATTCACATCATCTGCATCAGGACTGACCCACTTTGTGGTGATGATGAAGGCTCCTTGCAGGTCTGAAACCTGCTAAACAATATCCTATTTGATTGTATTTAAAATTAATTGAAAGCTGAGATGCAACTCCAAGGATGTTTAGGTACTTTTGTTACTTCCCCTGTTGTGGAGCTTTGCCCTTGACTCCAGCAAGGACAGGACCTGCAGTGCATTGCTGTTCAGACTTGGGGCTTCAGTTGAACCCACATGAAACAGTTATTTGTTCCTCTTTTTGCTGAGAAATAGCTGCTATTTCTCTTGGAAGGCAACCACACCGTTGCTATCATGGGACAGGCCATTAGTGTCTCCTGTTTGCTCACCTTGACTCCCCATCCCTTAATGATTCACATCTAACATACTCACCCTTCATTTTAAAGAATTAAGGGCTCTCTTTTCTGAACTACTCAATACTAACTACCTGGCTGCCTGTTGTAAACAGTCCAGACAACACAGTAACAAGATCTTTGTTAAGCATTTTACCAAGCTTCTGTAACTGCCTTCCTGATGAGGAATCACTTCTCTCTTTTGCAGTGATGTCTTCAAGTCCAACAGTTGGCTCCTCCAGCACTTCTTCCATCCTTCCATTCTCCTCCTCCGTCTTCCCTGCTGTCAAACAGAAGAGTGCCTTTGCTCCTGTCATCAGACCCCAAGGGTCTCCTTCTCCTGCCTGCTCCAGTGGCAATGGAAATGGGTTTAGAGGTAAGAAATGTGCCATTAATATTCAGCCTGCACAGGTAAAGCACACTGGGCTGGTCTAGGCAAACACAGGAATCGTCTGAACACACCACTATGCTGATGCTACAGGAGGCAGTTAGTGGAGATCTGACCCCATCCAAGCTGATTGAAGTGATGCTTCCAGCTTTGTCTGTTTGGTTTTAAAACAACAGGGGACAGACACTCATTGATCCAGGAGGGTTTGACCCAAGCTGCATTTCAGTACGGGCTCTTTTGTGAGGAGCGACTTCTCCCCGGGCTGCAGGGACTTGTAAACCAAACGTCCTCCCTGCAGAGTTAAAACACAGCTCTGCCCTAACAGCCAGTGTCTTGAAACCTGCTGCCAGGTTTAGGCTCATACCGGGAACTGAGCCCTACAGTACATTTACAGCCCTTTTAAAGGTGATCTGCAAAACAAATGTGAGTATTAAGATAAGAATGGAAACCTGTACTAAATTCTTTCATTTAACAGGCTGTGGGGGGGCATGCAGCACATAAATATGCTCCAAGTCTCCATAAAAAAGCCTTTATAGGGCCTGAGAAGTCATCTGGCTCCTTCAGACTTCACCAGAGATACCACAGAAAACACAACTCTGGGAAATCAGCCATGCCAAGAGCCAGTGGTAATTCTAAAATGAGCCCTGCAAACCGCACCTGTTGATTTGGGTGCATTATAAATCCTTAGCTAGCCCATGGGGATTTACATAAACTGTGATTATTTTATATAATAAGGAAATTCTAAGTGTATTGAACAGAAACAATTACATTTTTAAAAGCTGAGTTAGAGAATTCTGCTATATATCTGAAACAGCTTCTTCCCCTGCCCCAATTACACAAACTACGTGCTCCTCTAAGATCATCATCTCCCCTGTGATGACAGACACTGATCCAACCCATGTGAACACACAGGTATCGTGGTGACAGGAGTATTGTTTCTTTTCCACTCTTTTTAGAGAAGAGGAGGGTTTGAGACAGGAAAAGGACAGGTTAAATAAACCCAAACAGTGAATTTTTATTTAAGTTAATCCTTTTCTGTAACCTACCACATCTGTCCTCTCTGCTGAGCAAGAGTTTCTCTCTCTTTTAACCCTTCATGAACAGGTCGTTCTGGAGGTGGTTTGGTGCTGTTCATACCATCCAGAGTAGACAACACGTTTTATCCAATCTGTTAGTGATCAGTAAGAGATTTCAAAATGGAACTGCAATATTTAGTGTAAGAGAAATCTCAAACCTCACACCCATGCATTCCTACTGACCAGAGTCCCCTCCTGAGGGGTTCAGGGTCAGCCTGTCAGGTCAGGTCCCGACTCCTCACTGACACAGCGTGTGCAGACAGGGATGCAGTGGCTTGGGTGGATAATCCAGTGTGAGTTACTGCCTCTGTACCTTTCCCTGTGGGATATCTCCTTGCACATTGACACCCAGATACTTCAGTGCAGTACCAAGCCCCAACTTAAGGACATGTTCAGCAGACACAGTACCCAGCACACGGGGACTTGTCACTCAGACCGCAACAACAGGCGTGACTCACAGCAAAGGAAGCAGTCAAACACATCTGCCCAAGGTTTGTTGTGCCAGGTCATTGTAACTCTTTCAGCCATAGATGCAAATTCTTCTTTCCAACTGCAATATTTAAATTGATGCAAGCTGGGGAGCACATGCTTTGGAAAGGATCCAGATACACACAGCCTGATATCCAAATTAACGTTCCCACAGTGTTGACAGACAGATGTGGCCAGAAAGTCAACAGGAGGGTCCCAAAGAGGCTTCTTGAATGGACTTACTGTGCTGCAGCAGTGGGAGATTAACAGTCTCCTCTGCTCTGCCATTGCACTGTACTATAAAGCTAAGAATAGACGTGCTGGCAATGTGATTTATTTACTTACGTCCTTACTGTACCTGGGCACCAGTAACTCCTGATGGAGAAAGGACAGCAAAAGCACAGAGCAAGCAGTAAGGGTGTGTAAGGCTTCCTCCCAAAGCACTTTGGGCCAGTGTTCTGACGTTACCTCTCAATATCCCCACCTATAATAATGAGAAAACATCTCCCCAATGGGGATTTTTTTAGGGCTTTAATGTAATGTTTGCAGTATACCTTTTGCTACACCTTTTGTTCAAAGGCAAAAGGTTCCTGGTGATACAGTCTCCATCCTACTGACAGCATCCTGTTGCAATGAGAATGTCAGAAATACTACCAGCACCTCAGGGCATGCCACTACAAGCAGCAAGGAACATGCAGAGTATAGCTTCCACATGTTAACCACAGCAGTGATTAAGCCTGGATTAAAACTAGTTGAAACAGAAAGAGCTGTACAAACTTCATCCTCAGATTAGCATTCCCACTGTCCCAGGCAGGTTACAGTACTGCTGCAAAGTTTGTAGTGTGGGAGGGAAGCCCTGGTGATGCTTAAAAGCTGCTGGAGACAGAAGGATAGCTGGTAAGAAATGTAACTCCAAGGTATTAGCTAAACTTGCACATCTACTGGCTTCCAGCTTTGGGCTGCACAACGCAGCCAGGACATGTGGGATACCCTCAGATAACCCCCTGTGCCATGTGTTCTTGCTTACCTCTTTCACCTGCCATCTGCTCTACATTCTTATGGTGTAACGGGACATGATAGGTGGAGCACAGGCAGCAATCCATACTGGACACCCCTCACTTGGATAAACAGATTGAGAGCAGGTGATCCTGATCAGAACAATCGTGTGCTCTGCTCATGTCATATGTCAAGGCAGTTTAAAAAAGGCACTGGGAAGATGTAATGTGACATGACGCAACACGGTGTGATAAGTACACAAATGCCTCATCATCTCATCTCAGATGGAAGGCAGCTGATGGGAAAAGCAAGCAAATTGGAAACTGCTGGAACAGCATGGACCGCTGACTGCCCAGATTACCTTTGGCCAGCTCAGCACATCTCAACATAAAAATGCAAGCTCAGTTACAAGGAATAGCAGGCAAGCCCCAGAAGGTCAGATGTTCCATTAACCATCAGGATCCTAGCCAAGCCAAAAGGTAGTGAAGTCTGATACCCTTAGGAGCAGCCTCAGTTTAGCAGGGGGACATCTGCACCGCTCCCTACAGAAATACAGGTGTTTGCGTTGGAGACTACAGCCATTAATATCTTGTCCTGCCAGAGTCAGGGGAGTCAACAGCCCTGGGGATTCCAGTCCCCTTGCACAGACGGCCGAGCAAACAGGCAGCAAGGACACAGGTTTGCCAAGGGGTGGGATCACCAGGTGAAACGGCCGGTCCGCCTGTGCCACGCTGTGGTTCCTGGCTGTCACCAGTCCCAGGCCTGACCTGCTGTTCCACGGTGAAGCCTCGCTCCAGCCAGCATTCAGGACACAGCATTTAAAGGACTCTTTAACGGAGATTCTCACCAGGTAAAAACAACCAGGCCATTTCCAGGCTGGGAATGCTCAGCAGGGTGCTGCTGCCTGAACCCCAACGGTTCCAGAGCCCAGGTGGTGAGAGCCCAGGGGCTGCACATGATACACACGATGTCAGTAGATACAGAAGTGTGTCTCTGCCATCTGATTACATTTGATACACTGGAAGGATGAAGCACATTTTCCTCCCCAGTCTACTGGCAGAGACAAGCAGCACAGACTGCTTCAAAATATAAAGAAAACCTGAAGAGATATTTAAAACTTCTTGCTAACACTTAATAAAAATATCTCCTGTTACTATAAATCACTCCTTCATTTGATGGGATGTTAATTTTAGTAGCTCATCATATGTCACAGGCTTGTTCAGGCTAGACAAGAGCTCCATTTTTAATGGGAAAACCCCAAAATCTGTCATTTTTAATGGAAGAAAATATTCAAGACTGTTAGGTGTCACACACAAAAAGAGGATTTTGGGTAAGATTCAGTATTGACTTCTCCTTTGCAGGGAAAAACAGCCACTTTCTAGTATAATTGGAAAAATATCTAACTGCAGAGTGGCTACACTTTCCTGTGCTCTTTAATAATTAACTGATGCATATATGACTTTGCAAACACATATTTTGACTTTAAGGGTGTTCCTAATTAAATTGAACTAAATCAAAGTAACTGTTCAGGCAGCCTTTTGAGCACTTACCGCTCAGCACCACGGTGAGACAGTGACTCTGTCAGCGCAGCTCAGTCCAAGAGGACGAGGGAACTTTGCTACCAATGCTTTTGTCTGATGTCTGTAAAAACACAATATATAAAATTTGGCATAACCTGCTTATCATCTGAAAGAGACAAACCCACAGCTTATTTAGAAATCTCTCCCCTGTCAGTGTTCAGACGACCAGGAATGCAAATCTTCCATCCAGATACAGCAGGATTTCTGGAAAAAGAAAAGGAAAGTTAAAATCCTATTGAGAAAAAAACAAAAATTAATTATTTAGGAAAAACTTGAAGCTTTTGACTACATTTTAGTGTCTCAGTTGGAACCACCCTTCACAACAGCTGCAATTTGGCTCAGTTACATTCTAGTATAGAGGATGATGGTGCCCTTCATCGCTGATGTGCCGATTCAGTGACATCCAGTTGCGCTGTCCTCCCAAACTCCTCCCTTTTCTCTGTAATTCTCAGCTTCATAGCAATAAATAGTAGGTAACAATGTGTATGTTGCTTTGCAAACAACATCTTAGTGTTGCAAGCAAAACTGCCCATCTCCTTATGCAGAGATGCCCATGGGTGAAGCCCGCAGGAGCCAGCTGCACTTTACCCACACCAAGCCCCACAGACAGTACCTGTGCCCGCCACGGGCAGCCCCACCTTCCTGGGCAGAGCTGCTCACAGAGGTGTTTCTGGCACCACCTTGGGCTGTCTCTGCAAAGAGCTGCAGAGCTGTAAATTGGCTGTAACTTGGTTAAAAGTTAGTGAGAAAACCAAACACACAACACAACGGTGGCTGAAGATGCTCAACACCAGCTTTAAACCAGACACCACCAGGCACCTGCAGAGCTGGAGCAGCGCGTGCCGGCATCACGAGCGCTCAGCACCCTTCAGCTCTCACCAAACGGCTCTGTGAATTTCCCCCACAAAGTCAGACAGCCTTTTTAGGGGCCACTTGTACACACTAGGCTTATGATCATTATTAATTACACCCATTAAAGGTGCCTATCACCGTAGCATCTGGGTACTATCCATGTTTGATTATTTATTTATAAAAAAATTCTCCAACCTTGTGACAATTTTAATCAAGTGTTTCAGTTGATAATTGCAAGCTGTCAAGGTTAATACAATAAGGCTCATCTCTAATTCTTTTTCCATTTCCCTCCAAGAAAAAAAAAAGACCCTCTGGGATAATGACTGTGGTTTCTATATTCCCAACTCATCAGGGAGTGTCCTGCATTGAACCACCTTTATTGAAAAGTTACATCGATTCAATATATAGTAATACAGGCAAAAATAATTACAGCTTTGCTAGCAGTGTAAGACCTTAATCCAAACCTCACAAACATTCAATAAAAAGCGATACAGGCTGGGAATAGGCTTTTGACAGTGCAGCCCCAAAGGGGAGTGGAGGTGGGGTGGAAACGGGCAGATGAGGGCCTGTGCAGAGAGAGAACCGCAGAGCAAAGCCCTTCGGATGAGGGAGGGAAGCCGAGCGCGGATGCCAGGCGATATTCTTCAACCTACTTGTTCTTTGTTGCAGAGGGAGGGGAACCTGCAACATCAGGACCACGGCTTGGCATGTCCCTTCTGGGTTGTAGTATCGTGTTACCTGAATTCCTCCACAGACAGGCTCCATCCTAACACTTTCCCAGGAGTCTCTTGGCTCTGGAGCACTCAGACCCTGAGAGTTTCCTAGCCTGGGGAAGGCACAAGTAGGGGAAGGAGAGGAAGGGAGGCAAAGGGACTTCTAGCCCTGCTCAGCTACAAAACAAGGAAATATTTATTTTCCTATTGTATTAAATCACAGGCCACAGCCACAGTTGTTTAAACTCAACAGAGCTCCAATAAAAGGGTGATGTTAGCTGAGGATCTTGCCCTAAGCATTGTTTTAAGCACTATGAACCTAAGGGTGAAATTCCTTCCCAGAGGACAGGGCTGTAAACACATGAATAATCCCACAAATTTCAGGGAACGTAAATCTCTGCACTGCACTGAGGCCCCTTTGAAAATATGACTCACTCATTCGTTACATAAATACATATAAACTTAACTTACCCCTCAAAACCTTTGGGACCAGCACCAGTTCCAGGCAGCTTCCAATGTTGCTGTTGTCACTTATGAAGAATATAGCTGCAATTAAAGGCAGCGACAGCAACTAATAAATAATTTACATAAGCCCAGTGTTCTGGGAATGTTTGCATGTGGGCAAACCAAGCACGAAAGAGGTTGGCCCAGTGTTGCACTGGAACTGAGTGAACCCCTTGTGCTGGTCGTCATCCAGGGCACTGGGACCGGTAACTCCACGGTGACGTCCCGCCAGCAGCACACAGGGCTCAAATGTGTTTTGTTCCATTGACATTTACCACAATTTCATCTCTGTCCATTTTCTTTTTCAGCCATGACTGGTCTTGTCGTTCCCCCGATGTAAGGCAGAGGCAGCTTTGCTCCTCTCCCTCTTCCCTTTTTTCCTCTTTTTTTTTCCATTTTTCTTTTACAGCACAAAACTACTTATTGTGATGGACCACTAAAAGAAAAAGAATAGCACTACGAGCTCTTTTTTTGGGGAAAGCCAGGCCCAGGAAAAAACAAAGGAACATTTTTTTATGGATTGGACAAGATAGAAGTCTGCATCTTTTACCTGTTTCATATTTCTGACACAACCACATCAACTCCTCAAACACTGCGAGCGCCAGCACGAACAGCGGTTGGTGGAGCGGAATCCAAAATGCAAAGTCTTTCCTGAAAGACATGAAACCTTCCTAAGATTTGTAAAATATTAAAAGGAGAAAGAAATTGGCAACATGATTCAAGCTTGATATTTTGGATACAATTTGTTTTACTTTGTAGGGGAAAAAAGTTGAAGTTTCTATTTTCTATCAGATATCGATTTAGTTTATGCAGAAAAAAATCAACAAAACAGGGTACCAGCATGAAAGAATTTCTAGGACAAACTGACACGAATGATGGAACTTTGGTGTATGTGTGTATTTGCTTATAGTTTAACCTCTTTAAAAAATGTAAGATGTTTTACAATTATTTAAATAAATAAACTTGTAACTTATTGTATGTAGAGGTAGAAATCAAACCCTTTTTTGGATTTTTTCCTCCAGTTGTACAATGAAGAAAAATGATGCAAAAATGTAGTGATAAGTTTGAGATATATTATTACAGCTGCGATTGCTCCTCACTTCTTCCCTTTCTGAATTCATGTGCAAGGATGTATAGGATTCTTTCTGCTTAACACACCGTCAGAAGCTTTGCGTACGTTGTGGTATACAGGTCACTGATTCATGTATGGATTTGCATCCTCCTCACCTTCCCCCTGCCAGTTCTGGTTTCAATTCAGGTGTTCAGGTACTGAGGCTACTGGTAAGTGTGGAGACCCGCTGCCGAAGGAGCGGCACTGAGGGATCTGAGCGAACCAGGTTCTTCCTGAGGTACCCAGTTTATTTTGTAGATTCAGCCTATGAATTAGGAGGGAAAGGGTTCGCTGACATAGTGGTTTTTCCATGTAGTTAGAACACCTTAAGTTCAGTTATACTTCATATTAAGGGTGCATTATAAAGGGTAAATACGTATTTGACTAATTTATGCACTTTTATCCTGAGTCATTACAAATGGTAAGTATTTTCCATTTATATATTGAAGTTCATAGAGGTAATCAATTGCTTTGAATTTTTCTGCATTTTAGCATAAAAAAGGTTTAGTTCTCCTTCCCATCTCCTCTCCTGAACCTGGAAGGTGAGCACAGGCCTGATAAATCACTAGTTAGCTGACTAAACCATGGGCAACTCAAGAGAATTTGATTGTTGGAAAGCCATTTTTTAAGGAAAAAAAATAATCAGCTGCACTACTCACACCCCACTAAAATACAGAGATTCCTGGCTGTGTGACTAGTTGTTCCTATGAAAACACCTTGATGTCAATAAAGAAACCCTTCACATGTGGCCCCTGAAACTGTCCTTGTCCATTTGCCCAGCAGTTGTATCGCTGGGTGAGTAAAGTGGTGTCTGGGGTCCTGCTGCCTGGTGAGGATGTTTGTTTCAGTACTGGGCTGCGAAGGGTGCAAACTACAACCAGGTGCGATGCTGAGCTGCTCCGGAGCGAGCTGGGGTTAGTACCAGACTAGGAAGGCCAAACCAGCCGCAGTGTTTGTGCCCGAGGCGCGGTGCCACGTGTGACTCACAGACCCTTGGCCTATGGCTCTGCCGTGGGTGTAGGACAGTGTCTGCCAATGCACCGTGTCCCCATCGCCCCGCGCGGGACGGGACTGTCTGTGCCCCTGCACCGGGTGGGAGGTGGCTCCTCCAGGAAGCACAGGGCAGGGTTCAGCTCAAGGGAGGGATGTACCAGGGTACGTGCAGCTTTACGGGATGCGTTTCCTCACTGAACACAGCGCAGTGCAGGACCCAGGGGACTGGAAGGACACTCAAGCCGGGCTCCTCCTGTTACCCTTACAGACAATGGGCTGTTGGGAGGCAGCTTTGCACCCTCCTGGCTGTGCCTGAGGCTTCGGCGGGGGCTGCGCTAGGTGCCTTTTCAGTGCTATTGGATTCCTTTTTATAGGGCTCACTGGCTTCTGAAACTCATGGACCAATGATGTGGTTTTAGGAAGCATAAATACAGTTGGAGTCTTGCAGTCAGGCTACTGGAAGTGTCTACATTCCAGAAAAGATGGAATAAAATAACTCACCATTAATTATGGCTGTGAGTTCGTTGATCCTGCAGGTTCTCTGCGTCATGGAGGACACGGTGCTCACTGGAGGTCACGAGGCGTCTGGCCTTGGGGCCAGGTGACCTCTGAAATAGGAAGGAATCACAGGTGTCAAGAGGTCTGAAGCTGTAACTGTGCAGTCACCTCTGCTAACAACGGGGCGCACTGTCTGACCTGACTGTTGTTATTTGGCATTAAAGAAAACCCCAAACCCCACAAAAAGTATTTAGTACTTCCACAGGTACCAATATCCCAGCCATGCTCACAGTGGGAGGAACTCTGTGTGCATACAGGTAAAAAAAGAGATGGAACACCATGAGAGTTGGGATCAAAACTGCCAGAATTTCTGTAATACTACATGAAGTCCTAGATTTCCAAGAGTAAAACCTTGATGAATCAGACTAACTTCTGATTTATTATCGTCCCTCCCCCCATTCTAAACTACCCCCCTCACCCCCCTGCCCAAACCAAACAGATGGTGTTTCCCCTGCCCTGCTCGGGGCAGGCGGCTTGTTCAATGTCACCTTCTCTGCATAGAGTCAAAATTCTGTGCCCAGCAAATACCCCAGATCAGCAGGGGTTTCTGGACCGTGTGCTTGCACCTTGACTCCTCTCACGACTTTACCACGTCAGCCTTTCATTGCAAAGTCTCAGTCATAAAGGTTTCAATTTAAAAACCTGAGACATTCCATAGGAAAAGCTCTTCTGCTCATGGTGCCCCTTCTTGTTCTGGCTCAGTCAGCACAGGCACATAAAACATTCGCTGAAGTCTGGGGAAGATTCGGGGGGAAGGACTGGCTGGATAAGGAAAAGGTTCCATTCCCCTTCAGGTTTTTATTCCCTTGTCCAGTTGCTCAAGTGGGAGAGCCACGAGTCCAAACGAAAACCTCGTAGAAAGCTGCTTCGAGTACTTGTAGGAGGAGAGAAAGTGGAGCTGCCTCTGTCCATGTGAACATGGAAAATTAGAGTCTTGTTTGATCTGAGCCAAATGAAAAAAATCACATGGAGGAATTGACTTAGAACATGGATCGTGCTCACGTGTGGAAATCATCACACTCGAGCGTAGAACTTCCCGGTAGCTTTACAAGGAAAAAGTGTGTAAATAAATAGAATCAGAAATCCCTGAACATGAATGAGGGACTCTGGCAGCAGCAAAGCACCCAGCAAAAAGCAAATGTCATGTAAAAATTTATGTGTAAGGATTCTTTCAATGTAATAAGCAAATCTGTCCTCTTTCAGTTATGGCTGTTAAATACCCCCTAACAGCTTTCCTTTTGCCACTAGAGAGATGGAAGTGTCGCGATAGGTAACTACAGATTTTATCATAGAGCTGAAGGAGTACGATTATTCCATTATTTATCCTGGTGTAGCATCTGACTCTCCCTGTTTCTTTGCACACCTCAATATGCATGGTTTTTAAAGACCGTTTTCTCCCTTCTGTAAATTAAGGCCTCGTTTCTCCCTCCTGTATAGTTTTGGGATGGTTTGGGGTCAGCTGGTGGGTTTTTTGGTTCTTTGCTTTGTCAGTTATATACGGTACGAAGTTGCTATGCACAGAGCTTTTGTAAAGATAGCTTTTTTGTTTACTGTTTTTAATGGTCCTACTTATGGAAGAATATCTTGTTTGTAAAATGAATATGTCTACTTCAGTTTTAAACTTTAAATTATCCTAACAAAAAAATAAAATTTTTGTACTGTAAACAAGGGAGGGAATTATCTTACTTCCCATGTGCTACATCCTTCATCTTCTTCATGGGTTGCTTGAGGTACTGTAATTGCAGCAGTCACACTAAAAAGGTTCATTACCTGCTGTGTGACAGTTTGTCAGTTCCAGCTCACCTGTGAGAGGTCCCCCCACGGCTGGGTAGGGGCAGATGTAGATGCTGCTGGTCACAGGAGGCCACAGTACCGGTCTCTTCTCAGCACTCCTTTCTCAGGACCCCACCTTGGTGAGAGCTCAGTCCTTCTGGGGGAGGAAAGGAGGCAAATTACTCTGGAACGAGTAAGCCAGTGCAAGCACAGGGAAGACAGGGAACTTCTGCTCCCTCTGTAAGAGCATTGAGCAGAAAGGGAACAAGATAAATTAGCTTTATCTTGTTAACAAGAGTGCTGAAAAGCAGGTGGGGCTACAATAGCTGACCATCTAAACCAGGAATGTTCTATTTTCTTTCACTGGAAAGGCTCCAACAAATGGCAGTTTTCTTTGATGATGAAAGCCACTTTTATTGGCATTTTCTGACTAACACAAGACAGAATATGAGTCAGTGATTAAACCACTGCCAGATGTCAGCAACAGCATCTGAAAACATCAGGTGCTGACCAAAAGCTGAGTAGAAACCAGGGTTCTAGTAATCTGCTTCAGTTACTCATTTGGGGAGAACCCACCATGAGCAGGTGACCTTCCTCCCAGCCGCAAGCCCACGCTGCCCTTTAGAAACCCCCTCTGTCCCCTCTGAACAGAGGCTCATTCTGCTGAAGATCTGATTCCCTTGTTCCCCGCGCCAGAAACTCTGGCAGTGCAGTAAGTGACAGTTTTTGTGATAAAACCAACAGTTACTTTGAAAGAGATTCTTGGACTCTAACAGTCACCTACTGTTACACTCCAGCGAGGAAGCAGATGAAAGCCTGGAGATCAGCTGTTGTCTAAGGACTCTGTGACATTCACATGTGGCGTGTGCCGGTGATGACGTTACCAGTCACACCATCAGAGCTGTCCTGTTGTCTAAGTGAATCCAGATAAAACGCTGGGGGAAGGAGACACACAAAGTACCCTAGAAAGAGAGTTTCAGGAAAAAAATGAACTCCTAAATTCAAAAAAGCATACAAACAACTCCCTCCAACCCCTAGTTGCTCAGATTAGGTGGTTTCACACACGACTGTCTGTACAGAAAGGGAATCTCTATTAGAAACCCCCAGCAATCTCCAGGATCAGTTACACTGTCATGCTGAACCAATTTAATTATTGGTCTTGCCCAGTTCTTAAAAGCCAGTGTGGAAAGATTTCTCTTGGCCCACGTTAAGACCAATAAAGGCCAGAAACCTGCAGCCTTCTTAAACCCTTAATTCACTAAGTTTTACAGGAAGATGAGATTGTTCTTCCTTTGTACAACTGCTGCCATGACATCTCTCCCATCAGACACAGACAGGGGCCCTTTTCCACAGGTATCTGGAGAGCTGCTGACCTGGTACCAAAGAGCATTTCTCTTGGCAGTAGTGATAGACAGGGCCTCTCCCATGGGTGGCCAGTGAGAGCCCAGTTGGCCTTTGCCTGAGAGCCGCCGCATACACGGGCATGGCCGGGGGAGAAAGGCCTTCCAGAACAGCAGATTCGTTCCCACCCTCTTTGTCTCCTTCACAGGTCTTCTCTGGGTGGCTGTTTGCAAGAACTTGAATTTCACTTTAATAAATGGTGAAACAACAGCCACTCATTCAACCACTTACAGGGGCAGCTAGGGAATTGCCAGACCAGTTAAAATATTTATCTCCGTGACAACACACAGCTGTTGAGGTGCAAAGATCTGAAGCTTTAATCGCACCAGGTTATTTAAGTAGGAATGTCTCATTAACTCCGCTTGCAGGACTGGATTAGCAGACAGCTGGTGGCCAGAGCAGAGGGTGCAGACAGAGCAGCCATGGCAGCACAGTGTTGAGCCAACACCACTGGAGATAAGGGGAAGCTGGAAACCCAACACTTCCCCTCCCAAAGCAGAAGGCACCAAGATACCATCCCATGGAGGCAACTTAACAAGGTTGGGCAAGGCAGACACGCCATCCAGCTTCCCCGGCACTTGAGCAGAGTCACAATGGTGACAGAGACATGGGAATGGCAAAGCTCAAACCTGTCCAGTGCCAGCTCCTCTCCCTGGGGGAGCACGCTGCTTCCCTGGTAGTCTGTGAGATTCACAGTGCTCGGGGCAGCTCCTCCTGGCGCCGTTTTGCCTCTATTCTCAAACACAATCCAGCACGGACGCAGAGCCCAGAGCTCCCCAGTTGTGAGAGTAAGTCAGGAGCTAATGAGGCAGAGTTAGCTGCAACCTTGCCACCATTAAACCTTCTCTGGTGAACAGTGGGTCAAGGCTTAAGGAAGGGGATGCTGGGTAGAACTGGTTGGAAACAGCCCTTGGGAACATGGGAAGGGAGCGGGAACACGACAGGGGAATAAATAGCTGGCACAAGCGAGCCCTTGTCTCTTGGTAATACCACCAGCTCCCCCTGTTTACCAGCTCTAAACATGGCGAGACATGGGCAGGATCCAAATGTACCAATTTATGCCACCTCTAGATCTGGTCATAAAACGACTTTCCCCCGTCCTGCAAAGGCCACAAAACAAGTGGGGAAAACCACAAGTGTTGGGTTTCTTTTACGTTCCCATCGTCCCAGCAGGGCGACGCCGCACTGCCAGTTCTCATGCTCACGCCTGTGAAGCTCCCAGAGGCAGAGACATCCTAGGATAGAAAAGCTTCCTAAGTAACTTCCTGCCTGTCCATTTGCAAAGGAAGATCCCTGAAGATGCAAGCAGCTCTGCAGCACGGCACTGACGAGTGTGCTTACAGTTATGATTATTTCTAATCTAAGTCATGACTTTCACAGGACTCAGTTACGTCAGGGATTAACAGCTCTAACAGCAGAAGGAAATGAAGCTTGCAGTAGCAAGCAGGCCTGTGAGAACGCTCCAAATCTATTTTGGGGTGGCACCTTGCCTTGGTGAGGAATTCAGGCAGCCCTCCTTCTCTCGAGTCTGTGTGGTTTAAGCGGCTGCAGCAATATTCCGTGGCAGACCGATGGCAGACCGATGCTGCCGCAGCATCCGGATGGAGGAGGACTTCCCCAGCACTCCATGGAGAGCGGAGGAACTTGATTGAAATCTAGCAGCAGGGTCCCTATGACACTGCAATTGCTGTAGTCATTTCTTTGTCTTTAAAATGCCATATAATTGCTAATGTAATTAGTGATGTATACAGAGGGGCCCCGTGCAATTACCAAGTCCTAAGATCAAGTAATTAATGTTCTGTCAACAAAACAGCAACTGTTTCATTAACAACTGCCTGGGTCTGAAAACAGACCCGCTCAGAACGTTACCCGCTCAGCTGAGAGCTGCAGCAGCAGCAAATCCAAACCCCGACTGCAGCAGCAGCCGCATCAGCTGCAGGACGGAGACAGGACATGGCTCCCTCCACCCGCAGCGCCTAGGCACCAGCTTGGCTCACGGAGCCAGGGCCAGCATCTGTGCCTGCTGAAGGCCACTCCTGTGAATGATCTCAGTATTCAAACCCCACAGAGGGTTTCAAGAACCAGGAAAGGTTTGTTGTTTTATTTTGGGCAAGGCCTATGGTTTTGCTCTCCTTTCGACATGCTTCATATTTCCGAGCTTTCCTCTACCACCACCTGGGTGCCCACCCGACCTCACGTTCCACTCTCCTTCCTTTACAAAACCAACAGCTTTGCAAAGAGGTTCTGAACAGGGATTCACCTTACCCTTTCCCTTATCACTGTGACAGCCCACACTGCTTCCAGTGTTAACCAAACCCCCCCGGGGCTCTTGTTTACCTCCTGCCCCAATGCCTCTCTTGAGAGGCCATTTTCGAGGGTGAAGCCCAGACCCGCAGGGCCGGGCACTGGGAATGGTCCCCATGGCCCAAACCCACAACATGTGGGGCAAAAGGGTCCAGCACCAGTGCTGCCCTCAGCCCCCACATGAGCCCTGCCATTTCTCCCCCATTCTGGGGAGATTCCATCACTACTGCAGCCTCCCAAACCAGGCAGACTAACCTGCTCTCCCCATGTGCCCTCTCTCCATGTGCGGTAGCATCACTGGCGACCATCAACCGCTGCGGCAGAGGCAGAGGGATCAACAAGGATCCGCTGAGATTTGAAACACAAACAAGCACAAGGAACTCTAAAAGTATACAATTTTTCCTCCCGCTCTGCGCGTGTCATTTTATTACAGGGTAATTAAAGAACACTTGAAAATTGTGATTAATAGGCTTTTTAGCTTCAGAGAAATCACAGCTTTGATGTCAGTTGCTTAAACATTCCGTTTACTTTGCCATTGAGGAATGGAAGTACAGAAGGAATGGTGAGTATGGGGCTTTTCCTCCCTTCATTTCACACCTTTGGGGAACCTTTACACAGGCAACACAGATTAAATTCATGTGACAAACGCCACGTTCCCGGATGAGCTGAAGGACACCTTGCCTCATGCCTGCGGGGCACACACAGCACCTCTGGCTGCAGCTCGACCCGAGCTGGTACCTACCAACTGGGTGGTGCAGTGCTGGGGCTCTGTGGGAATGGCTCGGAGGCACTAAGGCACACAGGGAAACCTGTAACACTGCCAAGGGTCAGGCCCCGAAGCGATGAGCCCAAAGCCCAGCAGAAGTCTGGAGGCCAGCAGAGACTGGAACCCAGGTCCCAGGAGAAAGAACCAGTACGGCAGATTTCTGAGGGAACATATGACCTATCAGCTCTATATAAGCATCAGGTTCCTGATATATTTTTGAAGCATTATTGGCAGTGGCTTTAGTCACGGTTTGGTTCCACTCTCCACACAAACCCTGCCTCACACACTCTCCTCCCTCCAAGTACCTGTGACATGTTACCCCCATACGCAGGTTAAAACACGGGTGCATTTATTCAAATGCTCTCGGAAGCAAACAGGGGGAGGAAGGGAGGAAGAGCCAACTTTAATACTCTACAGTAGCACAAACCCCCTGGGCATAAAGCATCGTTCAGGTAGACACATCTGGTGAAATGCATCACATCAAATTAGTATCAGGGGTATTGAGATTCTAAGACGACTGGCAGACAATTCCCCTTCTAATGTGCTGCTTTTTAGATTGTTGAAGAAACTTGAATCCCAAATCTCCTGTGAAATGAGTGATACTAAACATGCCTGCTCAAATACTGAAAGTGAAGATCAAAGACGCAGTGTCCAAATTGGCTTTGCAAACAAAGCAAGCCCAGAGATCCCCAGGAGAACGTGGTGCTAATTTTATCAGATCTCCTTGACTCCTTCCTCCCAACAGTGTGTCATTTAAGAAAAATAATAATAATGAGAATGCTTTTCTCCCTGACTGTCAGAAGCCTTGTTGTGCGACAAACAGATCCATTCCCTTCTAAGTATATGCTTTGCAAGTCGCCTAATAGTCTTAATCCAGTTTAAATGAAAAATGAGAATGTTTGGCGCTCTGAGAGGTACCCACACCTCAGTCCCCGAGCCACACACACACAAACACACACACTGCCATGAATATTTCAATACAACTCAGCCCTTCAGATCAATACCAGCAACTCTCAAGTTCTATTGATTTTTCAGAGGTTTGGCTCACAAGGGTGATAAAATATTTCTGGAGTTATGAAACCTGAGTTAAGGAGCTTTTGCTGACAGTTCAGCATTTACCAGACACATCTCTCCCTCTGCCTCTGACCATGACTAAGCAGGAAGTCCCAGTAAGGTGGGCAGTGCCATCCCATCGGGCCCACCTAGGGTCAACACGAGGAGTCAGGGTGACAGGAGAGCCCTTTGGGTCCCTAAACTTCTGTTTTCCCAGGGAACCACTCCCCCTCCTTATTCCAGCACTCATTAGCCAGCGAGTGAAACTCCCTCTCAGTGTACCCCCGAGAGCTGTCACAAAGAAAGGGACACCATGGCAGACACCAAATAAAGCAACTCCCTGCTGAGGCAAGGAAGCTAATCCTCTCCATATGGAAAGGAAATATACTTAATTATGTATTTATGCATGTCATTGCAGGCTTATATCTTGTTTCACTTTCAAACACAACGACCCAAACCCATTTAAATAAAACAAGTAAACACTTCTGCCTACAACACGGCGAGCACGTGGCCAGTCAGCATTTCCCAAACAGCACCCAGGGAAGCCAGCCATGGACCATGGCTCCACCGTGTCAGGGCGAGCAGAAGGCAGCTGCTGGCCCTGAAGATGACAGCCGAGCTGAAGCAGCAATTTGGGTTAGAAGATGGAGCCTGTGGACTCTGGTTCCACTACTCCAACTCTTCCCTCCCAAGCAGGATCTGCCAGCCTGGGACCAAGGTCATTTGCTGGCCCCGTTGGATATGTCAGGCTAATAATGTTCCCTGCCCAGTGCCTCAGTTTACCTTCATCTCCTCGGAACCGTCCCGTCTGTTTAGAGCCAAGTCCCTTGGTGTAGGGACCAGCTGAACCATGTCCAGGCAAAGATCTGGCCTTCAGGACAGCAGAATTTACACAAGCAACAAACCCCATGTTAGAATCAGCCCAGGCAGCACCAGCACAGTTAAAAACCAACAAACACGTGTCTAACGTGAGAATTCAGCCCCTGAAATCAAAGGCAGTGCCTGCCACTGGGGGTACTGGGAGGCAGGCTGCTTGGCCATGGGGGCAAAAATCAGCCCAGAGTGAAGAGCCAAGGCTGGATTCAGCTCCCCAATTCATTCTGCACCTCGTTAACAACCCTACACCTAACGTGGCATCGAGCGCGCAGAACTGGGAGGCATTTTGTCAAGAGATGACTGCTTATTATTCCTTGTGAACAGAGAGCGGCATAACGGAAAACACGAGGTTAACTGGCTTGACCCGCGGAGGCGATGGAGTCCATCGCAGCCGTATTGATTCCCCATTGCTCCTCCAGCCATCCCTCCATCTTGCATTAGCTCCTTTGTTTTCAGGAATTAGGATTCATCTTTCATCACTTGAAATTTAAAGACCTTTCTCTTGGAATAACCTCATTAAGTGGGACAAGTCCTACAGACTCTCATTACACACCAGTGCCATCCCTCTCCTGGATGCCTATCAGCTGTTCATGGGCGTCGCAGGAAACAGGCCGGGTACATTCCAGGGGAAATGTGAAATTGCAGGGTGGCAATTAAGAGATATTAACAGCCTGGTCATCCAGACAGAACCCGGCTTTCTCTCCGCACCCAGTGAAGCAGATTCATCATTCCCCACGTTTCAAACAGTTTCCACAGCACAGCCCAATGAAACTGAGGGAGCTCCACAGCTGCATCCCAGCTTGCCACTTCCAGTATATGCTGCCCGATGTCAATCCCTCACCTCCCATGGCAGCAATACCTTTCAAGAGCCCGAAGTTAGTTAAAATCCACATCGAAAACCCACGTTGGCCATCTCTAATCAAATTACACTTCTCAAGCTGTTCGCTCCCCAAACCCCATAAAATGGTTTCTAATATTTTTCCCACAACCAGTGTTAAACCGTAATTGCTTGCTGTATCTCTTTGCCCCTCTTGAATAATTGGTGTTAGATTTGCCACTTTATAGTCCTTGGGAATGTGACCTGTCATTATAAAGCTTCTAAAAATATCAGTTAACACTTCACAACTTTCTCTCTCTCCTCCCTGACACAGCATGGATGTACCCTCCCCGAACCAGATACCAGATCTGCCTCTGAGCGTAAAGCCTTTCAGCAGTAATTCCTGCAGCCGTTTGCACAGTAACACCTTTAACATGCCTGGGGAAAGAAGGGCTGATCCTTAAAGGATGCAAACTGGCATAGCTCCCTGGGTTTAACCAGTACCTCGCTTTACTGGGCGGAGAGCTCACCATGAATCTCTATGCGCTGACGCCATTTAAAGGCTCCAACAAACCCCTCATCGTTCACAAGAAAAGGCTTTACTTGAATCCTTCATGGAAACCCAAACTCATGCAGTAACAACATCCGTTAACCAACAGATTTGCAGTGTAATTGGGGGCATAACTCTGACATGAGGTCTGACTGAAACTGAGAATGCGCCTGATCATCTCTCCAGTCTGGTCCTCAGTTTATAATCTCAGCACCCATCCCGCCGATGGGCCAAGATTGAGAAGCATGTTTCTTGACCAAGGATTGCCCAAGCTCTTTGTAAAAGATGGGTGTCATGCCCTGGCAGTGTTGGACTCCGTACCCGCTTCCTGCCAGCCTGAGTGGTTCCGGCACAGCCTCATCTCTTGGTTTACACACAGGAACCACACTAACACTCGTGCATGAAGCCCAGGTCTCAGGAAGGCGGGAGGAAGGAGAGCATCAGCTATACCCAGCATCGCAGCACAGCTCCACAGTAGG
Organism: Zapornia atra; assembly: GCA_013400835.1. Taxonomy (NCBI): domain Eukaryota; kingdom Metazoa; phylum Chordata; class Aves; order Gruiformes; family Rallidae; genus Zapornia; species Zapornia atra. The sequence goes on from VZTU01009948.1 coordinate 1,044,674, forward strand.
CTGACCCCATGGCCTTTGCCAACAGCCTTTAATACCCAGCGTTACACGAGTCCTGGCGGCACTTTTTTGGCGCTGGACAGGGCAGAGGTCAAGGTCTGGAATGTCACCGGGGCGGCTGCTCACCAGTAAAGACAATTAGGCGATTGTCCAGACAAGTGAGCTTTGTGCTGCCTGCGATAAGCACCAGTCAGCTCTGGAGGTGACACAAACAAGCTGCCTACCCAGTGCGTTTCCCTTTTCAGCCTCCTCCTTCCCTCTCTGGGATCTCTCACTCTGGCTCCGCCCGTGCTGCTCCCTGCAGCCCTCTCAGGAGCCAGCCGGCTGCAGCTCCAGCACAGAGTGCTCCTGCCACCCAGACACAGAGCTTGACCGGTGCGATCTCTGCACTCCAGCCTGGGTGCTCACAGGCATCGCCAGTACTGTCACAGCGTTCACAGGGAACCCCTCACTAACCGCCACTCTCTGGCAGGCACACATACCCACAAACTGTGGATCCCACCTCCCCAGAGAAAAAGTGAGACCGGATTCCCAAAGTCCAGAGACACACAGGAGCCACCAAGTTACAGCACAAAACATTCTATCCAAACTGCAGCTGCCTAGATGAATCTCTGTTCCCCAGCATCTCGGGCTCTGTGTCATATCCAAAGCATAAGATCACCCAAACAAACCTCTGCTGTTTGTTAGCTGTGGGGGGAAATTCTGGCGTGGTTTGTTTTACTGCAGAAGGCTGATAACGACATCTCACAGTCTGTAACACCTCTAATTCCAGAGTACTTTATCGTGGCCCAAGCTCATCAAAGCACTATCCCAGAACTAAAATCCCATTTACCCCAAGAGAATGGGCTCAAGGGATCTGCCAACTGTGGGCTGAACTATGACAATTTACATGCCTCCAACGCAGGAATTACCCGTCCTGCTCTACACTGAGAAGGAAGTGAGGCTTTCTGAGGAACTCAGACTCACACTCTGTGATTCTAGCTGTGTCCAAATCAAACAGAGGCGTGCACCCGGATCCAAAAGCAACAGGCTAGAGGCAGTCCCTCTTCTAGAGGTTTGTATTTTCATCCCTGTGCTACAGAGCCCAGGGCTTGCGTGCACGAGGAGAACCAGAACCACATGGGAAGGATGAGTGCATCAGCACAGAATACGCACGGTCCAGAAAAATCACCTGGATCATTCTTTTCCCTGGAAGCAGGTACACCATTCTAGTTTTAGACCTGGCAAGTTGGCACAAAGTCAATGTCTTAAATCCATATCTTGCCTCTGGGCTCACAAAAGGATTTGTGGAAATAGGAGCCTTCTCAAGCTCTAGAGCCTGTAGCAAAACCCTCGTGGGTGTCTGCCTTACCCAGGCTGGTTTATTGGACCCTTCTCAAGCAGAACTTGCAGCACACCATATCCTGGGAATCCTTCCCCCAAATTTCTAAGTGGGACTTTGGAAGAAATGTGTCTCTGGAGAATCCTCCTTGTGTTTTATGCTGAACCCACCCACGTGTAAAAGGAGGTGTTTTTCAGCCCCATGCTGTGTAGATACGATCCATAAAGCTCACAGTTCCCTCTCTCAGTATCTGCTCTCGCTGTCTTGATTTAAAGAGCTCCAAATAACTCGGGACGTAACAGCAAACTTCACACAGAGTGAGCATTAAGTGCGGGCGAATTCCCTCTTACATCACCCAAAGGCCAACTCTATCCCAGCTAAGAGAATATCTGGGACGTGTTTTATTTACATTCCTCAAATAAGGCACTTGGGCTTTTGGGTTCCTGGGGTTTGGGTTTTTTTAAACCGACTTTTGTCAGATGAGTTTGTCTGCAAATTTCTTGTAAAGCCCCGAACAAGTCCTGCTGAGCAAAGCCAGGTCTGCATTTACTATTCTCCAAGCTTCCAAGGCACTTTCTTGCACTATAACCACACCGTGACAGAGCAGCGACATAAAACTGAGGGAAATGAATCAAGGCTGTTAGAACCCAAACTATTAAATGTAGAACTTCTGTTTGTGAGCCTCTGAGGCTTCTTAAAGTGTTAAGGAACGTCACCAGTCACCACAATAGGAACCCTGAGTTGTTTAAAGCTTGATTTAGCACCGTTTCTTTGAGGTGCAGAGCCACTTAAGATAAAGCCCTGCCTTGCATGAAGGTAGACGTTTTATTAAAATGAGGAAAGAATGGCTCACTTGAAAAACATCTGTTCAAATATTTTTTGTCGTCTAGACCACTGATACAGTCAGATCCAGAGGAGTCCAACAAGTATTAACTACAGGCTTGCTAAGGGCAGAGAGGAACCTCGATGCAGGAGAAGTTCATTCATCCACCCCTCTGAAAAAGCTGCCCAGCAGGTCCTTCCAGGCCTCGGTGTAGTAACACAAACTCACCATCTCCAGCTGAGGTTTGACACGCAGTGCTGGCCTGATTAAAATATACTATAGCTTCTTTGAGGTGCCTGTCCATGTGTTTCTGGGCCCAACCAAGTTTTACTCTTCTGGTTAATAAGAACTATAAATATGACTGTTGCTACTGTGGGGACTGGGAAACTGTCTGTCTTAAAAATTAAGAGGAAGGGGAAATTTACACATGCTCAATTTGACTCTTTTTAATTTGCAAGAAGTAATTTATCTATGGAAATCGCTGTCAGAAGATAAAAAAGAGGGAAAAAAAAGAACATTCAGATAGAAGAAATAAATCTCTGCACTTATGCAAAGCAGTACAAGACGACAAGCTCTCAAAGCACATTACCCTGGGGCCTTCCAGATTTCGAGATGTGAGCCAGTCCACAGAGATGGAGAGAACACACACTGGCTACCATTTGCTTTAGCTTGGCTACAAAATCTGTCCTATAAGCATAGCATATAGAGGCAGGTCACCCACACAGCCCTGCAAGAAGAGCCTTTGCTCTGATATGATCAGGGCAGGATGCTCTCACTACAGTTCTGTCTGGCCCAAATGATCCCAGGAGGCGAAAGACCTGGCCAGAGACTGTCGGTTCTCTCCTGAAATGCCTGATGCAATAGGAATCTACTCCGAGGGTCATTTCTATTGCATTATCAACAAACAATAAGAGATGAATGTTTGTACAGCCTGTGCAGGCTTGAAACAGTAAGTGAAAGCCTCATCTTATATTGCTACTTCTGTAATATGTGTTAAACCAGCTTCTGTCGGTAGCAATTCTCCTGCACAAACGTCCTCCTTCCTTCATATAATTTGACCCCCAGGGCGTAAGAGCTTTCTCCTCTGCAGCTCTTGCCCATCAGTGCATCTTCTTTGCATCTCTTTTCCCCTTCAACTCATTCACACTCTCTTTTAAACTCAGCTGGAAGCATCTCTTTTCCCCCTTGCCCATGACTCTTAATTTCTCTCTCCCTTGGCAGTTATTTAACTCATTAACTGAATTAATTTTAACCCTAAAGCACTTTGGGTGAATAGATTTTATGAAAGATCTGATACAAAATAAAGTCTTGGGGGCCTTATGCCACTGTAGGTGCACAAAGGAGCCTTAGTGTAACTGAGAATCAGACCCTTATTTCACAGATCCTACACGGAGTTTAATCTCAGTGCGACTCACAGATTCCATTTAATGACAAAGTGGCTCTTTGATTGATAAAGGTCCCATGCCTCTGATGCAGACTAAATAGCCAAGCATCCTGAACAGAGGAAAAATTATTCTTGGATCTGTATGAAACAAGACTCTCCATCATTTTCCCACATACACCACTTAGAAAAATTCCTTTTTGTTTTAGAATGCTGTTTTATTAGGAAGTATTAAGAGCAGAGTAGGCTCCAACATGGTGCCTTTGCCTTTTGCTCTAAGAGGTGGCTGTTTGGCAGGGGAAAAAAACAGAAAGTCAACCTAGAAATAACATGGAAGTTGCACTACAGACTGTTTATTTTGCTAGGTACGCTGATGGCTTTGAAAATCAGTTAAGTTTCTCTTTCAGGTCAATTAAACTTTTGTTCAGCAAAATTGCACTGGAGACAAGAGTCTAAGAACACGAGGTATTGATTGTAGCCTGCTAGCACCCAAGAAGGGGCATTTTAAGCCAGCTGTGCCTAAGTGGTTTCTGAACCTACATTTTTCCACATAAATGCTCAGAAAGGAGGAGGGGAGCCTGCTGAGGTTCCAGAAGGGTGCCCACTGAAGGGAATTACAACCCTTCAGCACAGGCACGCTCCACAGACTGCCCCACGGTTCCCCACTCACACCTTCATGGGGTTCACAGTCTCTGAACGCAGATGTATTTACAAACACCTAGATATAAGGTTGCATGTCCTTCTCCAATGACGATCACTGTCCAGTGCTGCTCTTCAGCACTGTGAAACATCGCCCTTAATAGCAGACAACTTCCAATGCAGCACCGATTCCCATGGCACACTGTCTAGTACAATCACAAAGCTCAGCTTTAAAGAGCTTTTCTCCACCAATAAACCTCCATCACACAGCACGTGTTGAGGGGAGAAGAGAACACAGAGTGGCCCACAGAATCACACTCTGCTCCCCAGCGCTGCCATCCACTCAATAACCTTGGGCACATCACTTCCCCAGTGTGCTTCTCCTCCCAAGGCTTCCTTCCTCAGACCATCAGCTACCTGGGACAGGGAGAGCGTACGTGAGAGGTACACAGGCGTAACAGTCCCACCTTCCCACACCTAAATAACATATTGCTACTATAAACACACATACAAGCCCAGGAAGAGACGGGAATGCTCTTTCAGACACACATAACAGGGTCCTGTCTGGCTCCTGTCCTGTGTGTGGAAAGGAAAATTAGCATCTGTTTGAAAAGCCAATCTGGCACACGAATACCTCAGTCCATTTTTATTACAATACACTCATTTGGAAGTTTCATCAGCTTCTATAACAGAAGCACTCTGCTGATGGGTTCGGGAAAAGGGGAAAAAAAGGAGAGGGGAGGGGGAAGAACCTATCTCTGTCGGCTGCTAGCTCCTCCATTAGATACTCACACACTATAATCACGGGTGCTAAAGAACTTGCTCTCATCTTCTCAGAACAGATGACCTTGCAGCTCTTTCCTCATCTGTAATTTCTAGATTTCAGCTGATTTAAAAGACTGCTAAGAAAAAACCCACAGTTCATAGATCAGTGCCAAAGAGAAGCCCCTGTATCAGGAACACGTCTGTCTGTTTCTGATATGTGGAGCAAATTGACCCCAAATACAGCCCTGGACTCGTTGGTCGTTTTCCCTCGAAGCAGTAAATAAGGAGCAGGGCTGGGGAGCTAAGCCGAACTAATTTGGCCAGTTATTATTTGACTGAAAGGTGATACTGAACGTTTAAATGGTTTATCCCCTTCTTGTTAGTGGCATCATTCAATCAGGACTACTAAGCTTCCAAGTGAACGGATTGCAACTACCGAGGGAATTACTCACTCCAACCAGGAAATGTGGGGTTTGTTAGTTCAAACAGCATCTGTAGGAAGCTGGTAAACAACAGCTGAGATGATGAAATATCACATCAACTCCTTGCTTTGAAGTAAAAGATATTAAAACCACGAGTGTGCGAGTTCTTATTATAGCTTAGCCCCCCCCGCACGCTGATCCCCGAGAACCTGGCATGGTTGTTCTTGCTGCATAACAAGCTGTATAATAAAAATCCATAAAAATATCAACGAGGCACTTGAAAGTGACAGGAAAAAGCAACGGAGGCCTATTTCTGGTGATGCTGCCATTAAAGGCAATTTGTTACTTTATGCCTGGAATGAAATCAAACATCCTTCCAGGGCCAGAGTGACATATTTCATCTCAGAAACTTAAGATATGTTGTCACCTGGATGGGCACATTATGAACACTCAGAAGCAGAGCCACCAGCTCCATCTGTATGTGGGTCTGCGTCAGGCCATGTGTGTGTAAGCGTGAGAACAAGCGGCCATACTTCAGTATGCAGACTCGGGAGGCTCTGGCCTTACTTCTCCCCTTTGCAAAGGCATCCAGACCTCACTGTGAGTCACAGGAGTACAGAGCCACGCGAGGTGCCTCTGCCCTGGACATGTCAAAGTGCTGCAGGTTAAATGCCCATGATGTGTTTGCCCAAGCAGCGGAACACGGTTGCTCCTGGAAGGTTGGCCCAGCCCCTGAACACCACATGGCAGTACTGCGAATCACAGCACACACTTCTGGTATTCCTGTTACCAGCAGCTTTGGTAATTTTCATCCTCTCCAACCACAGTATCCTCACTAACCCTCACCCAACATCTGCTTTCTCTGTCTCTCCTGAATCCCCTCACAGTTTGGTACTGTGCCTCCCCTTTCTTTCCCAGCCAGTAACCTCTCCACCGGCTTCTTTGCTGAGCTAACAACTTGTGCCGTGTTTCTCACCCTGAACGAACAAAACACCTACAGCACCCAAACCACTGGGACAGGAGGGACCGGGCTTTAGTTCCAGGTCTCTGCTGCTCCTCCTGTGCAGTCCTTTCTCTCTCTAAGCTGCTCCCAGATAAAGTAAGTATAACAATTTACATCTTCATTTGCAAAGTGCTTTGAGATCTCTGAAAGAGCAGAGCGAAACAGCAAGCATGAATAATATATGAAAGCTACAGGACAAGAGAAGGGTGGTATTCCTGGCCCCAACATGCCCAGTAAAATGTTTTTACCTACATAAATATTTTTCCACAATAAATTATTGTTAATAACAGCCTTTTCCCTTATTATTTTTAAAGCCTGGAGCTTTAAAAATTTCCTGGTCAGGAAGATCTCTAACATCCATAACCCTGACAGTGTGGACTCTCTCTAGAGCTACTGTGCAGCCTCTCGCTTCCCTGTCACCTCCCCTCTCTTCCTCCTCTGTATCAGGGTAAAATAAGCATGTGCAGTCAGACTGAACTGACCATTGTCAGTCCCAGCCACCCTTACAGAGCAGAGTTCAGATGTGATAAAAGCAGATGCTCCAGAAACCCCATACAGCCTCATTCCTCCTGGTTTTTTCATGCAAAATTTTAACAAGAGGCTGCAGAAACGCAAGTACAAAGCCCATAGAGAGATGGGAGCCAGACACCACTGCTCACCTTCACCCCTGTCCCTCCATGTATGGAAGCTACAAAAGATCACGTTCATTAGCCAGATCCTGCGCATGTACAAGAGCCACAGACTGGCACCAGGTCACAGTGGAAATCCACACACATTGCCTGAGCAAACCAGGCAGCTGTGGCAGAACCTGCCTTGCACTACAGATGAAGCCGAGGACAAACAGGTCCCGATTCTGCTTGTCAGTGTAGAGCACAGGTTCCAGGGTCTGGCTGGAGAACAAGGCACGAGGAGGGCTGGACTCAGGACGGGCCTGACCCGAGCACTGCTGCTGGCACACAAGATCACCTCTCCTCTTCCAGCACAGAGCTGCTGGGTCTGATTCAATCAGCTTTGAAATGCAGAATGTGAAAACAAATCTGTTCAGGTTTCTTCTCCCTGATTACAAGACTTAGCACCTCCACAGAACGAGCACGGAGAGAAACACACACTCTGCAAATGAATTAATTAGACCTCATGAAGCAACGGGTAGGCTTGGAGGAGTGTCTTACCATGCAGTTTCCAAAGTAACAATTGGGGGGGGCAGGGGAGGGAGAAGGAAAAAAGAAAAAACCTGCATTCCCCAGTGCCCTAAACCTGGAAAACTGGAGCAGCCAGGATGGAGAGAGCCATACATGTGTCAGGGCTGACACACAGGTCCTAAGGAATGCACACCTATTTGAGTGACTGCAGTCAGCTGTCAGAACGTGCTGTTCTTTCACTTTCCCCCTTCCCCAATCTAAAGGGATCTGCCTGCATTATGGGGCTAAAAGTAATGCAATAAAACAAAAATTTCAAGTTTCATTTGACTCTTGTTGCTCTGTACACCAGGGCTGCATGCTTTACAAGTCTACCAGAGCGAAATAAAAAGTAAGACTTCCTGTATGTCTGCTCCGCTTCTCCTGTTATGAGGCAGAGAAAAAAATAATCAGTAATTGCTTTACATATAAACGTGAAAACATATAAATGTGAAAACAATTTTAGAAGTCCCTGGTCCTGCATCAACATGCATATGTCTTTCACCATCTCTGGGCTGCACAGTATCATAACACGTAGGAGCAGCGGTGAAGGGACGGCTTACACCACAGCTCTGCCTCAGCCTGTCTGTATCCCAGCATTTGCAAATTTACTGGTTCTCCCTTGAGGCTTTTCTGGGGGTGCTGAGGGCCCTACAGCTTTGCTTTGCTTCACAAGGCGGAGCCAAGTGAAATCTAGGAGCATGTCCCCTGCCCTGCTCCCCTCCAAGCCCCAGAGCGCAGCAGAGGAGGAATCCAGTACCCAGCATACAGCACCCGCACTGGACTGGTTCAGGCACCAGTGCTGCTGGGCTGTGACAGTAATGAGGGAGGAAGAGGAAGAGACACAGCTCCCTGCACTTTGTTATATCAGCCAAAAGGAAAGCCAGATTCTGGGTGGCTGATGTGCAGACAGTCTTGCACCCAAACACCTGAATGGGTTTAAAACCATTCAGTGGTACTGTTATTTCAGTGCTAAGCTGTCCACGTAAACCAGCCCTGTGTTCTCCTGCATCCATCAACAATAAAACATCCACTCACCAAGAAAAAGGAAAATCAGCAGTACGCAATTAAAAATATTTCTTTTAAGTAGCAGTAACCTGTCTTTTCCTTTGGCAAAGACAGCCAAAAGCTTGTGTAGTATACACACAACAAAAATAAACCCGAGTAGACGCTCTCCTCACGCTTTCAGAAGGAAACCCTGGGGACCCGAGTGCCACTTGAGGGAGAAACAAAGCACTTACCTCTGTGTAACACACTGCTGGAAACTGGCTGGAAAAACCAACCCCAACCCACCCAGACAGCCCTGCACCCCACTTCTACCTCCGCAGCAGTACTCAAAGCTCTTTGAAAGAGGGCTGAAATTCCACACTCATTAATTACTGCACTGAGCAGCACGTAGGTGTGCAGCCAAGGCTCTGGGTTTGGTCCCCAGTATGTCCGAGGTCGCTGGAGCCAGCCCGCTGTTACTAGGGGGGATCTGCAAAGTCCTTGCACAGCTTTCATTTCTGAAGCCTGTCTCGAGTCCTATCACATGAGAACAGCAGTCCACAGGTATGGAGGGGCATTTTCAACACAATCACCAACATTTGCACACACTCTAGAGTGATTTTCTTCGCAAAGTCCTTACCCCTTCTGGCTCCCCTCTCATTCTTAAACACATCAACTCATCACGTCACATCGAGGATTAAAATACACCCAGTGACATATTCAAGTATCTGATCCAAAGACAAAGGCCTCCCTGAAGGTGCTGCAGCTTCAGCTTGGTGAAGCTGCCAGCACATGATCTAACAAACATATTTTGTATAAAGATCTGAGCAGGCAACATATGAAAAGCCCAAGTCGTGGGGAGCTCAGAAGCCATACAAAATGAAAAACATTTTATTCCTAAGGAGAGCATAGAAGATCAACAGGCAAACTAAGCTGGACTTGAACTTGAAACATCCTGGAGTGCTTGGGTGCCAAAGGAGACAGACTGAGCCCTGTCCAGAATGCTTAGGGCTCTGATTTAGTGCCCAATGAAATCAATTATTGATTTCGGTGGGAGTTGGAAGATGTCTTCTGTGAGTTGCCCAAAGGGATACAGGAAGTTTATGGCAGAGCTGAGAATCAACCCAGACCCCAGACTTTCCAGTTTACCATATGTCCATCTGTCCTTTTAAATTTTGCTGTATCCCTTTTAAAAGCCATTCCCCCACCTCTGCCCCCCTGCTCTGCTAGGAAGAAGTAGATGGCACTTTAACTCTCCGAGCTGCGCTCTGTCAGCTCTCTTGGCCACTTGGGATGTGCTGTCGCTTCCATGGAAACAGAATCATGAATCTTTTTCCCAGGAAATGCCTCCAAACAGCCTTCATTTTGTTTTGTTGTTGTTTCTAGGCAAGCCTGTGCACACATGTGCGCTGCGGCTGTAGGACTTCTGCTGCTATTTCACAGAGGAACCAAATCAAGCGCTACTTTAACATAAGAGTACAATATTCTCTCTTTTTCCAAAGGATCTCCCCACTTCTGCCCAGACCTTCTCTGCCAAAGCTGGTCTTGCAGTTTGGATGGCATGCAGGTAATAAAATATTCACCGGTTAGTCTGCATCTGGCACAGTCAAGAGGAGCGAGTTCTGAGGAAGGAAGGGAAGCTCCACCGCAGCAGGCCCGTGCTCTCACGCTACACGGCACCTGCTCTCACCGCGTGGGCCAGCGCAGGGCCTGGACTGGAACAGGAGAGCAACTGTCTGCAGCTGGGGCTGATCCTACAGTTTGAAGCTGGAGCACCACAGGCTGAACCAAGCCCAGAAGCAGCAGTGGAACACGCACTGACTGATGTACAGCCAGGCAGGTCCTCCTACACCTGAGGAGCCCACGGAAAAGCATTGAGTTTATCAAGTGGCTCTGCCGCAGAGACCAGGAGCAGCTTGACACATCCAACAGAGGCTTCTCCCCATTGGCACCACTTTGCAGAGCCCCCAGCTCTGAGCCGTGATTTACCTCCAAAAGGACTGCTCCAAGTCAAGACCTTTTTTCTTTAGCATTTCAGCCAGCCCATCAGCACCCCTCGCTTTCCCCCCAGAAGATCATTTAGTCAAAAACTTTTAAGTTGGGACCCAGTCATCACAAAAAACTAGAATTCAAGTGTTTAGGCTTAATTTTGCAATTCAACATGAGAGAAAAGACATGAATAAAACCTGTTCATTTACCACAGAAGTGTGGGAAAATCAACTGATCTGAAGGGGCTGAAGAACTGAAGTAGGAGACACGCACCCCATATCCCCTGGGCCCCAGGTCCAAGTGCAGCCCAGCAGGTAAGAGAGCTGACAAAGTCTGCAGATCCACAGAGGGGACCAAAGCAGAGAAGGACAGCGTGGAGGCAGGCTGCCAGCACTTCTGTCTCCACTCAGTGACAACCACAGAACCTTGACAAAGGTGATGTTCAGCAGGGACCGGCATAGAGAACAGCGGTGTTCTGCTGGCCGTTACACTAAAGTGACTCCAGGCATTGTGTAACTCCACTAGAGACTCTGGGTGAAGGCTGGGTGCTCATCCTCCATCTATCTCACGGACAGCATGAGTAGTAACCCTCTCCCCTCTTCTCCTGGTCATCTTTCCTCCTGTTCAGGCTAACTCTGGAGGGTACACACTCAATGTAACTTTCCAAGCCCGAGTGGCACCGGCTGTAAGAAGCGTTCCTGCCATGGGCATCCTCCCAAATCGCCAGGCTAATGCTGAACCAGGCCTTAGCACATGACTGCAGCAGCCCTTCAAAGCCCAGAGCGATGCAGGCCCTCGCCATAGCAGATGCCTGATCTTAAACAGCTACACAGCACATTCAGCAGTGCCCGAGGTACCACACACTCCTGGTAGAACAGCTTAGGAAGCCAACTCCCCCACGAGAAGGGCTAAGGACACAGGGAGGCTGTGTGTAACGGGCACGGAAACTTCGCTCTGTCCTGTCCTTGCACCAGCTTATGATGTACAACAAACAATTCTGGCTGCAAAGGAGAATTCTCCCACTGTTCCATCTGCAATGCCAGCGCGATCCACGGAAACCGTGTTGGTTTCATGTATCATAACAGCCCCAGGGAAACTTTACTCTTTCTTTATTTCATTCCTAGCTCTCCCTATTTTTTCCTCCATTCTGCAAACAATTAATTATAAAGCTACACCTAAATTATAAATTACCAACTTTAGGGGAAAAAAATTTACTTAAAATTCTGAAAGGCTGCTATGTCAGGATGGGAGAGAAGCAGCTGTTTTGGAAATGTTGCCTTTTCCTTTGTTCCGAATGCTATTTAAACATTGGCAGGGGGCCTCATTAAAGATGAATCGATGAATTAGTAAGTAGTGTTGTAGCCAGAAGAGACAGCATGTGCTCCTGTGGTGAAAACAGATTTACACAAAAGAAAGGAAGGGGGTGGAGGGGGGGGAGAGAAAATACCCCATTTCAATGTGTAACAAAGTCGGTGTTTTACAATATTCTATCAGAACTGCACCAATCCCAGGCAGGATCCATCAGAATTTCCAATATAAATTCATATTTGGGGAGAGAAGTTGGAACTGGATGCAAAGTTTCCTCTGGGCTAAAATGTAATAGACAAGTTTTGAACCCTAGAGCATTTTAGTTACCAAAATGTTATGAAGTGTGAAATAATAATAATTAGGAATATAACATGGGAATCACAAACCACAAAGATACAATCCAGCTGAAAAAGCAGACAGAGATATCAGATCAGCTATCACAACTGATGTATGCATGCATTAATATGTTAATAGCACCTCACTTTTGGCACCAGACTTCAATGGAAGTCTGGGAGAAAAGGATCAGCTTTAGCCCAGGAGCTGCGGGGGTTCAGGCGTCCAAGGTGACGCGGTGTGAGCTCCAAGGGACAGCCCAGAGCAGGGCTGCTTATCCGACTCTGAAATGCAAACAAGTCAGTGAAGACAAAGGGCCCATGGCAGCTCCTGCCCTCAGCACCATGCCTACTCCTTGGGCCTTTCTCTCCTGCTCCAGCACCAAGAGAGGCAGAACAGGAGGGAGGAAGATTTCCACACCAGCTGCCAAGTCACCCACTCACGGGCCGTGCCCGCCTCCTCCTGAGCACCCCTCAAGCAGTCACCATCCACCCTCTCCTTTGCCTCCGAAACCTTGTTACCGCTGAGCAGAAACGAAGAGCAGGACTGTGGCTCTAACCAGCAGACACCAGGCACAGGCATCCCTTCAATCCTGTGCAAAGAGAGCTTCACAGGACTGTTTCTGCAGAGTAATACCTGCTGCAGAGTAATACCTGCTGCAGAGTAATACCATGCAGCTCTCCATTGGGAGGGTTCTCAGCAGCCTGCCAGGCAAGACCAAACCACCGTTCACAAGTTACTAGAAGCTGTGTTTAAGCAAATGGCAAAGGCACAGACCTACTCACTGTGTAACCCAATCCACGGTACTCCATCAGGCGTTATTTCTCTAATAACAGTTTGGCCTCTGCCCAACAAATGGAAGCATGAAAATGTAGATGGTGTTTTTAGAAGACTATAAATGGATGGGAGGAAAATAATCGATCATTATCACCTGTGAGCTGTTCTTAATTATTCTCCCTTTGTGCACTGCACAGGTTACATTAAACACGTACACAGCCCAGAGAGCATGTTAAATAACTTAGATTTAAAAAAAAATACCCAAAACCCTGGAACAAATACAATTACTAGGTTCTGAAAAGGGAGAATTGAGGCATGAAGAGGTTTTGTGATTTACTCAAGGTCACCTTAGGAATCTCTAGCAAAGTCACAGCCTGAATCTAGACCTCTCAAATTCAACGCCTTCACATCTATGACCTATCCTGCAAATAAGAGACTTAATCAACTACCAAGTAAACATCAGATTTCTGAGAGACTCCAGTGGGTTTTTACCCCATATATATATACTGCTCCAGCTTCCAAGACTCCAAATCAATTCAGATCCATCGCTATTAATAAACCTCAAGAAGAGTCCTAAAAACTTGCAAGACATTAGTTGCTCTTTTACAGTTTCTAGAGAACCATCTATCCTACTTCATTATGTATAAAGAGTCAGAATTTTCACCTCCTTTATGTTGTTATCCACATCAGGATCTGGAGCAAATAAAAAGTAGTGTCATTTGTGTCTTGGTTACTCAAGGCTGGAATTCCTCTGTTGTTTCGCTCAGTTGGACTCGATCCTTACTGATCCTCTCCAACTCAGTACATTCTGTGATTTTAAATCATTTACTAATTCAGATGTGGTTCAAGACACTTTGCATCTGATATATTTTTCTTTTCTTAAAATGCCTTTGAGCTGAGCACTGCCTGAATTACTGACAGGAGAAACTGAGCCAGAGAGCAGTCAGAGCTGCAGCACTGAGCACACGTAACACATGAGCATCCTGAGCTGCACAGGGACTCCAATGCTCTCACTGCTCACTGGGGATCCCAAAGCAGAGGGCAAAGCTGGACCAGAAACAATGCTGTACCAGGGCACACCTGGCTTTTCACCTACACTGGGGCTACACACAGGGTATCAAAGCTCCTTACAAAACCCAGCGCTGCTCTCCTGCTCCCAGGTGACGACAGCTAGCAGTCTGTGCTAAAGGTGGAGAGCCATCGGCTGCGCTTCCCTTCGAAACCAACTCGTGAGATCTTCATGTCACTTTAAGTTTGTTATGAGAGATATTAAGAACAGGGGGTTTTTTTAATTAACTCTATGTCCCCTGACTCCTCCCCAACTGCTTTTGTGCGTTATTATTCACGGTGACTCCCCGTGACCGTGACCCAGATTCTCGCCGACACAGAGATGTGATCAGGCAGAACTGAGACCATCAAGAAGCAAGACGAGACTCCCGGGCGCACGTTGGGTACAACACCTGACCTGCCTTGATGGCTTAAGCTGGAGCAGCCCAGAGGAGACTCCAGTAAGGCATCGGTCTGACCTGACACAACAGCGCTGCCAGATCTCCTCTCCAGCTTATACCACACGCCTGTACAGAACCACACTAATTCAGAACCTCCCTTCATGAATGCCTGTCACTGGCAGCAGAGTCCCATCCCTTTGGGCCACCTGGGAAAAGTGAAATGGTACAACACAGGAATGATTTGTTCCATTTGCTTCCATGGCAAACAGCATCACAGGCCTTAAAAATCAAATTAATTACCTGCAAAATAAAATAGCACTTAGCATAAATGAAGGGAAGATATCTGGCCCATAAATCACACTGATTTAAACGCGCTACTAAAAAAATCAGGGATGGGGAAAATTCTCCACCAGACTGTTTTCTAGCTCAGACTAAGGATCACCAAGAGGAAAGCCAAAGATAAGAAGAAATCTGAATTCCTGCAATTATTTAAATCACACAGACAAAAATGCTAAAAAGAACAGCTGGAGAGCACAAAGTGGGCAGACAGATAATCAGGCATTCAATGCCAAGGAAATTTGGGGGCTACAGCCCAGAAACGGTTAATGTGTTATTGCAGCAGAACATGCCTAAAAATTAAATAAATAAATGAATAAATCTTAGCTCACTATTCTTCTAAACCGACATGGCTTCCACTCAAAACGTTCGTTTCAGAGCACTGCAGCTCCTCTGCCTTTGCTGTACTTTCTCTAGGTAGGGTCATAAAAAAAATATTGTACCTTAAAAAAAATGTACTTGAATCTATTGATTTCTGCTGTACTAAAGCCCCTGACATTCTGGCGCGATGAAGATATTGCTCTGGACCCTGTGTGCCTCCTCATACTTCTCCTCTGCTTATGAGGGTCTCTAAGGATGGTATTAAAGATATTGTAGTTCCCACTTTCCGACTCTGGGATATCAGCGAGATTCTCCTGTGTAAAGAATAATTATCAGCACTGCTGTTACCTCTAGTAAGTGTGTAATTACATGCTCTGTTTTGTGGGCTGTAGGCTGTGCAATTTTAAATTATACAGTAATGACAAATTCTCCCTTTTTCACCACCTTCTTCCAAATAATAATAATCATCATCACCACCAACATCATAATGAAAGAAAGAAAACCTTCTTCTCATGTTAGGATTAGCAGTTTGCATTTGGTTGTGGATTTATTTTCTTCTTTCAGACTGAAAGGAGCTTTGGAATCTAAAATTTCTGCTGAAAAATAGAAGGAGAAAGCTAACAGAAAGAGAAGTGGAATGAATAAAAGCACAGAAGGGGAATACAGAAGAAGCCTTAATGCAGAGAGTGAGCACGCAGGCATGGACTGGTTATCTGATTCTGTTCATCCACCAGAACCTGCCCTGCTTTTATTGGAAGAGCTGGTCAGTAACAGGAGCCTGATGCACACTGGAATCCCTTCCCGAAAGTGGGAGGTATCTCTGCACAAGCCCTAAATTGAGATTTCTCCACAGAAAGAAATCAGCACTCAGCGAAGGAAATTAGCCTGACCATGATAAACAGCGTGTAGTGCAAAGTGCGTGTAATCAGTTCAAGAGATCAGATGTCAGAGTGCTCCCTTGCCTGTCCCTTGATCATCACACCAATTAGCGATTAAATATTAAAACAAGACCACTATATATGTGCAGAGATTGCTGGGAGCTATCAGAAGTGTGCTTCTGTGCCCACACAAAGGCAAGAGACACGTTTGTTGGCAGGCCAAGCCTGTTCAGGTAACAGGGAGTACAACCCAAACGCATTTGCAGCCGTGCAAAGGCCACATCTATCGGTGCGAGAGGAGAGCCTTTTCTCTGTGACCTGAGCAGCACATCTTCAGCGAGTTCATTTGTCTTCGAGACTTAAATCAGTTTACGCTTCCTGAAATCGGGTTCATAACTCTGATTTTATTTTTCTGCTCCCCCTAAGGTTTGCATATATTCATGTGCCCTTTAGGGAAGGTTTTCTAGTGATTACCGGGGAGAAACACAAAAGGGACCAATATAAATCCACCTTCCCGAGCTCCAGGGTTTGCATTGGTTCATTTCCATGGTTATTTCAGGCACAGGGCTGGCAGGCAGGCCTGTGGAACTCAATGGTTTGGATACAGACCTCAAGTAACTGCTACAGGAATGTTGCAATCAACCTCTGGAATTCAGGATTCCCAGCTCTTAGCCCAGCAGTCCACTGACCGGATTAACTGAGGTATCTCAGGTTTTCCAGCTCCCAGTGGGGATAATCCTGCCTGGAAACTGGTACAGCCCACGGCATTTGGATGTTGGAAAATACATGTAGCTTTTATAGCTCTTCCATTAGACCTGAGGCAAAAAGAATTCTGAGGTGTCCCGTTCATTGTCTTCTGGATCAATGTAACTAGATTCCACTTCTTCTAGCCACTGTGTCAGAATACTGCTGAGAGGGAAGGCAAGGAGGCAGCTTGCAGTCACCTCCCACTGGCAGTCAGTGAGGTTTGAGGACCCTGGAAAATTCCCCTCTGTGACATGTATGGGACTAGTTAGGTCAGACACAAAAGAGAAGAATCAAACCCTGAAAGAACAAGGTGAGGGATGTGCACGACTGGGACACGAAAAATAGGAATTAAGTCAAGCATGCAAAATTGTCATTAAAATTTACCAGGCCAGGGACTAAATACGTGTCTCTCCCTTACAAAGCCTCATGGAGAAAGTCTTATAAAAATTAACAGGCACCGAGTCAATGGCAGTCTACACAAATAAAACTGGGTGCCACAGAAATTATTCCAAAATCTACAAAGAAAGGTGAAGTTTTAAATGCTTTCTTTTTTAAAGTGCTTGCATTCTAATTCTGCAATAGAAATAAAAGTTTAAGAAAAGTCCAGAATAGGAGATAACTTGTAATTACACATCACGAAGATACGAGCATAACCCGATTACTGTTGGACAGCTGATCTTTATAAAACCGGTACTGCATCCATTCACAGCCCCACTGAAAGAAGCCCCAACGTATCTGCAGGCAGACACGCCGCTCTCAGCACTCTCTGCATTCTGCTGCTTGGTCAATAACGTTTCCCTTTCACACTGATACAAGAAAAGCTCCAGATGCCCAAGCCCAGCCTCGCGTAACAACAGACGCCTGCGCAGCTCACCGGGCGTGCTGGGGGTGTTTCATCCTCCCCTGAAGAGTTAGTATTGAACATGGCCAGAGGCAATGGGCCTCCCGGATCAGCAGCCTGTCCACTCTGGCAAGTCAGATGCTTGCCACAATTTTCAAACAGGGAAGAGATTTAGGTAAACAACCCCCCCACCCCCTCACCGTGAGACAGGGCAGATCAATGCATGGCCAAGCAACGCAGCCGTCTGTACCCACCCACTCTGTAACACAGAGCAGACAAGGTGTGACAACAGCCTGAAAGGACAGTGAATATCCGAACAGATGCGGGTGGAACACAGGCCCGGGTCCCATCCGACACTGCCTATTGATAGCTGTGCTTTGCTTTCACTGAAGGCATTCTGTTCCCATATGGGTAAACACAGATACCCACAAAAAAACAAAGCTAACGTGCTGCAGGAGATGCCCACATTCTGTTCTTTTCTACTGGCAAGAAAAGAGAATGCTGCCATGCCGTGCAAGTGGCCAGCAGTGTTACACACCCACCCCACAAGAGCCAGCTCTCTGTGCCAAGAGCTGTTTCAAACCTCTCTGGGTGATGCACTGGAAGGATAACCTGCTGGGAGGAGCGCTGCACCTGGGGAGGGATGGACAGGAGGGGACAAGATGAGTAGAACACGAAACCGAAACCATTCTGGAAGAAATTATCAAAGCAGTTTTCTACAGTATGACACAAGCTTTTCATGATCCTTACAGAGCAGGTTGCTGTCTACACCAGCATTAAATTCTGGGCTTCCCACCCACCCGCAATTCCAAGAGGTTATGTGGTCCAGCCAAGGAGACCCTGACCCACGCCCAGGTCCTCTCTCAGCCATCCCCTGACTGGGAGCTGTTCGGGTACGGGGCTCTTCTTGGGCACACAGGGGACAATGTAACAGAATCTTCATTTCAGAACTAATTTGAGCCGTAGACATGATATCAAATAAGCTCTTTCAACACATTTGCTGGTAGACTTTTGTTCATAATTATTTTTAATAGGTGGGACGACATTTACATGACTGCAGTGTTCTTCAAACTGAGGGGAAAGGAAGGGGAAGAACAAACCTCTTCAAAATGTGTTGGACAGATTCAGCTCCTCTCTTCCAACTCGGGGAAAAGGCTGTGAAAGTTCAGATGTGGAGGATTTCTGTTCCTCTCAGAAACAGAGTGTAATCCAATTTCTTTGTTACTTACAAGGACGGTTTTGAACACCATCATCAGGCTTCACCATCCTTTTCTTGGGGTTCACATTTCAGATTTGGAATGGATCTCTCTTTCTGGATTTTAATTGACAGTGAAAACCTGATTTCTGAAGCCAAGGTAAGGTAGTGAAGGTAAGTGATCAAAACACTGCCCCTGTAATAAATCACTGTAGTCCAGGTCACGGTTTGGAGTGTGAATGCAGCGTTCAATAAAGAAACACACTCCACCTTTCAGCTCCAAGCCGACCCCAGCTAATTGACCTCATTGTGGTCCCCCCATTAATCATTCTGGCACGAGGGGCAAGAGGCAGCTCCACTGCATAGACTTGCACGAGGTGGGGGTGGAAATAAAAGATGAAATCATAGACGATTCTTCCTTAATTAACTCATCAGATTTCCTGTTTTGCTAGATGTCAATATTTTAGCCATGGAATATCAGCAGCAGTACACATGGTTTGTCCAGTTTGCATTCACTTAGCCCATGGATGCCCAACACAGCAAGTAAGAGCATTTGGGAGCAACCTCCTGGTACAAAGACACGGGAGAGGACAGTAAAGCTGCACCAATGTTTGACTGCCCAGCACAAACCACACCATCCATTCGTAAAACCTTCACATCCAATACTCTGAGCCCAACTCCATGCACGACCCTGCTTGCACTTACACAAACCAGGGCAAGTGAAAAGACGACTAGATCTGCACGGGGTTCCTTAGGCACGTTTTGTCAAGAGAACATTGTGTGAGAACACACTGGAAAGCCATGAAGCCAGCCCTGGGCTCGCCACGTCACCTCACCGCAATCTGCATTCAAGATGTAAAAGCACCTAGAACTAACATCACCTGAAAGATTATCTATTTATCTAATAATTGAGAATAATCACCTAGAGACTTGGTTGCCATGCCTGTGTGAAGAATATCTACAGCTGACTTAAGGAAACGCCTGGGTAATGTACTGCTAAAGTCTGTAGACTGTGAGCCTGTGTTTCATTTCCCAAAGAAAATGAATTTTTGGTTCCAAATTGGTGATGTTAACAGTGTTACTTAGGTGTCCAGACACCTCTACGAATCAGGGTAAAGAAGACTTTGAGAGCCAATGGAATTTAATCCCTGAAGTCTCTATTGAGAAAAGAACACACAAGCACTTTCTAATTTTTATCCTGTGTTTTATTTAGGATTACGCCTACTTTATTTTCATGTGGTATAAATCTGCTTATAGGCTGTGAACAACATGATCTAACTTTAAAGTGGCCCTGTATCAAGTGCAGGATTGGAGCAGATGACCTTCAGGCATCCTTTCCAACTTAAATTATCCTATAACTCTGTTAGAAAATGTTTTAAAAGGCAGAAATAAGCCTTTCAAGCGCCGAATTTGGAGCGATCTCAACACAAACACAGGATTGTTTGTTAAATCACCAGGAATTTCTGGGGAAACAACCACCACTTACCTAAGGTTTTCAAAGCTACCTAAAACATTTACTGAAAGCCAAGTATTTAAAGTGAATAAGGAGCTCAAAACTTGTGTACACATTCACAAGTATCAGCCACAAAGAATACTAACCACATTCACAAATCACTAAAAAGCCAGGAAGAGGATAAAGTACTTCAGAGCTCTACAGCCTTGTCCTTCGTGCCGTATGTCATACTGAACTTGCTCCCCTAAGCGAGCACTAACAGCTTGCAGGGATTTCGCAGAGTAGCATCCCACCAAAACTCAGATTTGGAACCATCTTCTACCTCAACCAACTGCTACAGTACGTGAGTTCTAGGAAAGGACAAATTTCCAGACAGCTGGCACTTGATTTTCAAAGAGCCTGAGTAATTGAATAGCAGAGTTACTGGGAACAAGAGTGTCAGTATTTCTGCAGATCAGGTTCCTAGCCTGAGATGTCTGAAGACATGCTCCAATCTTTCCTGAAAGATTCTCCTTTCCATCTCCATTTTTCTCCATTTACAGTGACTGAATGCTTGACTGCTTCCCCGCTAGCGATTCAAAGGAAAGGACAATCCCCTTGGAGCACGAGACACAGAACCTATTAATAAGCAAATGGAAAGAGCTGGCATATATTCCTCATTGTTTAATTCCTCAGCCACTAGAGTCTGAAGCACTCCTCTCCAGGGCCTCAGCCACGTAGAGTCAGTGTGGGAGATGACTTAATGCTATTGTCTTGAGCGAACTGTCTCCAACTCTCACACACAGCAAGGACTGGCCAGGTGAAGGCGCAGACAGCTCTAGGTTTTAGGGGAAGCAGTCTTTCATCCTATACATGCTGCCCACACCTGGGCAGGATTCAGTTTTGGGGGTGAGCAGGAGCACAGAGCTTTAGGGAAATGACACGCTCTGCAGAACTGATGAGCTGTGTGAAGATGGCTGGTGAGAAGATCAAGCCCTTATCCCCAACTGGAAAACTATCACTTCAGCTTGTGCTTCTGGGGCTGTCTTAACTCTCTCCTCCTTCCAAACTGAGCCTCCCCTCCTCCTCCTGCAATACTGAGCAGCCTGAAGAGATCTCCAGTGAATCCTGACACACCCCTTCCTCTCTACCCACCCCCTCTTTTGGGGATAAAGGGGGGTGGGGGGCACTTTAGTGTTGCGTTAGAATTTGCAGAATTATTTCCATTAGGGAAAAAAAATAGAAAGGAGAGACTTTTTCACTTTTTATGGTGAAAAAGTTTTAGTTAGACACACATCACAGGTTTTGAATAACTACACGTAGGTCTGACCAACAGAAAGATCATTCACTGGGAAAGGCACGCTGGGTTGCACGCCATGCTCGAGGGGAGAGAGGCAGTGCTGATGTGCTCACCTATTTCTCCATCTTACAAGCACTTTCACTTCCACTGCCCCTGTATAAGAGGACATTGTTCTGCCAAGCAACAGGAAATATCGGTACAACAAAATCCAAGTAGAGGAAAACACGCTTTCCTTTGCAGTGTAGGTACAACAGGTATTATCTGCCCGAGATTCATCTTCTGTTCAACAGGTTGAATATTTCACCATCCCTTCCTTAGAGTCTCTGCATAAGCCTGCTACATTCCTGTCTCTAACACCCCCAAACTTGGTTTTGGGCACAATGAAACTTTGTGGGGAAGGAAGCAAAGAAAACAAGACAAGACGTTCCTATCCCGTCCCTTCCTATCGTGTGAACTGTTGTGTATTTAAATCTCAGCCTGTGTGACAATACTACTGGGTATATGCTGTACTTAAATCATTTACTTGTCTTTCATATTGACACTCTCTCAGATGCAGCCCCATCACACAAGTGTTTCAGTGACATGCTGAATATGTAACAGCCTCCCCAGCGGACACTGGTCATTTTAATGTTGTGAACAGCTCGTCACACCTTTCATCCTCCTTCCACTGGGCTGCATGTGCTATTTCTGCTGTATAAATTGGGGTGACCAAAGAATGACAATAATCTCCCATCCATGCACCACTTTTCATCCCACCAGATCCCTAAGTGATTTACAGATTTCACATATGATTCACTGCGACAGAACACAGGCTGAACGCTGCTCACATTAGGTGAATGGTGGGATGGGATTCAGAAAGAAGGAAGGTGAATAACCCCATTAGAAAAACACGCTGGTCAGATCAGCCCTGAAGAAAATGCTTTGGATTTTTAGAAATCCCGACTGCTAAGGACAGTTTATGATTCACGCTCAAGCAAACCGTGCTCTGGGCACCAGACAAGGAGGACAAAGCACCTGAGCTGTCAAGAGGCAGAGGCAGATCATGAAATGTACATCCAAACAGCCAAGGTGTTTTGTGTCTGTCTGTCTGATCTGTATGTTCTGTCAATATATACATATATGCAGGCACCTAAACAATCCCTTAATAAGAACCTTTATCATTCGTCAAAACTTGATATCATTTCAAGGTCAAAGGTTCAGAGCAGATCCTGCAAAACAAAGCTGCTCGTTTCACTAGGGTTCTGACTAGAGTATCAAAGAAATAAACTGTCCCTCAAGAAACTGGCTCCCCCAGAGCCCCCAGTTTACTCTGCTTGGATACACTGAAATTCGTACGCTGTAAAGGGCAACCAATGTGGACCATTACCAGCCTCAGAGATGACCATTCCACTGGAAATTCCAGCTCTCATCTGGGAGAAATGCTTGAAAGCAAATCTTTGTAAATGCTTAAAATCAAGCTTAATCGAGCATGTTGGCTTCAGAGCTCCTCAACAATGGCAGCACTGAAAAACAGAGCAGAATCACCTGCTAATGTTGGGCTTCACAGGCAAGATGACCCGTATCAATGCATAAAATACATCTTTTAATATAAACCCATGATGTGCACATACACAGCTACAGTGACTTGCCCAAACAGTGAGAAATCACAGTTAAGACAGCATGCTGTTCCCCTGAAGCTTTACCAAGAACTACTGGACAGCCAGCCCAGAGTTATGACAACGAACTCAAATGGCATTTGTTTTACCAGAAGAGCTTGTGACCTGCCGTGGGGGAAGGCTAACGAAGGCATCGCATCGCACGCATCTCATCAGCGCAGTGAAGTCAGGGGCCTGTAACACACTTCAGGCTTCCTCCATGCTCTCCGCATGCTGGCTGCACGAACGCTGGAATGAGGAGATGTTTTTAAGTCCCTCATTCCAGCTTCCATGGTCAGCCAAAACAGGAAGAGTAATAAATGGCGACACTGCCCTTAAGAGGACCAAAGTTATTAGCCTAATGCATCGGGAGGAATGATGCATTAAGACATTAAGA
The DNA here is from genome assembly GCA_013400835.1 of Zapornia atra. Taxonomy (NCBI): domain Eukaryota; kingdom Metazoa; phylum Chordata; class Aves; order Gruiformes; family Rallidae; genus Zapornia; species Zapornia atra. The sequence continues at coordinate 1,068,123 of VZTU01009948.1, forward strand.
ATCAAAACAATCACATTAATGCTTGACAGCATAAGCAGGAAACAAAAGATGAGAGCTGTAATACAAACCATATGGCTTAATAACTAATCTCTCGTTTAAGCGTCATTATTAAAACACCTCCTAAATGTTTGGGCCTTAACAGAACATCTCAGCATCATTATGTTACAAATTTATTCCTTTATTCCCTCCTCCCCCGCTCCTCTCCCTACTCTTTGCCTCTCCAAAAGTGGTTTCTTTTTCTGAAAAGATCTCCAAATCGCTTCTCCTTTCACAAAGTCCAAATCCTACGTCAACCCAATTAAGCCTACACAAGTCGTAATAAATGAGGGTTGTCAGTTAGTCTCACTTGAGACACAAACTGTAGCTAATATTACTCAATATGCAGATGTTTTCTGTCTCTTTCCGTTGGAAAAAAAGAAGTATTATTCAAATGGATTAATGATAAATTGCTATTTATATGAAGAGGATATGCTACAGAATGACACAAGGTTGCAGAAATGTCAAGTGGAGGAGATGTGTGAGAACAACAGAGGCCTCTCAACATGCTGATGTGTTTTAACCATTTATATATACATCTAAATTCCCAGCAAATCCAATGACACCGGATTCTGGAAAGCAAAGTGCCTGGAATACATAAGCTCGGTGGCTGTAGCTCAGATGCCTTCAACACAGTTGACTTCTACGCCAACTAAAGCCTTGCCTCCTTGTGTTTTTAAGGGTAGTTATCCCTGATATTATCAACACCAATTTAACATATCAAAAGTTAATTAAATGCTTTTAAAAAAATTTAAAATCAGCATTTGTCATCCTCAGTCCTTGAAATAGTCTTGTTGTGAATTTCTTCTTTTATTTTACCTTGCTCTTTCTACAGCATTCCCTATTTTGATGTATTGATGTCACAGGTCAAAGCAGGGTACAACTAATGGCAGAAAATCTGGAGCTGAAATTGAGGCATTTCAAAGCTTGGGAAAACATTCAGATCCAGAGCCAAGGATTTATCTTCAAAATAGAGAATTTAGATTTTAACAACACATGCAGAAAGAAAGCACCAAAATGCAGCTCTGGGAAAGCACTTGAAGAAATCTTTTCATGCAGTATCTTTAAATTTATTTTTAATTGGAGAAAGAGCTTCTTGGAGGAGCTGGAGAGACGTAGGAGGAAGACATATGTACCACCCTGCAACTGCACTACTGGCCAAGATTAGGGCTTCACGCAAGTAATTTACAGTCTTTTCAGTTTGCCAGAAAAACACAATCAAAAAGTAGAGTTTGCTTCAAGTACCAGAGGCTGCATCTTGTGCTTTAACAAACACAAACTCCTACTGAGCTGTGTGTAAATGCCAATGATTATGATAATTCTTGTCTTTGTTTTCCCCCCTCTCCTACGGTTAAAGATTTCTGCAGTGTATCTGAACGCACTGATTTATCTAGGTTAGAGCCAACCTTAAGCTGAAGACACAATACTGTTTCCATTCAAGAACAGTTTGCTGGAAAGCACACAGGGTTTGAAATGTTGATGATGGGTGGGGTTTTTTTAATCTGTTATTTTCCCCCTGTTTTTTCTGCTTTGTTTTCAAAGCAATGTAGTACAGGTTGAAATGTTCTAGAAAAAAAAATATCAAAGTTTCAATAGAAATGAGCAGGAAAAAAAATTCTCCCATATTTAGGCAGTATTCACATGAGAGCAGATATGCTGAATATTGAAATTCCAATCATACCTGCTGTTACACAGAACAATAATGGACTTTAACAAAAGCCTGTTTCTACCAATCAAGGGTTTTTTCAGTGAGCAGATACTCCTACTGCTGAATTAGAGTTCCTCAGAATGAAAGCAGGAGTCGTCAGAGCTGCAGGAGAGTCTGTTGCCTCTGGATTAAACGTCAGGAGAGGCATGTAAAATCAACCAGCAACAGGGTTTTTTTTTTACTTCCCTTGTGCTATTCAGTGTATTTACAATCTGCACACTTGTTACTACAATAAATGATCTGTCTTCTTTTGTGGATTTCAATAGAGATATTGATAAAATAAGAACATAAAATGTTATTTGAGGTTCTGAAATTGAGATAGTGTAAATCTGATTGTGATCTTAAGTTACAATGGTGTCACTTATACCAGTTCCAGTAGTACAAATTCATTTACTTCAGGCACAAGGCCAAAGGGGGATAAAGTCCTATAGGAAATGAATTTGAAGGTTATCCACTGGATCATGAACTTCTACACTCTATCACCCGTGCTTTGGTGAAGCTTAACAAAACAAGCTTCCTCGCTGCTTTCTGCATTCACACGTGCAGAAAAGCAGGAAAAGCACAGAGGAATCACAGTTCCAGACTGTGTAAGCAAATGCAGAGAAGTTTGGGTTATTTCGTTTAATTTTTTATTCACTCCTTTTGCATCCTGGACTTGGAAGGAGCTGGCTAAGTGTGTCAGTTTCCTGCCTTAATTGGAGTCTCTGTCTACTGAGATCTACAGTCAGTAATAAATAGATTCTCACCTACCTACTTTCTGAAGCTATTCAAAGCCCACCTGGGCTACTGATGTTCTTGCTTACAATGGAGAATAGAGAAGGAGCTGAAGGATTTGACACTGCCTGAAACAGACACTTAATAAATAGTGTTCTCTTGAAATGATTAAAACCAGCTGGCCTCAGTGAAACAGCGAAGAATTTAACTTGGGAGAATGAAATAAAGATAAAGTCAGAATAAATTCATCTTCTGCTTCCCAGCCCAGTTTTCCTCGTCCCGCTCCCTTCCCCCAGGGCAGCAAACCTGGTTTTCATAACTGCAAGAGAAGAGGGGGGAATCCAAGAATTCCTACTAAAAGAAATCAGCCAAATTTAAACTGTTCCAAAAAACATGAAAACCATTTGAAAATCTTCCGTGTCTCCAAGAGACTAGTAATTCCCAGCATTTGGCCGCTTACCTTCAAAAACTGGGGGGGTGGGGGGGCTGGGAGGTGAAGGAAAAGGAGAATTTAAAACACAGGAACACGATTTCCAGTCATGAGTAATGATTTTCAGGGCCCCAGACTGAAACACACTGAGAAACACCTGCCTGGCCGATCACTGATTCCCTTTTAGATACGTCAAACCGGCTGCCTGGAACACACACACCTACAGTGAGATTTTTCACTCTGAAAAAAACTCTTTGCTCCCAGAGTTTCCATTAAACCAACATCAATCTCTCTTATCCCTAACGGAGTCACAAAGTGCTTCAGACCCGGCGCATGAGGGATCCTCCATGCTCACGGGAAGTCCAGCTGCCGTGCGGGTGACAAGCAGCAGCTGTTAAGCACCACACAGTGACACCATGATGCCCATTCAGCACTGCAGAGTATCCCAGCCAAGGGGAAGAGCAGATGAAGAATCTAGAATACCACTTCCTCCAGCGTGATGGGTCTGGTCTCCACACCATAAAGTGGTTTGTAAGTTCTTCAATGACCACACGGTTGATGCTCTCCTCTAAGCCAGCACGAGTTCAACAGGTCATAGACCCCCAGCCTGGTTTGGGGGAACGGGGCTCCAGGGCACCCCAGTGCCCCCTCACCACAGCAAGGACCCCCACCCCCCCCACCATGACAGCCTGAAGGATTTTCTGTACACGAGGTTTCTGCCCAAGACTAAGAGGCAGCAAGTTGTTTTTCAGGCAGAGTAAAGTGAAAAAGAAAAATAATATTCTTAGAAGTTTCAGTGCTCTAGAAGCTCATTTGTCACACAACACATGATAACTGACTTGAAGAAATGCAGACACTGCCTAAAAAAAAAAAAATCATTAATTTTGGAGTTTGTGTTCAGAGGTCATAAGCCTTGAGGTTGAAAGGTAGGGAAAGAACATTAACACACACAGGGAGGGAAAGATTCTGCTTCCTCACAGCAATATAAAACTAGAGTGATTCCTTTGATAATTCAGCAGGATGCAGGTTTTACATGGATCTGTTTATGCAAGTTGCTTCAAAATATTCAGAAGTTGCAGGCCTCAACTAGGATCACTAACACACCCACCCTGAACACGTCTTCTTCACATGACACTGGAATGTTTTCTGTTTGCTTTTTACTTTTTGATTTGCAGGGCCGGATGGTTCCATGTCAGTCACTCTCTGTAAATTCATTAGGAGGCAGCGAGGTCCTGTTAGAGAGATGTCATCTTCATGTGGTATTTATTGCCTGGTCGCACACAAGCACGTGGGGAGGTCCTTAGTGGGGATCAACCTTCCAGGGACAAGAAGCCCCCCACGCAACAGAGTCACCACAGCTCCTGAACTGGGGGACGGGACACATGCACCAAGGTGGGACCTACAGACAGGAGGACCTGGGTAACACAAGACACTTTAGATCTCACTGGTAATTAGCGACAAGGTTCTAATTGCCTTCAGGAAGCTTTGAATCAGGCTGAGTGGGTAGATAGCTAGCAGTTCCCCAGAGCCAAAAACCTGAAATAGTCCCTGTAAGGTGGATTCACAGCACGAGCAGTGCGTTTGTGCTTACGGGGAGCAGCATTTCAAACCCTCCCGCATCTCCCATGTGTTCCACCTATTCGCCCATGTGCGTGAGGACCAAGACAAGCCGCACAGGGCTTTTCATCTTCAAAGAATTTTGCAAACCTGCACGTCTTTGCCACTGCTACAGAAGGATAATTACTGTAAAGCAGACAGCATGGATTTGTTTAAGCGAGAGAAGATTCTCAGTCTAATTTTAGGGATCTGAACAGAAGGCAACACTCCAGCTGGGAGAAGATTTCCACCGAAAAGAATTTTTTGATAAAAAACAGAGGGCGAGGGGGGAGTTTCACAACATTTTTTTTCCCCTTCTTTTCCTAACCTGCTCAGTGAAATACACGTGGGACGCTCACTGGTAACAGCCATTATCTCTGAGGGAACCACAGTGGTCCCTGCAAAAGCTGTCAGCAGAATCTGAACCAGAGACCTTCTGGGATAAAGGGAGATCTCTCCAGGGAGTTTAAAAGGATTCTAGCTAGTCGGTGCAGAAGACGTTCAAAGAGCTATTTACATGAGGAGAGAGATCAACATGGTGCTCTCAAAGAAGGGCTACTCTTCAGGTACTGAACACAGCCTCAGCACCTCAACAATTCATTTTATGAGTAGCCCAGCACAGGACCACTGGCAGCTGCTCTTGACTCAACCCCAGGCGAAAAGGTCCTCAGCCCACTGAGAGAGGTATCCTTCCCCTCCTCCAAAGGAACAAGACTAAGAGAGTCTAACAGAGATTTTTGGGTAGGGTTTTGTTTTGATCGGTTTGATAAGGCAGATATTTATTTGGCAGAAACTATCACTCAGTCAAACTTGCAATTGTCTGAGAAAAAGAGTTAAAATTCAGGGTGGTTTTGATCAGCCTTAGTTCCAATTCACCTGCCTCACAAACGATGAGGACAACACAAAGGTAGAAAATGCTCTAGCTGTGGCAGGATGTTTATTCATTTCAGACCACAAAAGTCAGATCTCTCTGGCACGCACACTTAAACCACAAAAAAATATTTAAAAAAAAAAAAAATCACTGTAGGATTGCAAAATATTTCAAAACTCAGAGTTACTCTTCGAATTGATCTTCTAGGAATAGCTAAACTAGCAGGAAGTGCGCAGAGGAAAGGCTGGACAGAAGTCTCCCCCCTCCCATTTATAGGCGCTGCAGCAGCACCCCCCAAGTGCTCTGTTCTCCCTCCTTGGAATGCACACCGAGAAGGAACGAGACAACGGACCTGGGGCTGAGGTCCCTGGGTGCCCATCCAGCTCTGCTCCAACTCAAAAAAAAAAGAAAAAAAGAGCATTTGAGTTGCTCAAGAAACCCAAACGAGTATTTATAACTTCCTGACAGACTGGATTGCATGAAGCTTTAAGATCCCTGTAAAGTCTGCCTTCCCTCCTTTCTCTCCCTCTCCTTCTAGACGATAAAACTTGTAACCCTTCAGGGACAGCCCTTTCTCCGCAGATCCAGAACCGATGCCTGGTATCTGAATACACCCCTCACTTTTAACACCCCCTTGTCAGCATCTCAAGCTGTCAAGTCACTCTCTCCCCCTCCCGTGGCCAGCTCCAGGCTCTGCTCTGTTCAGAGTGTTTCTTGAGCACTGATTCAAAGATAATGGACGGCACAAGAGGAAAGCCTTCCAAGTGGTAGGTTTCAGCAACAGAATAAGCATGAATCCTGGCAAAAGCCATGGTGGGACTGCCAAGAAATTCTATATGATGCAGGTGCAAATAGTGGGTTTTTTAATTCAGACTCATTAAAATATGTATTTTGCAAAATGAATTAAATTAAAACATCTGGCAACTAGGGGAAAAGGCTAGGGGCTTGAGAGGAGACCAGGGCTACGCATGTGCACACACACACACACAAATTACTTTGTGTGCAGTTAAAAAGTGGATTTGAAGGCCCCAGACTTCATCAGGATCCATAATTGTGGGAAAGTAACCTGAAGATGCCAAACAACAGGAAATTACCAGAAGAATCTGTCAGCACAATCAGCCGCTATTTTCATTGTTCTTTGGCAAATGCATCCGCAGTCGGGGACACCTGGGCTGGCACGCCGCCCGCGCTTGACTAATTGCCAGGGGAGAGGAGCAGTCATTTGTCTTCAGTGGGGTTTCCTCCGCTCGCTCCTCAAAACATGTGGTTTCACTTTTCCCCTCTCTCTGCAGGAAATGGCAGGACAGTGAAACGCAGAATAAATGAGCTCGATTCCAAGAGGTTGCCTCCGCAGAGGCCACTCCAAAAATAACTGTCTTGCGAGAGGCTGTTAATAACCACGATTCTATATACTGTCTTCAGCAAACAACATTTCAAAGGCACAGTGTTCCTTTTCTCCCCAGACCCTATGTTGTGGGGGGAAGAAAAGCAAGGGAGGGAAGAGAAGGAAGACACTTGGCAGTTAAGAGCCCAGTGTATTTTTGTGGAGAATTTACACTCTCTTCAGGCTGCTTTGCACAACCCAACACACCTCAAGGAAGTTCCTTGGATTTTCCTTCAGGGATGAGCAAAATGCTGCTGCATTTCCCAATGTTGCTTCAGGAGGAGCAAGCAAGCAAGTCTTTGCTAGCACCTCCAGTCATTTGGTGAGGAGTTTGTTCCCCCTTGTTTTACATGAAGGACGTGTCCCTCTGCGTCTCGTGCCCTCCCTACTCTTTGAGAAGCTGGCACACCTCACCTCACCTCAGCAGGGTCACAGCAACTCACTAACAGAAACTGTCTGTTCCCAAGAAATCCAGGCACAACCCCACCAGCAGTTCCCAGTACCATTAGCCCTTTGCTTACGCACAGTGACGAGGGACAGTCTGAGATGGGTAAACACAAGGCGGTAGTTAGTACAAGCTGCATTTCCAAAGAGCCAGTTCTAACTCGCTGGCTCTCTCAAACTGGTATCTGCTGCATGTGTCTTGCATTAAAAAGGCAAATCCCTTTCTAAATGCAAGTTTTGAAACAGATTTTAACGCTATGTGACAGACAACAGAGGAGTCCCAGCAATCACCTGCGTTATAGCTTTATCTCTGCCGGGACGTTGTTTCTGACATTGTAAGACTGCACTTTAAAAGATCACCTCTTTACAAGAACCACCTGTCTAAAGCGACAGCTTTTTCCTTTAACCTCAGAACATGTTTTTAAGGTTAACATACCATTAAAAAAAAAAAAAATTATAAAAAATTTGCCCCTGCATCTCTCATGACTGATTCTTAGCAAATCCAGGCTGTGATGTGTGTGCCCCCCCCCCCATGTAGCATAAAAAGCATGGTTTATGCATTTATCTCTTAAACTTGTGGTACTTTCTAATTTAAATTGCATAGTATTTTACCATTTTGGATGGTGTTATGTCACAGCAGCATGTTTCATACTGAAGTGTATATCCACATTTGGTATGTTTTCACCTGCATCTTGTCCAAACCCTACAATGATTTAGCATCTTGGCACTCTGACAGCAACGAATCAGCTCTAAAAGACCCCAAACCCTAAAAAAAAAGCATTTAAAACATACAGCAGATGATCGTTAGACGGGTGAAGGAGCTAAAGGAACATTTGGGTTTCATTTGGTTTCAGTTGCAGGCTCCTTAGCAGGGCAGAACTAAACTGTAATTCTAAACTGACCCACCTTTTCTTTCCTTTCCTCAGTAAAAGGTGAAAAATGTGAGGGAACATTTTACAATATGCAGCACATCGGTTATACTGCAGCACTGATAGAGTTCAGACTTGGCTTATTTTCTCTACGGCTGAGATGTTTTGACATGTTTATTTGTTTAATTTGTTTATTTTGACTAGCTCTGATTATAATTGGCAGGAATGAGCAGAATTAACATTAGACAGTGTCTTAGACTTGTTGGTTACAATAATGCAAAAGGCATGTGAAGACAAATTCTCCAAAGAAGTGACAATAGCTGGAGCCGGGTTCAGCTCCATCGCAGCTCTGCTAACGCACAGAGAACAAGTGGCGAATAGGACTGGAACTCCGTGTTTCCCACCGACTGCAATGACACAGGATCAGACAAACGGAAGCACAATGCCTCTTAAAATCATAAAATGTCTTGCTGGTTACTCAGAAAAGTATTTAACCCACACTGACATTAATTGGATCATCCTCCAGATCACCAGGCTTTGAATCGGAACCTGTCCATGGATGTTACAGTATATGCAAAGTGTTTTTCTAGCTGCAAGGCACTTGCACTTGTTTGAGTGTGACAGTAAAGAAAAGGGCTCCTCATCCTTCAGAGCCAGACCCTTCATCTGGAGTTCCTTCATGTCAGGCAACAAAGACTCTTACCAACTTCACCTCACTAAAATCTTTGCCACCACTGTTACTTTCTTGCACTAGAACAACATTTTTCAGAGTAACAAACTTTTCTGGGTTTGCCTTAGGTTTTTCTTCTTAATTGTAGTCACTGAACTGTGACAAGAGTTAGGAAGGAGGGAGGAATCTGTTCCAGACAGGGACTGCAAAGCATTTTCTTCAAGCCACGGTAATCCGAATGTTTTGCTTGAATTCAGTTTTAAACAGCATGTATTTAAACTGACAAAGCCAAGAATATTTTCTGAGCTGCTGCATCCTTCACACAGGCTATTCTGCCGTGATATTGCAGCCCATATGTTCCACAATATCACACTTCTCAGCGGTACCTAGGTAAACGATAACGCTAACAAATCCCCTTCTGTGCATGTAGACAATACATCATGTGGGTGATAAATCTGGACCCAACTGACGGAGTTGGGTTCCTGTATCTTAAGGTGCTCTGCATAGGTGAGGGCACCTTACCCCCCCTCAAGTCACAGCCACATTTTGGCATCGGAAGATATCCAAATGGAAATGCTGTCAGAAAACTGCACCAATAGACTACAGAGCGACTAAAGCATCCCCTGAACTAATGAACCTTAAATCACCATCCTTAACCTCTACCAGTTAAAGACCAAGACCAAATATTCAATCCAGACCTTTCCCAGGAGTCCAAAAAAACCCCCAGACTCCAGCTGCAAAATCCAGATTCTAATACACATTTCCAAGAGCCTAATGTTTCCTAATTCAGAGTCCAAACATCTTTACAGTGCAATAGGTATCCAGGCCAGATGTCAGTTTCTTCCGCCTTCTTAAAAGGAACATTCAGAGGGGAGATCATTGGAGATAAACTTATGACACTTCAACTGCAAATCCCAGAGAGCTTTAAAAGGGGAGGGAAAAGAAAATAATCCCAGGTTTTCAAGACAAGGATCTGGGGCACAAAGGAAAAAACCATGATGTCGACCATAAGAAAGCAGCATAGAATTCAACTGTGTGTTTCTTAGGTTTTATTATGCTTTCTCTTCTCCTAGAAATAGGCATTACCTAGGCAAGCTTGCTGCTGCCCTGCAGTAATACAAAGCCAAGTGGTGAATATAAATGTAAACAACAACTACTAGTCGAGAAACCAAGCTGTTTATACAGGGAGAAGTAAAGCCATGTCCTAAAGAATGTGGTCACTGCATGGACCCGATAAAGCCAATGAAAGCTGTACGCAAGTGACCAGATTTCATCTGTATTCACCACATTAAACAGAGGTAGTTTTTCTGCACAACCTTTCCAAGAAAAACAGATCATCTACATATTCCAACACTAATTATCTAGAAAAAGCAAAGATGCAGCTTTACTCATATTTTCAACCAAGTATCTTCTCTGTGTGCAGCATGTCACATTATGATGTGTGAGACCACATGCGTGGCAGTGCAGGGGGACAAGTTAAGGTTCTCACGTTCATACCGAGTGCTATGGAGAGTTCATCACACTGAAAGGGTTTCCTTCAGATACCTTTGCTCACTTGCTTGGTACTTTCTAATTGTTTAAAAGTGACTGGAACATGCATCCCCTCTGCCAAGCCCTGTCTCAGTGCTGAGCTCTCTCCAATTGTTTAAATGTCCAACACCAGGACTGAAGCAGAGCATGGTTGGGCTCTTCTCTACTGACCTACCCGCAGAGTCCAGGCAATGGCAGCTGCAGCAGAAGATAACAGACCAGAACACAAACAAAAAGTACAATCAAAGCATGTTAGACTCAAAAGCCAAAATCTGCAAAACCGTAACGAATCTCTTCACATACTAATAGGGCAGGAAAATCAGGCCCTACTGAGAACACATCCTCCTCTCCCTTTCTCCTTTTTCCCTTGGAGCATCGTGCTTGTGGCACTCACAGAGCGCACAGGTTACAAACACACACTGAACGCAGCAAGAACAACCTGAGCACCACCGTTTTTCCTAAAAAAACCCCCACCCAAACCAAAACAAAAAAAAAGCAACCCTCAAACTTTGATATGTAAACACGTTGCAGAATTTGGAGATTAGTAGAGTGAAATAATTCATTCTGGCAAATTATTTGCCTAGCTCTGCTATTTGCTCAGAAACACGTTGTCAATGCTTACATAGTAAAGAAATCTAACTGGCTTCAAACATGATAGAAACCTTATTTTATTGATTTCACAGAACACATTGGGGTATAGTGGTTAATAGTGAACAGCATCACAATGAAAAACTGCAATTACATGGCAGCAGCTAGGTTTCTTCTTCAACCATTATCACCTTTTCATAACTGGAAGGTAAACTGTATTAGAAAACAAGATACTATTACACTCTTGATCTCATACTTCACACATATTACTAGAACCCCAGCAAAAGGACGTGTATATTTATGTTAAGATCATGCTCACTCATAAAGTTAACTTAACTGTACTGTTTCAGAGCGCGGACACTGTGATTGTAATGGTGGAAACCATCTGCCAAGAGCCCCAGAGGCACAGTACGTCTCTTTAGAAGGAAGTACGGGAGGTAGGTTCCCTTACCCCATCTGTAAAGAGAACTCTGTTTTTTTCTGAGCGTTATATCTAAGGCAGAAAGGCCAGGGAAACCATGTCCACCCATTCCCAGACCTCCAGCAAGCACTTTAGAGATCAGCACTGCAGCAGATGTGCCATCCACACAGAAGATCTGGACCGAGCCCTACCAGAGCATCTCCTACACAAGCACAGCAAACTCCACACACTATGTCTGAAAGCACAGCTACAGATTCTCAGTGCCTCAGACATCAGCTGCCTGACGTAAACACGTCTGCCTGATACTAAGGCTGCCTTCATTCCCTGTTTTGGATATTAAGCCTGTTTAAGGGTCTCAGATACAGCACCTATAATCAAGGGTGACTTTAAAAACCTTGATGTATGGTTTCTGGCTAAAGTATAACTATTGATACTCAAAGACTTGAGCATGCCTCACAAAATCTCCCAAACTGGACAGATTTAATCAAGTAACTGACATCCTGATATCAAGATGATTCATATCTAAGCGGATATATGGTTAAGACCAGTATGTGGGCCAAACCCTCATCAGCTGGTTTGTCTGGCAATCAGTAGGACCTTTCTGAACGAGGTGAGCAGGTTTTGGCCTCATGGTGAAGAACACGATCACCAGCTGTGTGCATTCAGTTTAAATATTCAGCCAATCTTTCAGTGAAGATTCATTTGTCATGTCCCTCGGCACTTTCTAGTCTAATTATTGAAGGCTATACGCCGCGCCCCCCCCACCCCCAAGAGTCCATTGTTTTGAAAGTGATAGCATACAGCTCAATCTAAATAAAGAAAAAACGCAAGATGATCTCAGTTGCAAATATTTGCGGAAATTGACAGAATTTTCCACTCAAGCCTGCACTTCCACAGGCCAGGGGATAAGAGAGGTAGCGGCCTCAGGCCTGCACAGAAGACATATGGAGCAGAGAGCTTCTGCTCTCCAGCCCACAGCGCTGAGGTCCACCTCAAGACAAAACTGGGAATACCTTGTTGGCTCGTGACAGATCAGCTTGGAAGATGTACGCGCCTCAGGAGGGATGTTCCGGCCAGGGCAGTTGCAGGGAAGTTATTGGGGTCTGTCTCGCGCTGCTCATGATTTTTTATTCTCAAACATACACTATGGTACTTTGCTGCCCACAGCACCTTCCAGCAAGCGACGCTTTTGTGCTCTCTTGGCAAATGCCCTTCTAAAGCCCCATCAAACACCGCAGCATGAGCGCAGCCATCCTGCCACAGAGCCACACCACAGCCCAGGCTTTTCTACAGATGACTCCCAAAACGGGCAACCGCGTTCTACAGGCCGAGGCCAGGCACAGAGCAAGGAGCCCCCGGGCCATCCCTCCCCAGCAGTTCTTCCCTGCAGCACGGACTGAAGGCCTCCGAGGAAATCTGTGAGGCCCCCGGGGACCCGAGTGACTGGCAGCGCCCACCGGGAGCGGGGAGCGCACGGTCGGCGCAGGGAGCCACTCGGGGCTGAGGCAGCTGAGCTCCCGGCTCAGGCCGCTCCCCGGGGGCGGCGAGAGGCGGGAA